>VZTA01001621.1:0-63967 GCA_013398855.1 Mohoua ochrocephala | reverse complement strand
CCCTCTCCTCCCCTTTTTAAACTTAAGCTAGTTAGAAGAAAAGCTGATTTTTGACAGATGTCATTTTTGTAAGTTTTGCAATATACTATCCTAGCTTTTGCAAAATAAACACATTTCTTCTTAGCAACCATGTCAGAGAATATTTTTTAGTATATTGCCAGTGGTGGTTTTGTAGACTTGGTGTAGCACACCTGTGAGACTGTAAAGAATAATTCACCAAGGGAGACTTTTTTTTATAGAAGCTTTTGAGGAGATGATGACCACATGGCTAAAAACACTTAGACCAGTAATTGCTTCCTTACTTACGGGATTTTCTCAAAGCTGTCCCTATTAAGAAAAAGTGATAAAACTATCACAAAATATGTAAACATTCACTAAAGTAACTTCATTTGTTTTGAGCAGCTTGAAGAGATTTTTTGGGTTTTAACCCCCTCATCTTTATGTTTAAGCATAAACTTGTCTTAATGGTAGCATAAACAATCTCTACCTAAAACAATTATAGTAATCATAGCTATTCTCCAGTTTACATCACTGTAATATGCCAAGAAAGGAATTGCCTCTGAGTTGATTGCAGCTACTTTGACATCTTCTTTTTAAACAACGTAGAAAGCAGCAATGTGAATTATCTACATGTCTGAACACACGGTCCTTAATTATATAACAACTCAGTAGGTTTCAAAGGTATGTCTCGTGAGAGTAAGCGTTATGGAACCAGGGCAAAAAATCATTGCTATTGGTATAAATAAATTAGCTAGTTTTTAGGGAATACAGTCAGTTCTTTAGAGTTTAGAGAATTCTAAACTCTCCAGCTTAGAGAGAATTCAAGTATTAAAAACCCAAGGTGCACATCACACCAGGCAGTCCAGAGGAAAATCATGTTGTTATACGAGTAAAGCACAGTTGTGTGATGACTGGGTTTTAATCCTCTGCCTGCGCAGGCTGAACTTCAAGAAGCCACTTACTTGTGGGAAGCGAGACAGTCCTGCTTCCTGCTCAGCCTCCCGTGCACCCTCCAGGAGAGCTGCTGTGCAAACATCCTGGAGGCAAATGAATCTCCGAATCGAGTGATGTGCCTGTGATAAATCCAAAATCCAGCTGTGTGTAGATGAGAAGCACGGTAGCATTATTAATTACAAGATGCTTTATGAATAAGAGGGTTGCCCCACTTTTTTCCTTCTTCTTTTTTTTTTAAATTTTTCTTTAAGCCAAGGTTGTTGAGCCTGAGGATCAAATTGGTTTTGTTGTCTGATCTGACACAGGACCAGGATTGTCAGCATACATTTGCCAATGTCTGAACTTTCTCACTACTTCCTCACTACTTTCTCCCTCTCTCTCTGTCTTTCAGAGACTTGCAGTGATATCGAGACTGCTTGTTCCTAGGCATATTTTGGCCAATTTGTTGAGTTTGGCAAAAGTATATTTTCTTTTAAAAAGGGGGACTCTTGGGTTTGGGGAAAATTAAAAAATCACCCATTTTAAGTTTAAAGTTTTTAAAAGCATCAAAGTAACATCTTTCAAGTGCCTGAGTCCCTTTGGGAGTTGGGTTTGTAACTCAGGAATCTTTATGATTCTTGAACGTTTTATCTGTAATCTGTTTAATCTGTTGCGAGTGCTGAGAACTTAGTTGAATCAACACTGTACTTTCAATTTTCCAAATGAAAGTGCTGCCTAAATCTAATTTTTTTTTTTCTGAAGTTTTTCAAAAGCCAGAAATTCAGTAGTCTGGGGGTTTTTTTGGCCAAAAAAATTCAGTAGTCTGTCAGGTTTTTGCTGGAAATAGTCTTGCCTTAGCGTTCTACTTTCTAATATGTCTGATCCTAGCATAATAACAATTTTACTACATTACGCTTTCTTCCTTCATGCTTTTATAAAATTTTAAATAGGAAGCACTACTGGGGAGAAATCCATGTAAAACTCCTCTTGAGTTGTACTTTAGTTAAGCGTTATAGATACTTTATGGTTGTTTTATTTTTCTTAAACCACACCTTGGGGAGCTGACCTTTTACATGGCTTAATGTTGTAATGTTAACTGGTTTTAACCTGTTTTAACTTTTTTTCTTTAAGAAAAGTCAACTTTGAAATATACCCCACTTGGAGAAGTCCATCAAACAAACCTGAAACTCATTTATGTATCAGCATGGCTGAAGTTTCCTAACATACACCATAGTGTTTCTCTAACAGTAGAGCAAAGGTGTGTTTAGAAGCCAAGCCAAATACTTTGGTAAAGCCACTTTCCAATGCGTCCAACACTGTGGATAGCTTTTGGGAAAAGGAATAATTTGATAGGCCAGACAAAAGAGGAGTTAATATGGACTTGTCCCATTCTTCTACTCTTAAAATTGCTCTCTACTAGAGCAATTTGGACCAAACCAGAAATTAAAATTTTACACTGCCTATAAAGAGATGTTTGGTATTAGATACACTCTGCTGTAGATACCAAAGATATGTATATTTCAGTATGTAATGTTGTTTATTAAGAAACAAAAAATATTTTTTTTCTTGCTATATTAGTTACTTCATTTGCAGATATAAAGAAGCATTCCTTGAAGTATTTTTATGGCTTTTCTGCTGTTTTCTAACTTGAAGTAACAAATAAGTAAAAATTGGATGCCAAGAATAATCTCGAGTAGCTTCAAAGTGGAATGATTTAAAACTATTGTTATTTTTCTCCTGGCTTCTAACCTTTAAGAGTGAAGTTGTTTCACATTTCACAGCTTTTCTTCATAGCTGTGAGGGCTGTAAATGGGTGTGTGTATTCTTTGTAAGGAAAAGTTGGTGACTGTCACAGTCACATGGCTACAGAAAGTGAACATTTAGGAAAACTCTGCATCCCCAGTAAAGCTTTTGGAGCTATCAAAGTGATATTTGAGCAGTGAAGGACTCTTTTGCAACACTCACAGTGTAACTCCATCTCGGCCTAGAAGGGGAATGGCTTTAAGCTACCTTGTCTCCGGCGTGCCAGCCTGATTTCTGCACTGTGAGTGTGAATTGAGCGACTGTCAGAGATCTGATTGTGTGCAGTGCAGACAGCCAAGCTGCCAGGGTGGAAACAGCAGCGCAGATTTTATGTTTGTTCCACATTGCTGCAAACGGCAGCATATCCATCATCTTCTGCGTCTGGCATATCTTCTTCCCTCCCACTGTCACTGCAGTGTCAGAACATTTCTTTCTTTTGATCCAGTATGTAAAAGACGACTTTGGTTACTTTTTATTTATTTACAGTCTTCCTGTAGCTGTAGTGTGTGTGTGTGTTTGCCATCCGACTGCATCCCGCTGCTGTGTGATGACATTGGCAATTGGCTGCACAACCAAAAGATTCATTGCTGCAGCAGATGCAGCTGTGAATGAACAGTCAAATCAGCTGTAACTTTTAAATTAAAAACTCGTCAGTGAAGAGGGTAAAGCACACAAATGCAAAAAAACAAAGATAAAAAGTCATACAAAGATATAGTGATAAAGCCTGATGTAATTAGAAGGTGAAAGAATACATTTGTGGATGATGTAATGGTGTTTTCGCACAATCATTTCATAATTTTCTTTTGGCTAACAAAATGGTTTTTTAAGTAAAAACCCGATTTTTTTAAAAGTAAAATACCTATTAGCTCTGCATCTAAATCACACTCACCTGATACACTAGTTACAACAACCCCACTCTGCACAAGTCCTAAAATGTATTGCAAGAGTGGTCAAACACTCCTGTTTTTGAGAGCTCTGGAGAAGTTCAGAGGGACTAGAAAACTAAGAGAAATAGAATCAGGTACATGAAGGACTTTTCTGCGTGTGAAAAGAAAGCTGAGTGAACAGAAAATTTTAGTAGACTTTGTATTACACAGATTAGTATTAGATGCTCTGGGCAAATGGTGAGCTAATGTGAAATAGTAGTGTAAAGGGGTGAATAGTTAATCAGAAAAATACAGAGGAAATTAGTGAGGTTTCTTTCTGTCAGAAAATAACATTTGTGTTGAAAAATTAATCTAGTCCTGGAGGAGAGCTCCACAGTACAGGTTTTTTCCCATTTTTTTGACATGAGTAAATGTTCCGTACTGACTCTTCAAAGCAGGCAGTAAATACTCATTTCCATATGCATAGGATGAGAAAAGTGGAATGGAGGTTAACACCCCCAGTTCACTGGGGACTCTTGTGGTCTCTGCACACTGTCAGAATGCAAAGGAATATATGCTGTTATTGTGGAACCTAGATGAATTACGGGAACTTACTGAGAAGCCAAGTTTTCCCTTCATGGGCTCCCATTCAGAGGAGAAAAAGACATGTGGGAGGAAAGCGTTGCAGGGCTCGATGCTCACATCTGCTCCAGTTCAGCGCTGCTAGAAATCGGATCAGTCGGCCCCCATATTTCATTTCCTTCTGTAATCTTGACCAATAATTTATAATTGGTATCAGCTGATCATCTGGCTCTCTCTTTCCATGACAAAATGAGTGAGCAAAGAACTTTATCCTCCTCCTCTTTACTGTCTGAGAGATGATAAAACTTTGAAAGACAAAAATCTCTATTAATTTTTAATGAAGTCTCTGAAACATCCTCTCAGTCAATCTTATTTTGTTATTTCTGTTATGCCTTGGGTTTTTTTGGAAACTGCTGTAGGAATCCATATGAGCCAAGATACAACTTTGTCAATCACAATGTCATTATGATTTTTTATATGTCGTATCAGCTTTGTTCAGGGCTGAATTCCAGGTGAAGGTGCTTGGAGAGGACCTCTGGAAAGCAGTTGCTGAATCAGAAATAACACAAATGCTGCTACATCCCTTTGCAAAATCATGCTCACAGACCAGGCCTTCAACTCCACATGCTCCCTCAGTCCCGTCTCCACTTTAGGACTTTCTCTGGTAATGTTGGTGAACTGCAGAAGTAGAATTTCAACAGAACGAGTCAGGGAGGCTTTTTATGCCGTTCCCACTCCTCACTCATTGGGAATAATGGTACAGGCTCTAACTTAGCAGGTTCAGTTTTGTGCATGTTTTCAAGACATTGATTGCCCTTTGAATTTAATATGGAATATTAATAATAATATGGCAATGTGAGGACAGTTTTCATTAGTGAGCAGAAAGAGGGTGATTCCAAATATGTAAATGGATTATTTTAAGGTAGAGCTCATTGTCGTCTATGGCAGGAGGATGACAATGATTAAAATCAGTGGTTTCAGAAAAAAAGTAAGAGACTGTGGTGCACCCAGTATTTTCCCCTGTATTCAGTGTCAGTGCAGCCTCACCTTGAGCACTCTGTGCACTTGTGCACAATTTAAGAAGGATGCTAAAGTCCTTTTCCAGGAGAGGGCAACAAAGTTGGTGTAAGGGCTGGAAGGAATGTCCTGTGAGGAGTGTCTGAGAACTTCGGCCTTGTCAGCCTGTCAGAGGCATCCGGACAATTCATTTAATAATATGCTTTCACTTTTGGTTGGCCCTAAAGTTGTCAGGAAGCTGGACGAGAAGATCATTGTAGGACCCCTCCAACTGAGCTGTTCTGTTCTATTCTATTCTTTTCTATTTTGTTTGGAGGCTTGGATTTTCAAGAGAGAACTGTGGAAGGTGGTCAGTCAATCTCACAAATGTTAGCAGTGCACAGTATGCCTGTTTTCATTCTGATGCTTCTCTGCCAGCCTCTGCCTGGGAGTGTTATATTGGTTGTACATTTATGACAGCAGAATTCCCAAATCCCGTGGTGGCAGCTTTTAATCTTTTTTATGTGACACTAGTGGTTAAACAAACAAGAGGGCTTAATAAGGTGCCCAGGTGAGCCTTAGATAAAACTGGGGAGACAAATAAGAGATCATGAGGCACAGGGATGTAAATCAAATAGATAGATTTACTTTCTGCTAACAACTGCAGCATATGTGCATTCAGCAACCCAATGAGATTAAAGGGGGATGAAGCCTGAAGTAGAACAGGGATATTGTTAATAACTTAACAAGAAGATGATTCATTTCTATCACTGTGAAAGCAAAAGCTGAAAAATATGTGATTATTACTCTATGCCATTTCTAGCAGCATGCTACAGTAGTCTAGGTACTTCACAAAAAGAAGAGTAACCTCCTATCACTACGGACTAAGAGATGCTGACAAGTAAAGGAGTCATGGAATAGAAAGAAGGAAATGATGACAGAGCAGTCTTTGCCTGGGGTTTCACCATTGCTGTTAGATTTGGTGCCTCAGATATGTCCTCATTGCTAACTGCAAGTAAGGAGAAAATTTCTCTGTGCTCGGACAATTTCCGTGTAGAATCCTTGTGCCTCTGAAGCCTGTCATTGTGTCATCTTGATCTGTTGGTCTGGGCTGCCTCAGCATTGGCATAAGGCGCTCTTAGAAGTCATCTCCACTCAGGATGAATCTTATTTATCCAACTGTTTGTGTTAAGTTTTCAGGTTGCTCGTTTCTTACCACCCGTTGGGCTTATTTTCTTTTCAGCTAAATTAATTTCAGCTAACTTTTCTCATGCCATGTAACCTAGGGATTCAAAGAAAAGGAACATCTGATAGAAGATATTTTATGGCCTGTGCTGTTTGAGCACTTGAGTTGTGAGACTGTTGTCAGTGTTTATCTTGGCACAGGCCAGCCTCCTGCAGTACAGTGGTAGCTGGGAGCAGTACAGTGGTAAGCCCACCAGCAGCAGAATGTGAGCCAGTCTTTGTTTTAATCTGGAGAGCAATCAGCATTGCAATTAGTATCCAAAAAAACTCTCTAGGACTCATGCTTAACATTTTGGCTTTGTGTTTTATTTTGTTTTTGTTGGGTGTTGCTCATGAGTAAATCACGTGAGATCTCCGAGTAGCGATTGGCACGTGAAACACAGGGAAGCCTGTGGCTGGTGGAGCAGGAGCAAGCCATGTGCCGGGTCTGACCAGCCTGCTGGAGCGTGCTCACGCTGGGCACCCAGCCAGCCTCGAGGTAAAAGCGTGAGCACTTGACTTCAGCTCCTTTTTGCCTAGTTTGGGTCTGAGCAATCCTGGTTTTTCCAATGCTTAGGCAAGGTAAGAGCCTCCCATGCCGGCAAAACACTACCACACCTGCACCTGAGAAAGGTCTTTGGTGGCCACACTTCTGGCCATTGAGCAGATGGCATCAGCGGTGCAGGGGACTAGTCCTCTCCCCTCCCACATGGATGTGGGGTGTTTGCCACCCAGAGATTGTGTTCTAAGTTCCATTTACAGTAAACTTAGAAGCAACATCTAATGGCATTGGGACATTCAGTTTGCCACTGATTTCTACTCCACTTCTAGTTTGGTTGACACTGTAGAATTGAACAAAGTGCATCAGGGGTGAGTCAGGATGTTTCCTTTGGCCAGTTTTAACAGAAATCAGCTGGGGGGTGAGGGGAGTTATTGTCCACATGCCTCTGATGGCTGGAGCCTGCTTCCAGCAATGTCCATGATGCTCTTGCCTGTAAACCATTGGGATTTTCAGGCAGGTGGTGCTGAGGAAGGTTGGATGTTGCTTTCTGTCCTGTTGCACTTGATGCTGTGGAGAGAAAGATGGGCATGTCCAGAGCAGGCAGGGGTAGACTGGGAGCTGTTTCATACGGAAGAATTGAGGGTGAATGGTCCCATCCCTGCAAATCTTCCACTTGGGTAGTTTTAAATTAGGAATGGGTCTTGTGGGACGGAAGGGTCTCCTATGCAAACACTGAAGTGCAGTAGGCACTCCGGCTCGAACCACGGCATTTCCTGGTAGTTGTGTGCTTTTCCTCTGTATTGGAGATAATTTGCCTTTGTAAAATGACAGTAATTGACAATGTTGGTTGCTGTAATTGAGGGAAATATTATTCCCTCCTCATCTGCAGCTGACTGGAAAATCTAGATGTCTTTTGCTTTCTGTGATTATGCTACATGCTGGCAATAGAATGAAATGAAAAGTAGTTTGAAGTGATGATCTGTTCATGCTCCAACTAGAGTATGAAAACTGCAGAGAGAGGGAGAAAATATGTTTTGAAATAATCATTGAATGTCAGCCTGCTTCAGACTTTTCAGCACTTTCTTTTAGTCAGGACTATTGTAGAGCATATGGATCTCTGTATGCCTTTATGTAAACACTTTGCTGCCAGTTACCAAATACTTATGAGCATTTTGGACAAAATTAACTGGGAATGTTTTGCAGAGATCAATGAATCCTGGATTAGCGCTTAAGCTAAATCCTCATACAATGAGTGCGTAAGTGAGAAGCCTGTGTGAGAAGTGCTCAGAGTTGAAACAGAGAGTCTCTTTGCAGAGTTGAGAACAAAATTCACTTATAGCTGAGGTGTCCTCAGGTCTCTTCCGCTCACTTTGGCTCTGCCTGCATCTAGGATCACAATCCCATTTTGACCTGAAATAATTTATGTAGTGGATGGATTTGTCATTTCCACCGCCGTGCTGTGGCGCTGGCATGCACAGAACCATGGGTGTGGAGGGGATTTCTCTCGCTTCCTCTTGGCTGTGCAACACGAGTCCTGCTCCACATTTGGAGCTGTGGGACACGGGCAAAGGGAGCTGGATCTTGTGCTGTCACGAGTCTGGCAGTAGTGCAGCTGAGTGCTTTGTGTGATAGCTGCTAAATCCCTGCTGAATTTTACATCTTCTGTGTGCTGCCCTGGTCGAGCTGGAGTTTGCCCTTTATTAGAAGATCAATGAACAAAAAGAAACAATGGGTGCTTTAGAAAGAGAAAAATTGCCACAAACCAATGTTTTACATACTGCACATATCCATAATTTCTTAATGTTGAATGTTTTATGCAAGCGACGAGGCACCAAAATCTTGGCAACGTACATTTAGTTTCAAATAGCTGCTCTCTCTCTCTGCACAGCGGTGTTTGGAAAGCAAATGTTTGGTTAATACGTGGTTAAGCACTTTTGCAATACAGAGTGAGTTCTTCATTGCAAGGTATCTTTCCTGAAAAAGCAAAGTGTACTTTTGGTTTTTGAATCCGTGCATAGTTTGTAAGCAGTGATTTAGATTTTGCAAATACTTCAGGAGCTCTTTGAACTTGTATGTTGGGTAGGTCAGTGCATGCTAAATATTTTTGTAAGTAGTTTTCTATGCATTTTTGCTTCCCTCTTCCTCCCACACATTTACTTTGCACGACCAATATTCTCTGAAAGTGCAGCTTCAGGTATTTTGAGTAAAACACATGCCATGCTCTGCGTGAACTGAAAGGATCATCATGTTAAGGCAGTGCAGGAGAGAGAGTGAGCATGCACAGCACTGTGGATATTAACATTATTAAGTTTGTAATTTTTTTTGTGATATAATTTATTTTCAGTTTGTGGATGAGCATGAGATAAGGAAAAGACTAAGGGCAGACCTACCTAGTGCTCAGCAGCTTGTAAACTTTACCCACGGCACAGGTTTGCCATGAATGTGATGTCAAGGTTGCCATGTGAGCCAGCATCATAGCAAACTTGTCTTTTGAGCCAGCAGGGACAAGTATGGCAGCATGAATACAGACTGAGAGCATCCTGTGTTCACTGAAGTGCTGGTTGTGGCTCAGACTGGGCCTGCAATCCTTAGACCCAGATAAGCAAAGTGAGTTTCCCAGCAGCAGAGTAAGTACAGGATCAGACATTTCATCCTTATTTCAAACTGAGAGAGGACAAGGAGCCTCTATAACTATCTTTTAGCTGCAGCCATCCCCAGCACCCTCTTCCAGCAGCAAGGGTCAGCAGGCACATCTCTAAGGCCATCTGGTTAGTAGCCTTTCGTATCCTCAAAGTTCCCACTATTTTTGGATCACAGAGAGGATACGAGCGATAAACAAATGAATCATTCACAGTACTGCATAGCACCTGTGAAATACTGCCAGTCCCTCTTTCCAGGGGTCCATGCTTATGGTTCTTGGGTCTGTTTTACCTCCAAACCGAATGATTAAAGTTGCAGATGAAGCCCGTGGGAGTTCAGCTGTAAGCATCTACAGCGGTGCATTGATTACTCTGAAATATTAGATCCAATTAGAAATATCAAATGTTTCACAGTCACCAAACAGATGAATGGAAATTATTAGCATCTATGCACCTCTTTCTTAGTTTATCAGTTACAAGCTGTTAATACAGTATTACTTTTTTTTTTTAAATTAAATTAATTAGAAAGTAAAGAGATGCTACAGGAAACCCCTGAGAGGAGAAGAGAAAAGTTGTATGCATGTATGGAAAGATGTAGTAAGCATGAATAAGACTTTTGATAACTTTTTAAAACCACGATAAAAAATAACCTTTAAAATACTTTGTTTATCCAGTATTCAATCTAAAATCAAGATTTTTATGGTTCTTTAATCTGGAAGCATTGTCTAATTTATGTCTAGCATAAGCTTAACATTGTGATACATTGCTGATGCTGAATTACTTTTAGTTCTGTTTAAGAAAGACTGGTTGTTCTTTCCCATTTTTGTTTATTTCTGACAAAATAGTAAATATTTTAAGTTGAAGACTGTTGGTATTCATTCTACATGTGGACTATTTTATACATTATGCATGGTGTCTCAGATGCGTGTTACTATATATTTTACTTTTTTTAAATTGAAACCATTGCAGTTTTAATTCTAATAGTTCTGCTTCATTTCTGGTTTTATTCTGTAAACCTGAAATAAAGAGGAAGTTTGTGTGTCTGCCATTCTAAAGAAATGAAATCAGGTATGGCAGAATTAACACTTCACTGTTCACCAAAGCTTTGTGCATTCAGTAGGAGATGAAAAATTCTAATTTGTGAGAAACGGTTATTCTAGAAAGGCAAAACCCAAAAATTTTATTTTAAGAAAACTGAAATGCTGATTTCCAGAGCACCAAACAAGAATGTAATGTTTCATTATGCTGGCATTTGTTTTTTTTGTTTGACTATTAGTGAGTGTACATGAAATAAGAGAATGGTTTTTGACATCTGTCCCCAGCTAACTCTATTCTCAATGCAGATAAAGTAGGAAATTTTGCTTAGTTTCTTGAACGCCAGAGAAATTCAGGAATAGACCAGGGTCAGACCGTCCTAGAAAAATTCTGTATATACACAGAAAATACAGATGATCCCTTTCTGAAGTAGTAAATGTGAAGTATACAGCTGAAATCAGCAGGGGAACACGTTGCCTGATGAGGAAACTGCTGCATTAGGAGTCTGTTGGTATGATAAAACACTTTCGCATATTGACACAAAAGTCATTAAATTCCTTTTGTCCTACAAAAGTTATTTTTGTTACAGAGGAACTCTTGCAATCCTAACTGTAGTAGTCCCTTCTCTTAAAAATTGTGCACAATTTGATTTATTTGGTCAAGGGAAAGTAAAAAACCATTTCAAACCCCTAATTCTTTGTGTGTGTGTGTGTGTGTCCGTCCCCATCCTGTTTTCTTCTGCATCCTACAAGAAAGAAGGAAAAACTGAAGCTGCCATTTACTGTAATTACACTGCAGAATATGTTTCTGGCTGAGTTATAAGCTTCAGTCACTGGTATCTATTACAACTAAAGCTGCCCTGTAGGTAAATTATTTAGTTTAAGTGAATAAATTATGCTTTACCAGCTGTAGATCAAGGGCTATGACCAATTCATTGAACACCATGAGATTCTTGCAGGGATTTAAAAAAAAAGCTGTTGTTGTAGGAGATCTGAATAGGTTTCCTGTTCTTCTGTTTAACTTCGTAGTTTGAAAGGCTCTTTTGGAGGAAAGAGCACAATGTATAGACTGTTATCAAATGCAAAATATGACCATGTGTGAATGCGCAAATAAAGTGAGAAATGTTTGTGGAATGATCGCAGTATTTGCCATTCTTTTTTGTATTGCCAGAGATAACAACTGGGAATAACTGATTTTTGTTTTAGCTTTTGCTGTGAAAAAGTGGGGAGCAAATTACTTGGGGTCGAATGAAGCAGTTTATTATTCTGCTTTACAGAAGAATATACATTTCTCTGCTTTCAAGCGATCTTTTGTTTCCTTTTTAATTATCACACCGAGGTCAATTTGTTTTCCTTTTCATGGGGAAATGGGGACAGCATACATTTGCGACTGGTTTTGGTGAATAAACTATTCATGTGCAGAATTTTTCCCCGCTCTGTGGTTAGGTATCACTGTTCAGGCTCTCTGTTGCTAGCCTGAGCTGTATGCTACATCTCTCACAACAACATGCTAAATGATTTATTTTGAAAGATCAGAAGCACTTGGTTCGGAAAGAAACGTGAGCTGCACCAGAGGCAGGGCTCCTGCAGGGGTCTCCTCTCGGTCTGGGGAGCAGGATATGTGAAGGAAGACCCAGCGTGGCTCCATGGGAGTACAATGCGAGGAAGGAGAACCTGGTGCAACTAAGAAGTGCTGGTACTTGAAGGCTGCCACTTTTTAATTTGTACACATGCGAGTGGTTGAATCTGAAGCACTTCAGAAGTGATGCAAAATTAATTTTCAATTTTCAATTAATTAAGACTCCAGATCTGTGTAAAGGAAAAAATAACTTACTGAAGTGTTACATAGAAGTAATCTGACCCATTTTTCAACATGATCCTAGCAAATTTCTACTGTTCTTACACTAATTAATTCTGGATTGAGGGTGTATTTCAATTCTTCAGAAAAACTACTCAAGTGAAGCTTTGAGAATCAAGAATTCAGACTGGTTTTTGCCAGATATTTAGTAAAACCACTTTAAGAGGCAAGTTTCATCATGATGATCGGGATTATTGAAAAAAAATCGTTAATGTTATTATGAAACCCATATGCACTGTTGTTGGGAATAAGATTCATTAAACATGAGCTTTTTACCTCTTTCTGTCAAGGTGCAGCCTGGACTAATCTTCAGTGACAGTAAGAGCCACGGTGCTGCAAAATGAGCAGGGGCTCGTGTCAAGCCTGGATTTTCTGTAATGCTAACCAGACTGGCCATGTGTTGACTCCACAGCGTGCTGTGCTTGTACCAGTGGCACAAGAAAGAAGTCCAGCAAGGACTTTGCCATCTAACTCTTTTGCAAGCCTTTCAATTACTTACTTTTTTTTTTTTCTCTGCTTTAGTACAAGTGAAAGCCATTAGCGAAATATTTTCGAGCTACTTAGCTGCCATACAGTGCATGTCTATTCAGGGTTAAGCTGTTGAAACAAACATTAAAGCCAGCTTTCTGATCACTTACCTTATTCCCACTTTGAGCATATGTTATTTTGCAAGATACACATCAGTGGAAAAGCTGGGTCAGCAGCAGTGATGGAAATGTTGGATTTGATCGTGGGCATATGAGCAGACCCACACGGCTCTTGACAGTGGTTGTATTGTAATCACATTAGAGACTTTTTTGATACTCCAGGCCTGCATTTAATCACAACAGTTGCAGGTAACTCCTGCACAAACAGTTTCTTTTAGGCTTCAAAGCTGCAATGAAGAAAGGCCAGAGGTGACCTCTTTCTTTGCATCTGTAAAACAACCTATTAAGTTTTCTACCAGTTCAGGCTATGAAGACCTAGTCTAGTGCACTCACCTATGCCCAAGGAACTACACAGATGCCTCCCCTGTCCTCAGAACTGATTGCAGACATAAAGCCCTATTAAAAAAAAATCTCGAAGCTGCATATTTAAAATGCATTAACTTCACGCTTTCAAATAATTATGATTATATCCTCTCATTAATAGTTGAGAGTTTAATATGTGCATTCAGCAGCTTAATAAACTGTTTGTTGTTACACTAAACCTAAATCCAGGCTTTCCTTTTTAACAGTGAACCAAATTCAGACACTACATCCAAATCCGGCAAGTCGTATTTTATTTCCTAGTATAAGGAATTAAATCTGCACAATGAAACAGTGCAGTTTTTTTCCTCCATGAAAATCATCATGCCTTACAGATCTTTCAGAGGAGAAGAAAGGCTCCCTTGGCTCCCTTGAACACATAAATTAGCATTTAAATATTTTTTTCTTAAATACTAGTACTTAAATACCCAGAAAGGTATTAAGGTGGTCTGGTTGAATAAAATGTATTAACATAATAAAACATGTTAAAATATTAAAGGCTTTCTGGTAATTCATCTGTGTGCCAGGAAGTCGGATTAGGGCACACTTAAGGGTGACGTGAATGCTGTCTTGTCTGGGTGGACATCCTCGTCCTTGGTGGACCTGGATGTTGTTGTCCTTGCAAAGAATACCAGTAAAGGGATTCTGTTTCATACACGTGGATCTTCTAGGTACTCAGCTGAAATCTTTCCTGTTGCATTTAAAGGTTATTCCTGCATTGCTCTCAACAAAATTGGTTCAGAATTGAGTTAACAAAATGCTAAGTATCACTAAAATATTAGTGTGCAAACTCCCAGCAAATGATCACTTATTCTGTACTTCTGGAGAGCAAAAATATCTGTCTGTCTAGAGTTCCTTGATCATCTTCATATTTCTCATATTGCAAAGGTTTCTTGTTACTGGGGGTTTGGGGTTTTTTCTTTGCCTTGAGCTTACTTTCTGTTCCAGTTGAAAATGTCATTACAAGTAACAAATGTTTCTTTGTTTTTTTTGTTGTTTTTTTCATCCCATACAGTGTGAAAGGAGCAGATGCTGGGAACGTGATCAGACTATTTGTACCAGATATTGGGATGTTCATTGCTAGTCTGACAATATGGCTCATCTGCCGCAACATGTTTCAGAAGCCAGTAACCGAGGATGCAGCCCAGTGCAACATGCAGTTTGAAAATGAGGAGATGGTATCAAATACACGTTTCTATCTGTATGGCTTTCAGTGAGCTCTGGCATTCCTGTGTTCTGAAATGGTTTCATGAGGGCTGGCTGTGTTAAGAAGTAAACTTATTTTCAGGAAATGAAATGATTGGTTTGAAAGTGGAAAAATCTAAAATTACTATGCTGAGAAAACAAAGCAGAATATGAAAAGTGTTAGATATGCTACAGGATTTTTCCAATCATTTTGAGGTAAGAAACAATCATGACAGTCCAACAGAACAAGTTGTTCTTCACCAGAGCTGCTGGTCAAATCTGACAAAGTTGTTCTGCTACATACAGTGCTCATTTTCTTAGATAGCATTCCTATTTCCAAATTTGTTATCCAAGTGTAACAGCAGCATCTGAGTGATTATCAGAAATTACTCTTAAAGAACAGAAGAGAGACTGTGTATTAAGTTCCTGGAAGGAGTTACCTAAATTTTGGTCATACTGAGTGAGACTGAGAACGATTTGGGGGAATGACTTAGCTGGAAGTGTTGATGTGTTTGCTGTGTATTTTACTATTGGGGAGAAGAGTAGCAGAGATACAGAATGCAGAAAAATCCACAGAAAAAGGAAAACAATTTTATAGTATGAAAAGCCACAGTGGGAATTCAGCCCAGGGTGCAGAGAAATTCCTAGTACTAATCTTAGCATGTTTTTTATCAGACTGTCTAGCACGGCTTGGGGCTCATTTTCTGTCTTCTTTTACATATGGGTGGAATGTCTTTATTTTCACAACATCATTTTTAGGGGAGACGATTTCAACTTGCTCATTTCAAGTAGAAATTGCACTTTCAAGTGAGTGAAATGCTTAGGGGGATCAGTTGCCCATTTTGGTGCCACTATATAGAGTAAAAGGAGGCCTCTCTGCATGTTGCCATGTTGTCTGGATTGTGGCAGTGCCAGAAGCTGGTCAAGTTTCTAGCACATGAGAGATCAATATCAGGACTGTGCTTTATTCTCAGTTGCACTTGGAATTCTTATGGGCTCTCCTGGCAGCTGAAGATTGCCTGAAGGTTGCAGCTTTTTAACTGCACATTGGAGGATATGTAGGGTTTGGTCTGATGTGCATGTGCAAAGTTTTGTGTCTCCTGGAACCTGGTTTTATCAGCTTTAAATCTGCTTTATCGTTGAAGCTGTACAAAATGGATTTAGCAGCAGGCTAGAACCTTGGGCTATACCCAGCAAGGGAAAGAAGTGTGGCTTATTAGCGTGGTTTGTGTTCAGCTCTCCTCTTAAAAGAGTTTTATTTTACCAAAGTGAGCTCCAACAGACTTCTTTGGTGCTCTTGATCTTCTGAAAAGAAAGTATTCCCAAGCACAAAACAGGAGTAATCTGATGGCAGAAACTCAGAAGAAAGATGGGCATACTTTGGTTCCTCTGAAATTAGATGATGATGTTTAGATATTCCCTTTTTCTTTGGTTCAGAGGTGAGCCTGAGCCTGGAGTCTGGGTCAAAGGGAGCTGTGTCCTGGGGAGGGTGGGTGCTGGCTTCCAGGCAGGATTCAATAGTCATTTCCCTACAGTGCAAGGCAAAAACTGAGTTAACAAACACTAATTGCATAGCACAGAGTGTAGCTTTGTATTGGGCTGGTCCTCGACTGGCTGCCTCAATGCCAAGGCAAGACTATTCCATGAGGGAAGAAGGAGGGAAAGAAGAAAACTCTGTCTGCAAAGAAATGTGAATACTGGGCAAATAGAAATATGTGTAAATATATTTTACTTCTTCACATCAAAACCCAGTGACTGTTATTTATGTTCTGTAAACTGCATGTATTGCAGAATATTGAGTGAACATAGCAGCTGTGTTTAGATTTAGTGACACCCAAGCTCTATCACAGGCATTTTTTTTTAAAAAAAGGATAATATTTTCTGCTATATGAGGTGATCCCAAATACTTTAAGGAATTCTGTCCTTCACAGCTGAAATGATGAATCTGCATCAGAATAATCTGCTAGCTTTTTAAAGATTGAGCGAAATGGAGAGTGGAAAATCAAATACCATTTAAACACGTTTTTCCAAACTTCAGTTTTCTCTTTCTAGGTGTCCGCACATAACATCCTGGAAGCATTTCTGCTTGTTAGGAGGAGGAGGCAGAAGCAGCTGAATCTGCTAGGAGTATGTATTTGGCAGGACTGACTGTAAGGAACCTAATGCATATGCAGAGCAGGCTGCTGAGTGTCTGAATTCAGGAGAATATTGGCATGATCTAAAATGAGTCCAAGAGTGTAGGTTTCATGTAATTTTCAATTCTTTCTTGATAGACTACGCTGGAAAAGGGAAGACTAAGTAAGTGACCAGTTCTTTGAATTCTGCATGAGCTGACTGATGCTCGTGGCTCTGTGTTGGTGCAGCTCGTTACCGATGCCGTAACTCCATGGAATTAGAAAACACAAACTGAGTTGCAGCAACAACTGTCCTACAAAGAGACTTCAGGAAAAGTGCTGAGCTTGGCACTGTACCTCCAAGGGAAATAGTCCTGGGTTTGTTAGTCCAGCCCTGTAGCCAATTCTAGAGCTGAAGAGCTGCTGCTGAGAGTTCCTGCCACCAGTCCTCAGAGATTTGTGGTAGGAGATTTTGTTAAGAATTCATCAGCTGATTTAAACAGGCTTAGCAGAACCATCAGAGAGGTAACTTTTCAGGTTGATAGATGCCTAGCCACAGATGGTTCTATAAATCTAGAAATCAGCACCTCCAAGCCAAAGCAATGTCTTGCAGCTTTACCTTCTTGCATTAAATTATTTACATTGAATGATTCCCAGACCTCTTTGCTTTGGGGGAGAGTGAAATACTATCATAATAGGCTTAATTAAAAAAAGAAAGGTTAATCTATCTGCTCCTTCCAACATTTCTGTATAGGAAAACCTGCTAAATAATTGGTTTAATGCTGCTAAGATTGACCTTTTCAAAGGTCTGTGTGAGCCCATCACATTTCAGTTGATATATGGGCATGCTGTAAAAATGCCTCCAGTTGAGCAGCAGTTTGTGTGCTGTATTTTGGCGTGGCAGTAGCCTCCAGAAACCAGCCACCGAGTACGATGGATCAGATTGCTTGTGGATTGAGATGCAATTCAAAACAAGGAAAAGTATCAGAATCCAAATTAGGAACAACAAGGATTCATTGAAAAATGGATGTCTTTCTCCATTACGCTGCATCCAACTTTAAGGGAAACAGATCTCCATCAGAAAAGTTTATTCTACAGAGCAGAACTGGGGGAGGAGGCTCTGAGGCAGTGAGACTCTCAATTATTTGTAAGTAACGCTATCCCAGGAATAAGCAAAGAGTGTGGTTTTAATTAACAGTGAGTCATGGACTAGGAAGGTCTGCCAGATACCAGGCTGCAGTCCAACTCATTACCACCCCTAAATGGTTGCACACTTGGAGCAAACGTGTCTGCAGGCCCTTTTTATTAGGGCTCAGAAAATTTAAAGCAGGTGAATCCAGCTGGAGACAGGCCCGGGTTGCAAATGCCGAAAAGCACAATGCCAGTCACAAGGTGTAAAAGGTGGAAGAAAATGAGAAAGAGCAGTTAACTCCCAGCTGCAGCTCAAAGTACGACATTCTTGATTTGGAGCAGATGGTGGTTTACGTGCCAAAATGCAGATACAGTATATACAGTCTGATAGGTATTAGAAAGGAAGTAGCCTTTTCTTGAGACTGTGGATGAATTGCCGAATGTTTTAAGTGACAGTGGCAGGAAGGAAAATCCTTCTGCCATTGCGCAACTTCAGCTTTAGAAGAGGTGTTGATCTTAATTGAAAAAAAATGTTGTAGTCTTCAATGCAACTTCCTCCCAAGGCACTTGCTGCCTTGCCCACTTAAGCTTGTTTCTCATGCGTGATCTCCTAGAAAGCAAATAGCACCGCTAGGTCTGTACTTTGTCCCATAATCTGGGGCAGGCTTGATCTCAAATCTTCCACCCATCCTCTTTTCTGCAGAACTCAGAGATTTGTTTGGGATCTCAAAAGGGAAATAAAAAAAGGAAGAAAAAAAGGAAAAAGAGGACATTGTTTTAAAATAAACTAAAGTTTGAAAAAAATGTGAGGAGAGCTTGGCCTGGAGTCAAGATACCGGGCTGGAATCAGGAGGACCAGCATGGTTCTCACTTTGGCCACAAACTTGGTTTGTGTCCTCAGGTGTATTACTTCATCTGTCTCGGCTCCTGTGTCCCTTGGCACACAGAAGCGGTAAAAGTGCTTGGTTCCCTAGCTTTGTCCTTCTAAACAGTGACAGGGCTGTTTGTCCTCCACCAACACTGAGCATGTAGTGCATTGAGAGCTCTCATTTGGTCCAGGTCTCCAAGTGTAGTACATTCCCTACAGGACAGAACAGACAGGCTCTGAGAACTGCCCATGTCCCATGACTTGTCCAAGGACTTTCTAGCATAGGAATTACTCATTTAGACCAGTATCCTTACCCTGAAAGCAGCCGGTGCCTGCTGGATAAGGACAATAGCAAATAAGAGAATACCCTTTTTACCCCTTCTGCAACGTTATAGTTTATCCTGATCTCTCCTAATGTGAGAATGACTTTAATCCTAAAACATGTGGTTTCAAATCCCTTCCAAAAAAAGTTGTTTATAATTATAGCTACTCTGAATAATCTTGTTAAACATGTAATTACCCAGACTCTTTAAAAACCTCATTAATTTCTTGGCTTCAGTGGTGTCATGAAGCAAGGACTTCCACAATTTAATAAGTGCTCTTTGATTTTATTTTGAATTTAACACTCTTTAATTTTATGGAAGGTCCCTTGTATTACATGTTATGAACCAGAGTGAGATGGTATAAGGGAAATCAAATGTATTTATTGTCTTCCATATTTGTCCTTTTAAAGGTAGGCAGTCTCTTATTTTTGTTTTTCAAATTTTTTTTGTCATTTTAAATACTTTTTTTTTCTGAGCAAACTATAGTTCTGCAATATTCTTTCGCGCCACAGAGATTATCAGTTCCTCAGCATTTCAGGCAAGCTCTTATTGTTGATTTAAATGATAACATTATGACATTGATCATTGGGCTCAGAGATTTTAGGGTTGAGCAATTCTACCAGCATATCACCTGCCTGAATGTCCTGCATAAGTGCAGTGAGGAGAACAGCTCTGAGAAAGGTCTGATGTCCCAGTCCTTGCAGCTGCATTTTTCTTGCCTTCAGATGGAACCTGCTTTGAGCAGCTTACAGTGGTGCCCATGACCCTGTCTACAGGACCATCCCATTTTTCTTGAGGCCTGTGATGGGTATATTTCTCCTTAGATGATTTATTGCTTTGTGTTTGTGCCTTAATTTAGTTTGATTTTACCAGTATCAAGCATTCACCTGACTTGATTAGTGGCCATTGGCATCGGATGCTTTGGCCCTGATTTCTCTAAATATCTTCTTCCCACATGCATCTTCTCTTTCAATATTTGCTTCTCTTCTGAGATAGAAAATTATTGCTACTGTGGGAAATACTGTGGAAAAAGAACTTCTTAAAGAGGGTTGGAACTTCTTGGCTTCTTTGAGCTTCCTGATGACACCTCTTTTATGTCTCATCCTTTTTCTTCTCATTGTCATCCTCATTTAGCACAGCACTAGCTTACTTTTTCTAATTGGTTGTAAATGTTTCTCTGTTTCTGACCTCTGGAGAACTGGTCAAACCCACTTGGTCTTTGTGTGCTTTGAACATGGTATAAACAGGATTTAAAACTTTTTTTTTTCTGCAGTTTAAAAAGAGTAGATGAGGCTCCCTTATCTCTTTGCTCGTGATGTTTACAGTGGTGAAGTTTGCCAGACCTTACACAGCTGCCTGCCTCAGTAACAATTCTAATGCATCTCATATTAACAAGGGTCAAAAGTTTACAAGTTCCATTAGCTCCTTGGTTTGATGCACATGTCTTTGGATAAGCCTTAACACAAATACGTAATTACACTGCAGCAGGCTGCAGCTACACGATGTTACACAGTGCAGTGCATCGTGTGTTCCCAAAGGCTGTCAGGAAACTTCAGTGTGCACCTGTCCTGCTCTGGGGTAGAAACGTGACAGGGTGCAATTCTTCTCGAGGCAGCTCTTCGCTGAGGTTACTAATAGTTTTCCATTCCAAATTTTGAGATACAGGGTTATTAACCAGGAGATGAAAGTCCTGGAATACTACTGCCTTTGGACGGCCTAAGTGATGAATAACACAGTACGAGAAGGAATCTCTTGGCTGACAGAATTCAGTCTGCTGTTACTGCAGGCAGCTGTATCACACAATTTCCTCTGGAAGGTAGAAAGCACCATCTTGAAAACAGGGCAATTTTCCTTCATCCCATTGTTTCAGAAATGACCCTGTTCTGTAATCTTGCTTTTCTGGAGTGAAAAAAACATCTAATTTAACATCTAGAATCACTATTATATATACTCATAGCTGCATTAGAACCCTTTTAGTTCTTCTCCTCTTTTGCTTCAATACAATATTTCTTTCTCTAAAATTGATTCCTGTGATAGTTTGGGAGAAAAAACCCCCACATCTTTCTTTAAAGGTTGTTCTGCAAGACAAAAGAGGACAAGTAGCTTTGGATCCTCTTGTAGATGAGACATCCCATTCTCCTGTTCATCCCAGTTGTCTGAGGTTCTTCAGGGTGGTGCTGGAGAAGTACCCAAGTCACTTTGGAAGGAGCTGAGACAAATAACCATGGGACCATGGTTGGGCTATTTATTCTCCTTCTTAGCAAGATGCATAATGGTACTGTATGTATATTTCTTGGGCCAGGAATTACTCCTGGAATTACAGATGGGTGCATACCTGCAATAGCTCAGTTAACTGCATTGTGCCTTGGAGTCATAACCCAACTCTTCCTATTTCCTTTTCGCTAAAATAAAAAAAAAAGTGTTTAATCATCTCAGGCCAAACCACTGAACTCTGCCTATGAGTTTCCCTCTCTTTTGCATTTGGCTTCCGTGCCTGACACCCTTCTGAAGTCACGATGTGAAACTGAATTTCGATATTGGCCAAGTGAGTTGAGTGCTGAAATCACTCAGTGTTTTCTCAGGTGCGATGGGTACTTTGGGAAGTGAAATAATCTCTGGTTCTCTCAGTACAGTATCTATTGTATACAGGATTTAATGAGTTGCCTTCCTGTTATCCTGATTCAGAACTGTGCTTGTCTCTATTAATTTATTTTTAATTTCCTTTGACTTGCTAAATGCTTCTGTCCCTATGTACTTCCAGTAAATAGCTGATCCTTTTTTTTTGTAACAAGTTACTTTTTCCCACAGATTTTACTGTGGAAGTGTATGTATGGTATTTATTACTGTAAAACACTGCAAACACACTCAAAGTTATTTCTGATCTACATCTATCTTTCTGTGTAGGCCTTTAACCCAAGCTTTAGCACAGTTAAGATGTACCAGTGATAAAATTTTTCAGTAAGATCTATGTGACTTAAATTTAATTTAGGATTTTCTTTTCAGTGATTCAGTTGAGTAATATAAATTATTAAAATAAACTGCTTAAATTCCAAGATGCATCTATCTCATTAATGTCCCACCTACCAAAATGTTCACTGCAGTCTCACACTTGATTAGTTCAGCTCATTTAGCAGGGCCAATGTTTGAATCTATTCTGTGGCAGGAAAAGCAAGGACATCCTCTTCTCACATGCTGATGCTTTCAGAGCAACGGCGGAGTTCTACGCTTTCTTGCAAAATTGGAAATTCAATAAATGGTTGCCTTAACATGGTTTAGTATTGACTGCAGGTTAAAACTACAGTCATTTATATCACATTAAGGGCTTGCAGTTCTTTTGATGGTAAAAGAAGTAGCAGTTAAATTTCTTTTCCAGCTTTTGTGCTCACAGCTGGGTCTGTCTAATGAATATTGTGCTATTTTGATTATTTTTTCTGCATGCACATATGTATGTGCATATAGAAAATTAATAGATAATTAATTCTTCCTACTGCTGCAACTATGTCATATTTAAAGAATAAGGTTGAAGACCCTTTTTTTAGGGGGGAAAGAGGGCTTGTAGGGCAAACTTACAAGTAGGAACTCTGTCATGTTATGATCGGTTGAATGCAGTGGCTAAATGACCATGGAGGCAATCGAACTAAGTGTGAGAGGAGAGATAGAGTCTATTTCTCTTGTTCTCCTGGCATAATTGAATCAAATAGCTCTTCTCAGATAATTCCTAAACCGAGCTATTCATTACAGGGGCTTTTTGAAATGGGAAGTCCAGAAGCTTGGGCCTAGTGGCTTTAACTGATTTAGATGTCTAATAAATTGTATCTGTGTTACTCTGTCATGGGTATGGAATAAAAATCTCTTATTAGAGGTAAAGAAGTAGTTCTGGGTGGTGATATCTTGAGAGAATCACAATTTTGCTGTGGCGGTGTCAGCAGGATGCTGTGACTGTGAGTCCCAGGGCCCACAAACTGTGGGGCAGCATGAAGGCAATCCAGCCCCCTTGAGAGAACCTGGTGTGGCTCTCAGCAGCAGGGGTTAGAAGTCTGTGCTGAGGTCTGGGATGCTACAGCTAGAAAAGCATAACGTTCCCACCCTTCTCTGTTTGTTTCCTGGTACTGGCTGGGAGGAAAAGTCAAAATACTGAAAAGAGGCTATTTTTACAACATTTATGAGCCAAGTGGCAGGAAGAAGCACCTGAACCCCCACGGGAACTTACTCTTGTGAGCGTAGCAGTGCATGCTTGAGAGGTCCCAATAATTAATGCAATGTATTCACGGGGATGGGAGTTATGAGACTTGCATCCACTGAGTTGTAATAATTCTGGCTAATTAAATGTTGTTGCTGCCAGTATTTGAGTTTTTGAAGGGTTTCATTTGTGTCCCCTCTAGAATCAAAAAGTCAATAAATGAGCGAATTTGTGTTTACAGACACGATACTGTTAAAAGTAGGTACAAAGCAAGGAGTGCTCTGAAGCAAAAATGGGGTTTAGGTTAGAGTTAAGGCTTCCTGTTAGTAAATACGTCTCTGGGACTAGAGGATATCTCTGTGCAGTAGTGTTTATTCTGTACCAGATGAAACATTTAAAAGTTGGATGTTGAAAAAGCAGCCCCCAAAGTAGCTAATGGACATTCTGGCCCTGGCCACAATAGTAGCTGCCATAGCTGCCACAGGAGCTGTACTGTTTCCTTGCCTGTTCTCTATCTCAATTTGGCAGTTTAAAAAAGTGTTGTACAATAAATACTCCAGGGACTTCCACATGATTGCTAAAAAACCTAAACTGCATTTAGTTTGTTTATAAAAAGTGCTGGGGCCCTGCTCTGCAGAGCAAGGGTCATGGAAACACATGTTTATGGCTTCACAAATGCTCTATACTCCTTGAATGGAGAAGTTTATTTGATTTAATCAGCATCCACAGGGATCCTGTAATTGCATAATAGGTAATTTATTATGGAAGTAAAAGTATTTTTCTAACTGTAGCCCATGTAGCTTGGGTTTGTAGCTTTAGACTAATCCACATAGTAAAAAAGAGCTTTGCAAAGCAGTCTGACTGGAGTAATGGTGTTCTGTGATGAGCGTGTACTTGTATGGCTTTTTAATCATCAGAAAGTGTTAAAACAACAAGCACATTATCACCATGCTGGATGTGAAAACTGTTCACTGTTTGCCTGCCTTCTGCAATTTGAAGTGCTCAATGTGAGAAAATGGAAAGCCAGCCCAGATAATCCGGTTAGAGGGCGGTGAATACGAGAGTGAGGGAATCCAAAGTTTGTCTTTTTGACATACACTGGAACGTGGCCTTTTCATCTAGTTCAGCAAAGGAACGTGGCCTTCCATCTCGCATACTGAATTAAAAACAGATATGTTTGTTTAAAAACAAAAAAAAGAAAGAAAAGTCAAACCTAGAGCTGTTTAACTGTCATGGTCTTTGCCGAAATAACCATCGACCGTGTCATGAAACCAGGCAATCCTTGCACAGCCGTATCATCGATAATTCCGGCTGTGCTGAAAAGCTGCAAACCAACATGCATCCGTTCTGAAAAGGCTTCTGGGACTCCATATTGGGGTTGTTATTGATGATCCCATTTGCTAGCCTGTCTTAAACTGAGGAGAGCAGTTGAAGAACTCCAACTCCCAACAGACTTTTGCAGTTTCAGAAGGAAAACTTGGGAAATCAGTTTGGTATTTCCTGAGGTTCAGAATGTTGTAGTTTTCTTTCCAACATCCGATGGCCTCAGTAACACCAGAAGTAGGTTGTTCTGCATTTCCTGTGAATGTTTGTGACGTCCTAACTTTCTTGCTAAACTTGGAATTAATATTTTCATATCTAAATAAAAGCTGAAAACCAAGGAAAGTTAACTTCTTTGGTAACTCATCGACTTACAAGCTTTTAGCTATCCTTAAAGCATATAAGCCTCAGTCCATGGAAACTTTGGACCATTATCTCCTTCTCAGCTTCAGTTATATCCTGGTCCAGTGAAATAGCCTCTTCCCTACTGCTTCTCCCTGGGTGTGCTGTGTCATACATGTCAGTACTAGGTTATTAATGCTGAGCTCTCAAGGCAAAATGTAGCCTAAAGGTTCTTTAGATCAATGAAGCAAGAATAAATAGCCTGGTAAAGTTAAAAAATTATGATCCTAGTTATGACAGAAAATCCAAAGATCCATTTTGAGGAGATCACGGTGTGAATTTGGGCATTTGACAGGTTAGGAAGGCACGTAGGGATGAGATGCAGAAAAAGGTATCAAGTCCCACCTTTCACTGAGATGTTTTTGTGTGGTTTCCTTACCTCTTTGTCCTCCTTTTTATTTTATTGTTTGAAAGTATTGTGTGTCTTCCTCCAATTTATGCTTAAAAATATTTTGATTATTTTCATTTTCCCCAAAAGAACATTTTCTGCTTCTGTTTTGAGAGTATTTTGTTATTTTCTTCTGTGACTGACTGTTCAGACTTTTATCTCCTGTTCCTGCCTATGTATAATTCATGGCTATATCAGCTGTTTTAAGCTGTATTAAATATATGAATCCCGTCTTTATGTTTAACGTAGTATTCAAAGCGAGATGAATCGTGACAGCCTTCCATGAAGTAACTTATTTATTTTGAAGTGATTCCTATACACTTTTTAAGTGAGTCTATGTTTTAATACGTGTTGTCTTCAGCAACCTGAAGGCACAAGCTGAAGAAACAAAGCTCTCCTTCACAGAGATCCATGTTTAGTAAGTGTGCCACTTCAGAACCTTTAGATGTACATCAGTCTCATTCATTCTCTTTCTTTGGGATAGGGACACTATTGAGGGTTTCACTGGTCACTGGTCATGTTAAGCTCAAGGCACAGAGCAACAGAACCAGTCCAGGAAAAGCAGGATTGGACCCAAAAGGACTAGATGAAGAGCATGTTAATCTAGTATTTGCGACACAAGCAAAAATGATCATAACTTTTGCCCTTTGTTTAACTTTCCCACTGAAACAGCTCTGGCAGAAGTTAGGGCAGAATGTATTGCTCTTCCTACTCTCAGCATTGTTTCTGAATATTTAATGTTTCCTATCCTTGAAATAGGAGCTCAGATATGAGCGGCAGTGATGAACAGACAGAATCCCTCTTTATGCCACGTGGCTCGCAATGTGATGACGGCATCTTTGGGCTGCCATCTCTCTGTTTTTTAGCATAAGGAGCTAATAATTCATATGTTGAGAGCTGTGTAGGTGAATGGTGACAATGAGAAAGCAATTGAAATTCTGCCGTGCTCCATGTAAAATGTGTATTGCTAGTGAGATAGCTGGGTAAGTCCAAGAGAAATGTAAATTTCCCAGATCAGCCCTGCTGTATTTATTACATATTTCATTGTCTGTAAAATAGAGACTCTTGAGAATAAGCAGGTTTGTTTGTTCAGGGGTTTGTTTGTTTGTTTGCTTGTTTGTTTGTTTTCCTGGGCATTCACAACAATGCTAATGCTCTGAAATAACAGGACAAAGCTGGCAACAAACTTAGAGGTGAAATGAAGGAGAGAAGGTGTCTACAGGGCATTTTCCTCTTTTGGGACTCCACATAATGTAATGGTACAGAAGAATTTGGTTAAGTAGGCTGAGAGTTCATCTGTTCCTACTGCAATCTTATCTGTCAGCGTGGAATTTTTCTGCCAAAGGTCACCAATAAATATAAAACTTCTATTCTGATGAAAAATACCAATAATCTCTCTTTTTCACTTTCACACAGAGAGATACGGTTTGGCCAGAACTAGTGTTAGCTAATACAAGTTTAAATTAGTGCCAAAAAAGCTATTCTATATTACACCAAATGAGAACCTGGCTCAAAACTCTTACTTTTTTTTTTGAATGTGCCCCTACATTTCCGTGAATGACTAATTTTTCCATAAATTGTGTCTTTGTGTGGGCTTCTTGCTAATCCTGCAGGTTCTCACTGTGGGTTGATGATTTAGTCTGCATCTCTCAATAGCTGTGTATGTCTTCTGGTCTCCAAGATACAATGGAGACTTGATGGTGAAGACCACTGCCAAATCCTAACAAACTGCTCGAGTGTGACGAGCCTTTCCACGTTTCCTTCTTTTCTGTTTTCCATTGTGTAGTTCAAAGTCACGGTTCTCATTACCCCTGCTAAATTGTTGTAGATCGCTCAAGCTTTCACTACTTCTCTCTTGTTCACATTTTCACCTTTTTTTTCACCATCAGTCGATCTCAGCATTTCTCATTCTCACCCCAAGCCTCTGCTTAGTGTATTTTTCCTCTCCCAAACTGCTGTTTAGTCACCAATGAGTTGTCTGTCCCTTCTAGGTCTTGCATTTAGAGAAAGGGTTCATGAAAAACGGGTTTGGAAAGTGAGATCTATTGAGCAACATCAACCAGGGCTTGTGCTTGTTGGAGCTTATAACTGAAGCCTTTGAGGCAAAGAGGAGTTTAGAAGATATTAGATAACAAGATGCTTATCTTTCTAAGAATGCTGAACAAATCAAACCAAATTTCATATGTAAATGAGCAAGCAGCCTGTTGTGCACATGTGGAAGGACCGCAGCCTTTCCCAGAGACCACCCTTAACATCCTTTTATTTTGAGACAATTTGTAAGTGGGAGATATCAATGTACATCTCTAGCTGTAGTGCATCTTTCTTAGCTCTCACTACTTGGCATAATCAAAGGTTGTAAGAAGACTTCATTGTTAAATAATATGTGCATGGATTTTAATTTCAAATTCCTTTGCGTCTCCCTCTCTCTGTTTCTTTTGTGTTCTGTTTTTCTTTCCTTCCTTCTCCTTTAGGCTGTAAGAGAAAAATTAGAGCCAGATGATGCTTTGATGTATGAAGAAGATCTGGATGACGAAGACTGTGGAGAAGCAGAATTTGAGGAGACCATGAAATTAAAACTGCTGCGTAGAATTGCCTTCCTAGCATCCAAACTGAGGGAGTTTATTGGCAACATGATAATCACCACTGGAAAAGTTGTTGTTACAATTTTACTTGGTTCAGCAGGTTGGTGTATTTGAAAAATTTCCTCAGGAGCCCGTTAGATTATGCGTTTAACAAATGAGTTTTCAGCACTTTGGCACCTGTGGGAGTAACAATGGAAATTTTTAAGGGAAAAGAAATTGCTGCTGATTTTATTAAATTAACTCTTTGGCAGGTATTGGAATATGCTGAGTTGCTTAATTTTTTTTGTACTGATACTGTGTGGCCCTGTCATTCCGTTTATGATTTTCACAGTTGCTCTTATAACCAAATGGTGAATGGGGGCATATTATAAATGACTATATGTTGTGTGTGTATATATATATAAAGTGAATTCATAGATTTGGTTCCATTACTTCCAGGTGTAAAAAGGAACTGTATTCACATAGCCTTACAAAAAAAAAAGGTTATTTAGTTGACCGTGTAGTGTGTAAAAAGAATGATAAGCACACTTCCTGCTGGTTTTTCATTTAGTTGGTAAGAGTAGCTGTTTTGATGTCACATAGCCTACCTTTTTATAAGACATTTGATTTAATACCACATAATCAGCTACAGCAACAGTGGAAGTTCACAAAATCACTATAGGTTGTAACTACTGACTTCAAAATTATATCATGGAATTATAAATCAGCATTTATCTGCCAACTCACGTGTTTGAGTGGAGTGATTACATGTAAAGTATAAGTAGAACTGTACACTTAACATATAAATTATCAGTATATGAAGTATAAAACAACAGTACAGCAGTACAACAAACATTTGATACTGAAGGATGAGGATTGGTCAGGTGTGGCCGTTGCAGTAAGGCAGGCTCTTTCATTAAGGCAAGATTGCTGAACAGCCTTACATGTAGCCAAATGGAAAGTAATAAATCTAAAAAGAGAAAAAATATGTGGTCCACCATAGGGCCTGACATCCGGGAAGAGAGATGTCGTTAAAAAAACCCCAAACAAACAAATCCAAGAAGCGTGATGCCACTCTACATGGGTGAACATCAGCCAGGGAGGGTGAAGCAGAAGGATTGCGCAGCAGTGGCAAGGGGCAGTTTCTTCTGAATGGTGATGGGCAGCTTGCCTGTGGAGCTCCAACACAAGCCAAGAAGTGGGAAGTGTTCAGAGTATAGTTACAAAAAGTACTTGAGGTTTGAGAAGCCTGTATTCCAGAGAGAGACCTCGAGCTTCATAAGTTAAATACTTCCTTACTTACCATGCCAAAAAGATGAAGGGTGACTTGACTGCAGCCCCAAAGAACTGACAAAGATACAAAGTGCTTCCAACTTTTAAGGTATCTCATCTAGTAGAATTGGTAACAGGACCCAACAGTTAAGTGGTAAACCCAGGCAATTTCAGACCGGAAATAAATTTTGTACTTTTCACAGCCCTAGTAATTGGCCATTATAAATAACTTATTTTAGGATATCATGGATTCTCATTCTCCAAAAGTATTTAAATAAAGACAAAGTGTCTCTTTGTAAGAAGAAAGGAAATAGTTATGGGCTTGAGAAAGAAATTTAAAAGTGAAGTTTTACAGTTTTACAGTTTACAGTTTTACCGTAGGCTAAGTCTTAAAATACGATGTGAAAGATGTGATGGTGAAGCTCAGGTAAATGACTGTGGGTATGAGTCCTTACAGAGCCTGGATTCAGCTCAATGAGGGACCAGCCTTGAGACCAATGAGGGACCAACCTTTACTGCTTCCAAAAGACACATCAAGCCAGCACCTGGCAAGGGGCAGGGCCAGCAGGTGCACTGGAATTATGGGCCACTGGTAGCCTGCAGATCTGTCCTGAGAAGGGTGGCTCCTAGACATGTACTAGTTAAAAAGCTTAAAAATAAATCTAGGCAGGCACCCCTGGTAGCTCTGGCACTGTTGCTTCAGAGACTCCTTTGGGCTGCTGTGCTGGCTGCAAGCTCTTACGTCATTTTCTCATAGTTGTCACTCTTAGACATGAACGTCTTTCCTGCTTCCTACCTTATTTTTGCAGGCTACCAGCAGGGCATCAAGTCCCCTTCACCAGTTGGACATTTTCACAAGTGACATACGTCGCTGCATGTGCAAAAGCAAAAACAATATACGTGTGTGTGACAGCAGAGTCTTTGTCACGTAAATCACGTGTTTCTAGGAGTTAACAATTTTAAAAAATCAAACATTTACTGATTATTCTGTGGATTTTATGTAAATCTCTTACTTTTGATATATGAATCAGATATGAATCTGTTTTGTTTTAATAATGCAAGACATTTCAATGTCTGTATGAGAAGGCTTTTCACTGTTCATCCATCATGCTATTTTAGCATCTTATACTGAAAATTCATACACCTGTGGTGTCAGGCAGTATTGGCTGTCCTTGGAGCCACTTTCTGTTTTTTCTCCATGCTTTATGAAATATCTTTAAGTAATGAAGATTCCATCTCAGAGGAAAGTCTAGAGAGTGATTGTGTTCTAAGTGCTAAGATATGGCATAAGTGAACTGAACAAATAGAAAGAAAAGAAAAGACGATCCTTCTCTTCTAGTCTCAAAGTTAATAGCAGTCTTTAGAGCTAATCATAGTAATTAGCAGAAAACTAATTGGATTAAAATTTTTAATACACATCTTGTTAAGGTTTAACAAATGCTGATATTTCCCACACTGCTCCAACATTCCATGTTTGGTTTTTTTTTTGCAGGTATGATGGTGCCATCTTTGACCTCAGCTGTGTATTTCTTTGTGTTTTTGGGCCTGTGCACATGGTGGTCCTGTTGCCAAGCATTTGATCCGCTGATATTCAGCTGTCTGTGTGTGTTAATGGCTATATTCAGTGCGGGACACTTGATTGGACTTTATCTGTACCAGCTACAGTTCTTTCAGGAGGTTGTTCCACCAAAAGATTTCTATGCCAGGTGAGAGAAATTCCTTTCCTGTTCAATTGTGGGCACGTGATGCAATGCGCTGTTATCACATGTTGGCGTAAATGATCTTCCACATAATGCTTTAACAAATTTTACACATAGCTTCTTGTTCAGTCATGGAAGACCCAAATCTTTCTTTGTAGAGCAAAAGGAATGCTCTGATTTCTAGTGTCATAGTGTCTTAACTGGAGCAAAATGCTTTTGGGGTGCCATTCTTGTGTGCAGAGGCTGAGGGCTGCTGAGGGCCTTCATGTACTGTGAATATTAGGCTTTTGATATAAAAATTCTCTCTGGTCACATAGATTCACATAGAACATGCTGATTGATCTTCTCTTCATACCAACAGCTTTACTTTCACTGAAGTATAAAAGCAGCATTTCTAGTTACTTCTGCAGTAAATATTGATTGGCTGTGATTTCACTGACCCTTTCATTTTCTACGTACTGTAATCTAAAAGAGGATGAAGTAATGGATGTATTTTTCTCATTGCTATTTTTTTCTGCTGGATTATGATTGCAAATTGGTTTCTATGGTATGTCCTTTTAAAGCTGTAGTATTCCTTACATTAAAATAAATGTGAACATTAACTGTATTTCTAGTAAAACTTTTGTTCCTTTTAGCTGTTATAAGCTGAAGGTGAAAGGAAATTACACGCACAGTAGAGAATCAATTAATTATTTATCTCTCAATGCACAATTACAAGCAGTAAAATTGAGCTGTCTAGCTACAGTAGCTGTTACTTTAGTACTTATTTTGACGTTTTATTTAATATAGGTTAAGAGATGTGTGTTTTGTGATGTTGGAATTGGTGACTTGTGGAGTCTGAGTGGGAGGGCATAACATTACCTGAAAAATGAAGAAAACCTGCTTAGTTTAGGTTCTTTTGTGCCACCTAGAGGTCAAGGTAGGAGAATGGATGATTCCTAGTGCCAAGAAGCTGAAATGCGCACAACTTCCCTAAACCTTTTATATTACTTCCTCTGTGTATTAAGAAAATAGAAAGAAAATGGCTTCAAAATTCTCAGCCATTTGGCTTTGAGGATATCAACTCACAGTTTTTAGCAACAGACAGAATTAATTCTTTTCTCAAGGAGAAGAAATGTGTGCTTCCTACTGTGTAGCTACAATATGTGAAACTCTTCATATGCATAATTCCTGAAGTCCCTTTTTTCTTTTTAGTATTTTTTCTATTAATTTTAAATTGTTACATTTTTTAATTTACTTTAAGTTTTAATTAATTTAGTGTCAAGCTAATTGTCTGCAATTAGTAATTTTTTTTTTTTTTTTGGTAAATAACGTGATTCTTCATTTCATGATAAAATTTTGGTCAGTACAAATGTGGCACTTTAACTTGGTCGTTAATTTTTGAAATGAAAAAATCAAGCTGCAAGAAAGTCGCCTCTGCCTTGGTGTAGACAAGAAAAGCACCTTCAGAGTCTGGGTTAAAAAAAAATCCCAGCGTTGGACTTCAGGGTACGTACTGACGTTTTTGTAACCAAAAAATGATGTTGCCTTCCTGCAGACTTTCTCTTGAACTGGTACTCTTGGGTACTCTACCCTTTACACGATAGCATGTGAGGGACTGGTGTTCCAAATTGTGCAGGAAATTATGTTTGAATGTACACAACAACCTGTGCACAATGTCCACACAATGGCAGCAGAAGGTGCAGCATTCCTTGTTCCTTTATTTGTAGTTCTTTCTGTTGTGGATTTACTTTGATCTGCTTTCAGGGAGATGTCTTTGAAGAGCATCAAGACAGGTGTTATCAGAGTTTGGAAGTGAAGATCTTAGTGTGAGAAAAGGCCACTGGTGATTTTTAATGATGGAGTTGAGCTGATGTATAAGCAGTAGCTAGAGGAGAAAAAAATGAGGGACATGTATTGGAAGGGTGAGGAAAAAATATTTTAGCATTTTTCATCCTAGAAGAAAATCAATACCTTGCTATTTTATGCACCGTCTTGGTTTGGAGATGTGCTAAATATGCAGAGTTGCCATTAATACTGGTACGTGGCTTTCATGGGCAAATTATACGCCAAGAAAAGAATTTGATTCCCCAAATTCTTGCTACGAGAAGGACATTGAGGTGCTGGAGTGTGCCCAGAGAAGGGCAGCAAAGCTGGTGAAAGGTCTGAAGTCTTATGAGGAATATCTGACGGAACTAGAATTGTTCTAGGGAAGAGAAGATTCAGGGAGAAGCCTGGAGAAGAGAAGGCTCAGAGGTGACCTTATGGCTCTCTACAAGCAGGTCATAGTGAGGTGGGGGTTGTTACTCTTCTCCTGAGTAACAAGCATTAGGACAAGAGGAAATGACCTCAAGTGGCACCAGGGGAGGTTCAGACTGGATATTAGGAAAAATTGCTGCTCGAGAAGAATTGTCTGCAATTGGAAGAGCCTGCTCAGGAAAGGGGTTGAGTCACCATCCTTGGAGACATTTAGAAGATTTGTAGACATGGCACTTAGGGACATGGTTAAGTGATGGATCTCGTAGTGTCGATTTAATGGCCGGACTCGATGATCTTAGAGGTCTTTTCCAACCTAAATCATTCTGTGATTCTCTATTTCTCTGTAAAGTTTTGAGGGCTCAATACCAAGGATAAGCTCTCCTCAGTTTCAAGGGCAGATGTGAAAACTACTCCTGTTGGGCTGCTGGTGGACATTTTTTCTCTCTGCAGAGAGTAAGTCTGCTGTTTTAAAAAGCTCCTTTCTGGGTTTGAGTTCTCAAGTTGACAAGAAATGTACAAGTGGTTTCTCTGATCAATAAAAAATGTGTTTTCTCTGGATAGTAATGCATTCAGCTTGTCAGAGCATCGATTGATTTCAGACTAAATGAAGTTTAACTATACCCAAACGAACAGGAAAATTCTCCAGTTAACAGTTTTATTCAGCTAAGATTTGCATCATCCTTGAGCTGCTCCTTCCTTTTAAGAACACTTCAACTCAAAATTCACCACTTGTGATTGTAAGAAGTGACTGAACAATGTCACCAGAGGAAAGCAGTTTTCTTGGGAGGAATAATCTGATATCTGGTGAATTTATGTGTTTTGCCCTGAATCCTTATGAGATTGTGCCAAACAAGTACCTCCCCCCCAAAAATAGGATATTGTGATAACATAGCCCTAAGTACTTGCCATAGTGAGATTAGTGAACATGGAGGTATCACTGTCCTACAGAGTTTCAGCTCTACTGCTGTGGCTGTCTGGATCTGTCACGTGCAGGTAGAAGTGGCATAAACACAAACACGCTGAAATGCCACGGAGTGAGCACTGGGATCTGCAGATTGAAAAATGTACGGTGTACTGAAAAGTCTGAACATAGCTGGTATGCCAGGGGTAGGCACGCTGCCAGCAGAGCTCGCAGGGTTTACCTGGTTACATCCATCAACACTGGTTAAACACCAGCTGGTCTCTGTCAGGTAAGGTGTCCACACTCAGTTAACCTCTTTTGTAGTAGGTGTCTTCTGTGTCGGCTTGCTGCCAGATTGCAAATTGATTTACAAAGATGGGAAAAAAATGTCAAGAGGTGTCCATTTAAAGTAAAATTCGGAAAGTATCATGTTTCTGCCATAAAATTCTTTTCACCCAAGTTAGAAAAAACAAGTCAATGAGCTGAAATGACTTTAGAAATTAGGTACACAGTGTCACAGCCTGAAAAAATACACGGTAATATGTTTGTCATTTTTCGGATTGCTGCCTCCTTTCTTCCTGATATTGTTTATTTTGACAAAAGAGTGTAATTGGGGAAATGATTAGGCCTTGCCAACATGAAGAAATAGGATCAGTGCAGTGGTATGAGGTTTGTCCTGAGTCAGTAAAGTCATTCCTGTCCAAAACTGCTCTTATAAGCATATTAATTTAAAGATCCAGCAGTCCAATGTAAATTAGAAGCTGTGTTCTTTCTTATAGTTTGGGTCTGTTTTGCTTGTAGTTTTCAGGCAAGTAATGTGCAAAATAGTTTAAATAACTGGTTTCATCTATGGAAGTTATCTCCCTTACAAAATGAGGCAAACCTAGGAGCCCAGGTAGTGTCATCCACTTCACAGTGGTGCCTTATTTCACATCTTCTTAAGTGAATGGGAATTTGGAATTACACAACTGATTGCTTTGCTGCAGTATGAGTTGGGAAGTCTAATCTAAGGAGGTTTTTTTGAGAGGAAATTTTCATCTGAAAGATTTCTATAAATCTCTTTAAGCAGGACTTTTTAAATAGGTTTTACAGTAACTAACAATAAGCCTGCTTAAGAGACTCTTATTTTTGGAGAAAGTGTTACATTGATATCTGCTACAGATGGTAGATTTAGGATATTCAGTTTGTTTTCAGATTAATCTGAGAAGAGTCCAGTCCAAAATCCTCCGTTTGGACTTCCCTGAACGCTTTGATACAGATTCAGATTTTGTAACCCAAATACTTTGTTCAACCAGGGTTACCAATGCTTAAGCACTGTCTCAAAAATGTTCCTGGAGTTGTCAGATCAGAGTTGGACTTCCAACTGTAATCTTTTTTTCCAAGTTGGAGGCTAAACGTGTGAATAAAATCCCATTAGGAGAGCAGATATTGCCAGAATAGCGAGACGCAGCTGATTGATTACCCTGTTGGCAGTGTCCTGCCTCTGCAGGGCAGGGCACTGATCTCCTGCTCTCCTGCTGCTTTTGTAGCTCCACTGGAGCCAAGAGCTGGGCAACGTGTTTCACCTGAGCTGCAGCCACTGCCAATCCTTGCTGCAGACTGTCTCTGGCACCCGTCTCAAAGGTGACTCACCTCTGAGAGGCAGAATTTTCTCAGCCTTGTAGGAAACTCTGAGGGTTTTGGGGTTGCCTTTTGACTTGGTCAGAAGCCACTGTTTGAAAAGATAGGGTATTTAAAGCTCATTTATGTATCCTATACCGAGCTGCCCTTTGGCTGCAGTAGCTTTTGTGCCCTCTGCCTGGTATTTTTAGGCACTTCTCACCATGGTACTGCAGCTCCACTGCCAGGGCAGAGGCCAGACCCTTGGATACTTGCCGTGTAAAGACACTGCACTGCACTTCTGTTTCCATCCTCCTCCATCAGTAAAAGCACACTTTGCAGTTGCAGAGCATGCTCCAAAACATGCCAGACCAGCCACCATGTTGGTTATGATGACCAGATTTGGTTAAAGAGACACAATTTCTCTCTTTCAGAGGAAGAGAAGTTGGGTATTTGACCTTATTCTTACAGAAGTTTTGCAGCTGAGTTTCATATTAGCACTATAATGTACCACATTTTAGGATGTTTGATTCTACTTAGAATTTTTTAGCCTATATGCTTTCTCAGAACTTCATCTTTTTCAGAACTTCAGCTTCTTTATATTTATTAAAAAATATTTTGTAAAGGAAGTGAATGCTTCTGTCAACAGCTTAGAAATGCAAGTTCGTTCTCCTGTTGACAAAAGACAATAACCATCCTTGCCATTATAATCTCTTTCTAAACTATGAGGTGGCCTTATTTGGGCTCCCTTTACCGTGAGAGGTTGGACAAGGAAAAAGAGAGGAAATAGTAAGAAGCAATTTGCCTGGAGAGCAGTCCTTCCCTGTTCTATCCCCCTGGGGTAGCTGCTGGTGTTCACCATGACTGCCACCCCACATCAAGTGCCAAATTTAGCCTTGGAATAAGCAGGCACAACTTTATTCATGTTACTGACACTGCACTACAGGTGACTTACATCCCTCTGTCTTTCTCTGGTCTTGAAAGGGCTGTAAACCAAACCATGTGCTAAGACCTTTCAAAAACAATGATTTTCTGCATGGGGGACTGACTGGTTTCCAAGTTGTTCTGCTACAGTGGTGAGCCTGGTGGCCTGGTGGGGCTGGCCCTGGCCACAGTGGGTTCCCATTAATGGGAAGAGGGTAGCCTTAGCACTCCCAGCAACAGTGACACTGCATCTGAAAATTGAGTGTTAGCTGCGAACATAAAAATCAGTTGCCGTCATTTGACATTATGTTGCTGAACTGCCTCTTCCTTGGTGTCTCCTGCACCCAAATAGCTGTGTGTTGCACAGAGGCACCTCTTTCTTGGATGCCCTGAACTGCTGAGGTGAGAGGGACAGAGGGACGTGACAAAGACTTTAAAGCTCCTGAGGTACTGTGATAAACTTGCCTGCTGATTCTGATTCACCTGAACTGGGTGTGCAATTGGTCTCACGACGTAGCCGTCCCGCTTTTGCACACTCTCAGGCAGCTGACTCTTCTGTGACCAGCACACCTCCCTGCTAGCAGAAGCTCTGCTCGTGGGTGGGGAGAGACAGATCACTCCACTCCCCCATACACACCATGGGCTTGCAAGTGTCTGATCCCAGCACTGACACTTGAATAGACTCCCTGCCCATCGCAGCCTGTCCTGCGTGGACATGCAGAGGGTGACTGCGAAGAAGCGATCCCTTAATTTTCTCTTTGTATTTTCTGGAAAACACAGATCTGCATACTAAGGTCATTGATCAAGTGCCTGAAAACAAGGACAGAAAAGGGACAAAAGCCCTCTCCTCCTACCAGATTTGTATTGCTGTTGTTCTATGGTGTTAGGAAATGTGGATTGTAATTCGCAAACTTCTCTTGGATTTACAAACTTGTTTTCCTGAGGTCTGTGCAAGAACAATTTTCTCCATACTCTGGCATGACCAGAAATTGTGGTGAAGAATATTTAACACTTAGGTAGCTCTTTGTGTTTTCAGCTCAATGTATCAATATCAAAATGAATCATCCCACATTCCTTGCAGGTAAAAAAGGCAGTCCTGAGTCACCTTGGTTGAGCACACACTGGGGAGTTAGTCCTTGTCCGTGCAGGGGCAGTCTACACCAGTTTCTCTAAACACTCACAGAGTGGAAGTGCTTATTCTCTTGTTTATGTTCCTTTAGCTGAAGTTTGGAACTTGCTGATAAAAGCTGAGCCAATCATGTTCAATTTATAACCAATTTAAAATCAGCTGGTATACCTCTTTGGTTTTGAAATTAGACAATTTCCCCACATTTCCCAAGCGTTATTGTTCATTATCCCATTATCTTCTTTCTCATATCCTGCTATTTTACTTTCCTATTATGTTTAAAGCCAAATGGGAATCATAGCTTTTATTTCTGCCTTAGTGCACTCGCTGCTAAAAAGGAATATTTTCATTGCTCATACTTTCTACGGCAGAATCTCTTGATGAAGGTATCCATCACTCTTGTGTTTTTTTTCAATCTGTTTCACTGCCAGCTGAGTAAGTGGAAAATCTCTTTATCCTCTGCATGCATCACTGAACCTAGCAGACTGTCCCAATGTGACTGAAAAGTATCATCACTCCTTTTTCAGAGGTGGAAAAATTCCCTAACAGAGGAGTTAGATGAATCACATAACCCCCCGAGATAGCCAGAACCTGGAATAAAGCACAAAGCTTTTGGCTGCAGTCTGAGTCCGAGATCACAGACCGAGCTGCCTCAAAGTTAAAATAGTATGAAGCTACACTTTAAAACAGCTCCTGTTCTTCTGCACATGTTTCTCTAAGAGGTAGCAGTAAATCCCTTAGGCTGGTAGGCAGCTGCATGGTTGGTTGTTTTACCAGGTCACTTGCATGTTCTGGTCAGTACCACCCCACTAAATGCTGATGCTCGCTGGGCTTGTCTGAGCACTGTCTCCTCTTCCTAAATGACTTCCACTGAAGTTTTACCTAAACGTTTCTGTCCTTCTCCCAGCACCTGAGCTTAGGACACCAAGGCTGTCCATGATCTGTGCTACTGGTTGAGTTGTGGGAGCAGACTGTCCCCTGCTCTGCCTGTGAGAGACTTTCTGAGGTCGGGCTATTGGCTCCTTTCCTTTCAGCAGCTCAGCCAACTCACTTTGAAGAACCAATAGCCTCAGTTACTAATTTGCACAGAAAGCCATTGTTAACCATGTTGTTGTTAAGCTATGCCATTTTCAAGCTGTGCGTCCTGCTCTGTGCTCGAGTGTCCAAATTCACCCTCTCACAGGGGGGAAGCCTTTGTGTCCATGGATGTTTCTGAACATGCCTTTGGTTTTCCCACGCTTGCCACATGACTCCTTAGAAGCCTGAACCTGTTTTCTCATTACTTTCATCTCTGAGTAAAAATTCCAACCAAATATTAAATATTTTTAATTTTTTTCACACAGCTTGGGTATTGTCCATACTCAGGTGATGCTGTTCAGTATTAGTTGCTTTTCATCCCCCTTTATGGTCGCAGGGAGTATGTGTGTACGTGAGGAAGAGGAGCAGGTGGCAAATCACTGGTGCCAACCAGCCTTCTCTGCTGGGGTGACTGTTCTCTCTCCATCCTCTCATCCCAGCAAGGCTGCCTCACTCCTGCAGCCTCCATCCTCCCTGAGTTGCCTCTGATTTGTAGCTGAAACTATATGAAAAAAAACCCAACAAAACCCCAAAACTCTGCTGCATTTACAGTAGTTTTATTTTAGTGACAGAACAAACAATTATTTGCCTAATTTTATTTGAGAACAAACTCTTTGCCTAACCTAACACATGAGCCAGGCTGCTGCTGTCAAAACAGTGACAATACTGGCTCTGGTGAGGAATAATCATGTTGATGGAGTCACTCTAGCTAAGTTATCAGACGGGAGTCCTAAAGCAGTTTCTTCTGCACCTTTATTCCCATTTCACCACCTTTTTGCTTTCCTATCTGGCAGTCCCCCCTGTGCCAGATGCTTAGATGTCTAATGGGGATGAAAAGATACTGAAATTGCTGCTTCAGCATGTTTCTGCATTCGATGACAGCCTCTGGAAGTCCCAGCAGAGGCCCACGAAGGCTACGGCAACGTGCTGCTTTTCTAGCTCACTGATGTGCTGAAAGGAGCAACATCAATACTGATGCTCACTAGAAACTCAGAGCAAAGTTGAGCTGTGTCATGGGTATTGAAAAGATTTGGGGATCCAGAGAAGAAACCCATTGATAGGATAAATCTTCTTCATTCAAGTCTTTTGGAGATGGGTTTTGTCTCAGTAAACAAGGGATTAATAGACCCACACCTGTTTTTAGTGATAACGGTGGGGGATTATTGCTGCTAAAGCAATGAACGCTTTTATAATAGAAAGTCAGTACAAAGCTCAATTATTGGATGAAATGTGGTACAGAGCTCACAAGTCTTTATGTTCAGGCTTAAATTCCCCTTAGGGAAGCTGCTGTATTTCAGGTATGTGAAGTATTTTAATGTCTGAAGTTTGGTCATTTTTAATGGATGCCCATTCCTTAACAGCGTCCAGTCACATAGTCTCGGAGAAAATTTGATCATCTGGTTACTTAAAAACAAAACACAATTTATAGAGTAGATAATATTTATCATCTTAGCTTAAAGTTGTTAATGCACTTGAAAGCAAAGTGATTCTATTGTAGCTGCTTACATGGTCCTTTTTTTCTCCTCGAATTAAGGTCTGTGTTGTATTTACAGGTTTTGCAAGCTTTTATGTAATTCACTACCCTTAAAGATATCCTTTCTCCTCCACAGCTTCCTGATTAATGGCTCGTAATTCCTCTCTGTCCTCATTATGTGGATGATATTAGCACACAAGTTTTAAACTACTCACTTTTTCGTGAGGTTTCTCATGCAGTAGATGTGCATTTGAAATTAGTTTTCCTTTAAAAGAAAAGTCACTGATGTTCAGAAGAGGCTGGGAGATACACAAGGGCTGGTTTTGCAATTGCCAGAAAAGCTTTGATCCAATAGAAGCTATGGAAACCAAAACTTGGTAGAAAAAAGAAGGACATAAGACATCTGCTAAAGAGCTATAGAAATGTGATGACATTAAAACAAAAGTTAGAAGGATCCACTTACCTACCAAGTGTACATTCCCTATGTGTATGCCTGTATTATAGCGTTGGGATAGCAACATGCTGAAGAAAAACAATTCCAGTCTTAGTCTACATTTACAGATATTTCAAAAAAATGGTTTTAACTGTTAAGATGAAATTTATCATAATGCTCCTCAACTCAGTCAAATTTTTGTAGGGTCGTTAATGTGGCACAGTTCCACCTAGCCGGTTCTGAATTATCCAAGTCTGAACCAAAGCAGGTCTAGGGCTTTTTAGTGCTAAAAATACTTGCAGTGCTTTTTAAAGCTTATATCACTCCAATATGGATACATTTAATAACTTTAGTCCTGCTGTGGACTGAGGTTTGTGGGTATAGTATCTCCCTACACAGTTGTCCTGCTGAGCTGAAGAGGAGGCATGAAGGATCAACTCCTTCTCTGTGGAGTCATATAAATAACATGATTGGGAAAGACAAATGCCAATTTTTTTCCATTCATTCTTTTTTTTTTTTTTTCCCCTTTAAAAAGCCACATGAAACCAAATGCCTCCTGTTCTCTTTAACCCTAATTCTTTGGGATGCCTAATGCATTTCAGCCAACTTTTCCACCTCTTTCCTCCCGACGTTCTGCTATTTCTGTAAAAATGTGGTGTCAGTTCAGTGTACCCTGGAGCAGTAGCCCCAGTATGGTCTGAATTCTCAGCCAATAGCCTGGGGAGTAATGACCTTCTGGAAGGCAAGGATGGGTCTGAGGGTACCAAAGAACTGGCTGAGTGGTTTCCAACAGCATGTGTTGCTTTGGGCACACAGCCCAAAGAGGGGGAGTGGGGTGGCTCACAGCATTCCCTTGGAAGAGACATTATGGGTATAAGTTTATGGATCTTAGCTTCGGCGTAGCTCTGTCATCCAAGTGTGGAAAACTCAACAGAATGGCTTGTGTATGAAGAGGGGACTCCTGACTTTTCGGAGGGCTGTGTAGGAATGATGTTTTCTGTATGCTAATTTATGTTCCAATTCCTTCCACTCTTTTCTCTCCCTTATCCACAGAATATTTTCAAGCCTGACAACAGCCTTAAGCCAATGTCTGAAAAAGAGTTTGCTCTTCAAGCAGTGTTTAGAGTTTGGGACATAGCCCTTTCAGTATTTCAAGTACTCTTCTTCATGAAACTCAATATTCAGGGCTTGGACTGTGAAACATGAAGTTTTGACTTTTCTCCCTGTATTTCAGTCCTTTTTGCCCCAGAAAAATAATATTTCTACCGCAACCACCACCATCTTCTCCCAATATACTATTTTTTTTCCCATTTCTGGGGATTTGCTCTCTTTCCTCCCCTATTCTCCCATCCTTTATTCTTCTCTTCTATGCTTACTCCCCTTCCCTTTCCTTCTCTCATTTGGTCACTTTTAGCATCTCCATTTTAGGGCTCAGCTATTCAAGTGTCAGTCAGTCTTGATGTTCTGTTCTCCTACCCCAGGCTTGCAGGCATCACTCTCGTCTCCTTCCACGTGAGGAGAGTGAAATAAATACGCAATAGAAGATATCCAGATGAAATAAAGATTCAGACAGTTCATAAAATCCAACACAAATCCAGAAGTTCTCCAAAGATGGATTGCCCAAATCCAACCCAGCCCAGTAAAATGTTCTGATGCCATTGCTGTGAATAACCATGCTATAGGAACTGGCCCCAGAAACAGAAGTCCTGTAATATTAACTGCTAAATCAGGAAATTCAGCTCCTAAAGTGATTAGACACAGACGTTTTCTTCAAACTGTAGAACAAGCTCAGAGAAGATATAGGAGAATGACACCCTGCTCTGTTGTGTGGTGAAAAGTGCTGTGTAAAGGAGTACACAGAGTTGTAGGAAGATGCAGCAACTGGAAATCTCATCTAGACAGAACTATTACGGAAGCTAAATCCCATAGAAAAAGAGACAGTAGGAGATTTTCTATCAACTGAAGTCAAGACTGGATGCCATTCTAGACTATAAACTCTTATTCAACCACAAGTTTGTTGTTCAGTAGAAGAATTACTGGGTATCCTACATTGTGCAGGAAGTCAGAATTATTACTTCCTTTCCTGGCCTTGAAAGTTACGAGGCAAATCCTTGTCTGAAATCAACTCCTAAAGCATGAGCACATGCGGGATCTGAACTTACAAATATGTTTTTTTAAAAAAAAAAAAGCCAAATAATTTTTAGTGAATGCAAAATTCACAGACCTAACAGATATGTAATGACTGCTTTTGATAATTCTGTATATGAAACATAGTTTTTGTTTACTTAACCATTTTTAATTCATATTTTGTACCATGACTAATTACTCCAATTCTTATAATATATTAATGTAATAATTAAGTAATGCACGGAGTAAAAGTTTTAGCAATGTGGAGTTTTAGCAACTTCAGCAGCTCCTTAGGTGAAATATCTGTGGGTGCAAGAGGAATTTGTTTTTCTGTTCAGTTTCAATTGGAATTCCTCTTCTGAATTTTAATGTTAGACTAATATAGAAAGTGGGAATTTTGTATGGTCGCAGCTTACAGCTTTGTCAGGAAGTCATGAAAGATGAAAGTGCATTGTCTAGAAGCATGATTCACAGATTCAGTAGGAAGCTTTGCTGGGAAAACAAGCTTATGGAATAGTAACTGGACAAAAAGATGCCACCTCTATTTTAAGAACTGTTTTTCACTGTGTTATTTCAAAGCAATTCTCTGTCAGACATTAAAGTTGCTCTTGGCCTTTTGTAATTTCTGTGATTTTTTCCAAATTATTTCTGCTATGCATTTTTCAGAATACCAGTGAGGAATTTGAAAAACCCAGCTTTAGTTTAGCTTTAGTTCTTTGCAAGAGTAGAAATACTGATCTATTCACATCTTGCAAATCTCCAATTTTTTGTGACGTTGCCTGCAGTCTTTTGGAAAGCCAAATACATCCATTAGTAAATGAGTCTCTCATACTTTGTTTCACTTACATTCTGTATCCAGGCACACACGTGCTCGTCTGGTTTGGTGGTGGGTTTCTCTCACTTAGGACTCATTCTGGCCTTACTGATGGCATGCAGGTGTGATGGGTAAGATGAAGTCACACCTAGATCAGAGTTGGACTCAAATACAGCTGGGTGGGATCAATACTGAATGTAAAGGCATCTCTGCAGAATGAAGTATGCAGAACTGAATAATGCCCTAATTTATATTGCTTATACATTTTATGGAAGCCATCCCTGTGTAATTAGAAGTCTTGTGTAAGAGAAGATGACTCTATTTCTCTGAAAAATGTTCTGCACCAGCAGTTCTCATTGAGGACAATGATGAAGCATAAATATTGAGTGAGTAGCAGCAACTTGTAGCATTATTGGAGGCCAGAGCAGACAGAACGAGCACTCCCAAGACAACAGTGAATTTTGAACATGATGAACAGGGCATGTTGTGTTGAGTACATTGTGACTAACAAGTCTCAAAGCCCAAGGAGAAATCAGAAATGAGGAGCAGCTCCTCTACATCTGTGATTTATGAGACAAAGGAAAATACATTGAATACATTGAAGTGAAATACATCGAACTACATTGCTGGCCATGTGGCAACTTAGAGGGAGAAGATGTGCTGTAACTTATGAATATTTGGTGAATGCAGGACCAGAAGGGAGCAGAATTAAGTCCAATATTATAATGTATGAATAATTTGAAGCCAGCAAATGAAGCTAAGAGAATGAGAATTTAACTGAAACATAATAAAATTTCCTAAGCGTTAGGATTATGTGGAATGTTTACTTTTCAGTGGAGATAAAACACAAGTTGTTCTGACTTTATAGCTATAGTATATTATAAAACATACTATAGGAATGGAATATGTGATATGAAGGTTATGTCTATTTGGCAGAAAGTTCTGAGAACCTTCAGGAACTTTCCCTCGTTTCTGTAAGAAATACTCATCACTAACTGTCAATGGAAAGACTTTGCTCTTCAGTAGGAATTGGATTTCACTCCGATTCTGATGCTTATGAGACAGAAATAGGGTGAATCATACTGTGCTTGCATAGAAAAGCTTAAAATGACCCAAAGACAGAGAGCTGTGTTGTGAAACAGAGGTAAAAGATGAAACTAACAGGAACTCAACAGCTCGTAGGAACTCGACAACCCTGATCACTGATGAGCAGAAATGACAAGTCATTTGGAGAGGGGAAAGCAGACCAACAAGATGTTCCTCTGTGCTGATAGAAATATGAACAGGATACAATCCAGCATGAATTTCACCCAGATGGAGCCAAACTGTAACATCAGCTCTGAATGTTCTTGGATGCTGTGGAAGTTTGAGTCTGAGTCAGCTCCAAACACAGCTCGTTCAGCTCCTTTAAGTTACAGCAATTTACTTTGTATGCAGGATTTTTTTTTTTCCCCCAACCTTGTATCCACCCAAAAGCTCCAAGAGGTCTTAAAGTTTATACCTTTGGCCTGTGTTGACAATCAGAATGAGAAGTGAGTGCTGATAAATTGCTTAATAAAATGCTATGGAGCTCTCCTTCTGGGAGTTAATGGTATTATGCCCATGCAGCAAATCCCCAGTTAAGAATAGGTATAACATTTTCACTTTGCAGCATCCAAAAGGCAGATTTCAGGCAGCACATCTCCATGGAATGTTGTTCTTATTCTGTGTATTCATTCAGCTTTTCATGTTGGACCTTACTAGGTAAAGGAAGAGCTAAGCTTTTAGACACTCTTAACAATTAAATCCCCCAGCAGAAAAAAGTTCCACGTTTTGGTTTTGGATTTGTTTTTTTATTAATGTATTTGGTTTACTCTTTCAGAGGAACAATAGTTTGGGATTTATTGTTCTACCAAGAAGGAGTTCTCTTTAATAGTCTCTTAGAATCAGACCTTTTTTTGGTAAAAAATGAAAGCTCTCAAAGACATTATGGTAGAAAAAGCTTTTGTCAATAGACAAAGATGTTTACAGTGAATACTGACACATACTACTGGTAGCTCATGCCCTAACTTTGGAACTCTGCAAGATATTTTATAGTGGAAGAGCCAGATTAGTTATTGTTTCCTATTAGTTTTGTTTCAGTATTTAACACGTCTACTAGGCATCCAACTTCTTGTATTAAACTGAAAATGTTGGGGATTTATTTTTAATTCTGTGTGGAGGTTTTTCCAATATATGTTCCTTACGTGACAGAAATATTGTGTAATCCCAGTTTTTCCAGACACATCAAATATCTCCTGTCATTGATATTAATACTTCTAATTAATTTTTCTTCTTTTTTTCTGTCGATTATTTCATCATCTGAAACAATAACCTTTCTGAATATTTTCATTTTTTGTTCCCAAAAACTATGAATTCAATAGAGCCCTGTATGTTTATAAATGTTGGCATAATTAGATAACAATTTGTTAATAGTATTTGCTTTTTAAAAGAAAAGATCAGTGAAGTGTTCAGTGTGCCAAGGAGATATACTTTACAGCTGTGTCCTGGCAGGGTGACTGAAATGGTGTTACACGTCAGTTTACTAAATCTCTCTGAAATGTCACGTTGCTGTGATTTGCCAAGTGGACTTGCAGCCAGACTTTCTCTTCCCATTTTCTGTAGCTCTGGATCTACAGGGAGCAGGTCATTGCAAGTTTTCTCATTGGACATAGTAGATGTATTATTATTATACTCTCGTTTTTTATGTTGAAAACTGATTGCAAAAAACTACTTCTTTTGCCTAAATATGTGGGATGAAAATACTGCATTTTAGATGTGATGGCAGATGCTATTTTTGAACAGAGCAATTGGTATTAAACATAAGCAAAAACTGCCCTCTGAAATATTTTTAAATATTGTTAAGATTCGGTGTTTATTCTCTAAAATGAATGCTTTGGTTTTTTATATTCCCAGGTTGTTTGGTGTCACTTCTCTTACTCAGACAAACTGCTCAAGCACTTGGATGATCATCAAAAATCAAGAGTTACACTGGTATCACCATGCTAATCCAATCTTACTGCTGGTGATGTACTACACCCTCGCGACTCTCATTCGTCTCTGGCTGCAGGAGCCCATTGTAAGGGTAACTTCCTTCCCTCTTCCCGTGGCTAATCACTCTGAGACTGGCCAGTGCAGATGCTTGCTGGCAGAGGTGCAAACATTCAGGGAAATGAAGGGAAATAGACAGCAAGTGCAAGGTGGTACTTTGAATTTGGTCTTTTTGCTAAGTGCCTTCAGGAGTCTGATATAACATGGATATTATTCTTAAAATCCTCAGGACTATTATGTAAGGAATGCAGTGGCAGAGCATTAATGGTTTGGTTTGGTTTGGTTTGAAAAGCAGATTTCAAAATGCAGTAGTGGCTGGACTTGATTGACTCAATGATCTTAAAGGTCTTTCCCAACCTAAATGACTCTGAGTCTGTGATTCAGGTTTAGGTGCTGTCAAGTGAAATGCCAGCACCCAAGGCTTGTCTACCAGAACAGAGGTAGGATACATTCTGGCACAGGATAGTGTAAGATAAAACACAAACTTGCAATTTTATCACAGATATAGAAAAATTTTCTTAAAACCTTTCCTCCTGTGTGCCTGAGTGAAAATCCCAGCTTTCATTTAAGAGCAAGAGAACAAGGAGAAAAAAAAAAAGTAAATCTTTACTTCTTCCAATTTCAGAGGAAAATGGGTATATAAGAACCCAGAGGTATCTTAAAAGCTTAGAAAGTATGAAAAGGGTGATCCTAGGCGTAACTTATTTTAATTCCCTGATCCTCAGAGGCCTGATGTGAGTTTTCGAGTTGAGGTTTAGCAGTGCTGTAAACCAGAATGAAAATACTCATGACCATGCTGTGAATTAGTGGAGTTTGTAGTGGCAAATAAAAACGTTGAAGGTTTTCTTATTTTAAGGGTGTTTCTTCATATAATGGATAATGTAACCGTTTAAGATTTTAAAAGGCAGTCAAAATACGTCACCTCTGAATTGAGATGTCTGGTAGGGCTTCAAAAGGTGAATGGTGCCAGAACTGTCAGCTTGAGCTATTAAAAAACTGTGTCTTAAGTTTCCAGAAATCTTAATACTATCTTTTCTGAAGTCACATCATTGTGGCCCAGTACCCTCTGGCATTGTGTATTTTTAGGGTTTTTTTCCTTTTATTTTTTCTGCAGCTGCAGCATCTGGAAACTAGATTTTTTTTTTTTTCTTTCCTTAAATGAAAACTGAGATTTCCAGATAATAATATGACTTTAGCACTGGGGCTGTAACTAAAACTTCACATCTCACAAACTGCTTAGTAAAACCATGAGAACTATTCGCAGAGGAGTAGCCACATGTGAAATGCAGTTAGTGGGAGCTGTGTGATCTCAGCAAGTCTGGGAATTTATTTCCAGTACCTGTGTTGTTTTCATTCAGCAGTCACCATCTTAAAGGTTGGTGTTGGATCTAAGGAAGTTGCAGTGCTTTTTCAGTGGAGAGAAGTGGGTCTCTCTGTCTAGGAGAGAGTGAATGCTGCAATTTCCCACAGGGACTTGAGAGGAACCGTAGTGGTCTTGCCTGCACTTCTTTTTTTCGGACTGCTTGTGGTGTCTGAGATAGATATTCCCATAAAGCACTAAAACCAGTCTCTGAGAACTGCCAACAAGTGAAATTAGAGATGCTTTCCAAGCAGTTGAGCTAGAGTGAGTATTAAAAGACATTAATATAAGAAACACTGGTGTCTCTCAAACCCATGGCTACATGAGAGGCAATAGAAAGTCTTGGCACTCCCAAGGGAGCTTCAGATGCCAGGCAAATGATGCTTCCCTGCAAAGATAAATGGATGCTTAAAAAAAGGGAACACCATAAAGGAAAGAGTATCCATGCATTAATGCTTATTTTTGATGCATAGGATGTTAGCGATGCAAGTATTTGTCATTAGAAAGAGATGCTGAGATTTGCAAAATTTACTGTATTTTCTGTATTTTGCACACTTCTTCCTTATGGCTTTTTTTTTATGTTGTTTTTTTTTTGGTCTGTATGCGTTTTGGGTTTGTTTAGTGGTGCCATAGATCAGGATTTAAACTTTCTCTTGCTAGCTTTTCCCTGGTAGACTCCATTCTCAGTTATTTAAATCCAGAAATGACTGTATTCCAGGTTTCATTGAAATGTTTTTGAACTTGTAATTTGTAGTGCATTTGATTCATTGTGGAACTAAGTGCATAACCTGCCTTTGCAGTCCCCAGCGATTTCAAAGTTACTCTGTGTTTAGGATCTCACTATCAACCTACCTATATCTGAATGAATGGCAAAGACAGAATGCTAGGAGGTGTTTAGTGTAAAGCAGTTGTTCTCTATGTACTGCTGCCCTGTACAGTAAGAAGTGGCTCATCTTAGGAATTTTGTTCAAAAGAAGCTCTTGAACAAAACCTGTTTTGAACAAAAGAAGAAAGAAATACTTTTTCAGTCTAAAAAGATTACATAAGCTAAATATAATGCTGGTGTAGCAGATGCTAAAAGCAGAGTAAAATATGTAGACATGATGGGGGTTTTTTTTCTTGTGTGAATTACATCTTGGGGTCTTCTTGTGGATAAAATTCCTCCTGGATTGCAGCAAGAATTGTCTTTGAGACAGATGCTCTTGAGACTGTCCCTAAATGCTACAGCTGATGAACAATTCTACAGGAACAGCGCCCACTTCAAATCTTGAGTTTCAGGGTGCAGGTTTCTCTGTGTGCACCACAATGCCGAAGTGTGGCATGTATGAAATTTCAGTGTGCCATCTCCACATGGGATTCTGAATGGATCTTACTCATGCAAAGTGGCCGTGGCAGTCAGTGGAAGATTCGCTTTTCTTATGCTTGCTATTTTGCATCCCGACTTGCTCTAACATTGAGTCTTGTGAAATTCTACCTCTGCAAATAAGAAAAAGTAATCTGTCTCTGGAGATTTCAGCTCATAGTTGTAACTGCTAGTGCTGAATATATGAATAGAGCCCATTCATTCTGTGCTGTGAGTGGTAAGTAATAGTACAGGAGTCAGCAGAGTTACAGCACTTGAATGTAGAGTCCTCTTATAAAATTTTTATAATTGTTTGAATTAAAAGGTATTTAAGAGTTGCTGAGGAAGAACTGAAAAAATTATGCAAGTCGAAGGACTCTCACAAGTTGTGCTTGTGTGACTAGTACCGTGTTTTCTGACTTTTCTTCCTCTTCTGAGAAAGAGAAAACAAGATTTCCCACCCTTCCCTGTCGTCTCTTAGGCTAAAAATACCTTACGAAAATAATTGTGTATGCCTTATGTCTTTTGTATTGTTTTTGTCACCCTGGTGCCAGACTAAGTGCCTTTGATAAGCAGTTCTTTATGGTTCATATTTATATTAAAGTTTCAAACGGCAGTGACAAGTATTTTAAACACAGAATCAGTTTATTTCATGTCACAGTTTTGCTAAGAATGCCCTTCTACAATCAAATATAAATATACGATCATATGTGAAATGTGCTACCATTTCCTCTGAGAAGTGAAACTAAATTAATAATCATTGTTTGTCTAAGTCAAGACTTTAAAAATACGACCTTGCTGTTAGGATTGGAATGAGGAGAGTTTCAAAACGAGCTGGGACGTTTGGATGTCCTGTTCCCATGGGTAGCTTTGCAGACCTCTGCCCAGCACCCTGATTTATTCTCGTTCTGTTACCTCAGAGGATTTTGCCTAAGCAGTGAGAACAGTTGCCCCCAGCAAGCTGCCGCTCAGGAGGCACAGTGCAGGAAGAGCTCTGGTGGGGCTCGAGGAGAAGCTGTAACCTACTGTGGTTTGCACTCCTCCTCGACTTAGTGATAACAGTTGCGGTCTCAGATGGAGAGATAAACCACGTGGATCAGAGACAATCACAGAGTCACAGGACAGTCCAGATTGGAAGGAACTTGGGAAGGTCATATGAAGAAACTTCTTCTGAGAGCAGGGCCTCAGATTAGATTTTCCAGGGCCAAATCTTGGATGTTTCCGACAAAGGCTGCCAATGCCAGTGGTTCATTGTTCTTATGGTGGGAAAAAAAAAAAAAGAAAATAAAAAATAATTTTTTTTTAATATTCAGAAGATGTTTCCCTGAAGCACATTATGTCCTTAGCCTCGTCCTATAACTCTGCATCCCTGTGAGAAGAGTACCCTTGTCTTCTCTAAAACTACAATTTCATTGGTATAAGTTTAAAAAGCCCCCTAATTCCTGCATCCTTCAGCTTCCCCAACTCTCTTATCATCTTGACCATTTTCTGTGGGATCCTCTCCAGATTTTCTATGTCTGTCTTGAACAGGGGATGCCAGAATTGCGTTGCAGGTATGGCCTGACACTTGCCAGGTACAGTGGAATAATCACAGCCCTTGATCTGCTGGCAGTGCTCTGGCTGATGCAGTCCAGGACGTGTCTGCCTTCGTTGCTGCTGGAGTGCAGTCCACTGCTGGCTCTTGTTCAGCTTGCTGTGCACCAGCAGCCCCAGAGCCTCTTCCACAGAGCTGCTTCCCACACAGTCTGTCCACAGTCTTTACTGTTCTGTGGGTTTATTCCAGCTGCAGGACTTGATCTTTGTTAAACCTTGTGCATTTTTTGTTGTCCCATCTCTGTGTGGTGAGTCTTTCTTCTGGCCCATTTACCTCCTCCCAGTTCAGTGTCATTCACAAATTTTCTGTGGGTGCAATTGTATCCAGGTAGTTTTGAATAGGACCAGACCTAGTGCCAGTCCCTGAGGAACTCCACTCATGGCAATCTACCTTTTTGTCTTGGAGCCTTTACCCTGCTTGGAGAAAGGCAGTTCAGCTAGTTCTCCACCCATCTTGTGTTCCATCTGTCGAGTCCGTATCTCACCAGCTTGTCAGCAAAGACATTATGGAACAGTGGTCAAAGATGCTGAAATCAAGGTAGCATACACTGCCTTGAAAATTAAACATTGTATTTAGTGGATTTTATATTTTATGTGTTTGTGTATGCTTATGGTATGACTGTATGGTAAGTTAAGGCAGTAGGTGGAGGTCTGTGTAAGTTTGGGTGTCATGTAACTAGCAGTTACAGAAAAGCTCTGTCATTGTTTCTGAAAATGTCATCTCAGAGTCATCTGTCAAAAACCAGGTGTAGTAGCCACTAAAAGATGCTTCAGACATGCTTTGGAGAGGGAGCATCAGCTGGGGGGAAATTTCACTTCCTGTGCTAAGATCGTGTTTACAGAGCTGTAGCTAGTGCTGTCATTTGTTGTCATTTAGCAGATGCCTGATGAAGAGAAATCTATCAGCAGGGAAGAGGACAAAGAAATCCCCTGCAGCCCAGTTCCAATGACAGCAGAGAGGAGACGCAGTCTGTGGTATGCAAGCCACTATACAACTGATGAGAGAAAAGTAAGACTGGAGGGGGAAGGGTTTCTTCATTACACAAGTACTTGGAATTGAGGGAAGCAGTGTTATGTAGGTTGCAAGTAAGATCTTCACGTGTGATTGTATAAATTAGATACAATGTCAAGGCTGCATGGCAGAGTACGATATTTTGTGAAAATGAATGAAAGAAAACCAGGAGACACTGTAAGGAAGAAAATGAAAAGCATGCTCTATGTTTTTGGCTTCCACATTTTAGAAGTGTAGGGCTGGGCTTTTGGCACGGGGCCATTATCTTTGAGCAAACCGTCTAGAAAGTCTGTCAGGGAGCTAAACCTGGTGTAAAGATCCGATCTGCCTTGTAACTACTAATTAGCACTGTCGTTGGTGAGTGGGGACTGCCGGATTATCTTCTCCTAAGCATACTGATGTCCCTGTAGATATAAAGCAAGGCAGTTTAGGCAGTTGTGTAAAATCTCCTGGAAAGGTCCAGCTCCCTGCCATCTGTCTGCACCAGCTGCGCTGCAAAATTTCATTTGTTGAGTTACTGTCAAATTTGGGACATATGAGCATTCATATATACTCAAGCCACATATACTCAAGCCCCAAGAAATCCACTATAATAATAGTAATGGGAAATGAGCTGGCAAATGGATAAAGTATCGTATTTTATATTCGTATCACCATTTTATTGGAACTGTTTTTATAATTGTAGTAATTCTAATGATTGTTTAAAAACTTAGTTTTTAAGCACTGGATCATTAGAAAGACATTAGAAAGCAGTTAATCAGTATAATGCCATACTGATTAATTCTTTGACCTAGTATCCAAGATTTCCATGCAACATTCTCAGTTCTGGTTTAAAATTCACAGGAGCGTACAGTAAAATTACGACAATGCTATGGCACACTGAATATAACTTTATGGTATTGTACAATTCTGCTGACTTTTTAAGAATTCTTCCTGAATTTCTTGGTGCAAATCTGCAAAAGTCAGCATATATGCATGCATGTATTCAAGAAATTAGACTTACTAATGCTTGAGCCGTGCTTCTGTAATAATTTGTCCTTGCATTGCTTTTTGCAGCTTCTGTCAATGACCCAAGATGAATACAAGCCATCGGATGTTAGTATACTACTAGTCTTTGTGATTTTGCAATTCTTCTCAATGTGTGTGAATACAGACAATGCTGATACCTACAGATAAAACCTTAGATGAAATTTGTAAAACTTCTAGATTTTTGGTTAGCCTGACATTTACCCTGTCGTCTTGATTGTCCTAAATGTAATTGTCTTCTGCTTCCTTAATAATTTCCCTGAGAAACCATTGATTGATCACCTGAAATTAAGCTGCTTGTAGTAGTACCAACTGGCAAACGATCTTTGCTATTTCATTGGGTTTGAATAAGATATGAAAATATGCTTTCTAATGCAAGCCACCTTTAAATTTGATTTAGTTCCTTTGCTATATTTTTTTTATTTCATTCGTGTTGGAATGCTGAGGCCCTTAAAGCATGACCAACCACACATATGAGTTCAATTTACAGATTACAGAAAATCCAAGTTTTTATTTGAACAGACAGCAAATGATCCATTTATCTTGACTGCTATAGACCTGAGCAGACTCTGAAAGCAGAAACGTCCCCTCTGTTCAGCACACACGTAAGAATGGAGATGCAGATGAATTTTGGGAGCATCCATAACTTAACATAAACCTGCTCCACGGTCTGTACTTGGTGCAGCTGCTGGATATGACTGAACACAACCCAGATACTGTTCTGAAACAGTTCACAGGCTGTTGCACATGCCCGTGCATAGTTTTGACAAGCAAGATACGCTCCTATCTCACAGCCTGAGCAGAAGTCAGTCTTGAGCACGTCCTGCCGCCACTAATCCATTGCACGTGAATTTCTGCCAGTAGGAAAGTCAGTCATGGTTGTGGTTGCTGGAGCCCTTATCCAAACAAGCACAAGGGCTGAAATTGAAGTCACCAAAAAGACCCATGAAAGAGTATTGAATTAGCACTACCGAGTGACAACAATGTGGCATCAATAACAACAATTACCACAAGTGCTTTTATTAACAGCAGCAAATATAGATCTCACCACTAATAATTCAAATTTGAAAGTCATTTATAGCCATTATTTTCATAGCCACTGGAAATAATTAGATGTGAACTGAAAATCCCGATGTAATAGTTTGTCTAAGGAGGAGGATGAATTTTTGGTTAGTTCCATTGGTATAGCGTAAAAATCTAACAACAAATGATTTTGGAAGCTGTTCTGTGCTACTTTTGCATGCAACATAACTATAACATAGCAGTTTCTTGGAAGTAACTGCAGTTACTTGTTCACCTCTTGTAACACTGGCACTCCAAGAGTAGCAAAACTCAGAAGTAGGAGTCCCACTCTTCTAATTGCCAGGGTAACTGCAGTGCCTCTCTCCGATGTCCTGGCAGGTGCTGCTGGTAACAGTGAACGGGAACCCTGCTGACTATCACACCATCCACCCCGCACTGCCCTTAGAAAATGGTCCGGCCAAAGGAGACGTGTACTCCACACCCCAGTACAAGTGGGAGCCTTCGGACGGCACGTCAGGTAGTGAATTGCCTCGGAATTGTCCTTAGTTCCGTGTGGTTTTCTTACTCTGTATCTCCAGTCACTGCCTCTAGCATTTTTTGTCATTTTGGTGAGCTTTTTGGCCTGTTAAAGTTAAAGAACTGCTGTCACCTTGCAATGATTGATGCCCATAGGGCAATTTTGTAAACTGGGCTGTAGGTGTATACCGTCCAAAATACTTTGCCTGCCAACACAGTGATTTGAAGTAGCTATCAGAGTGATTGCAAGCAAAACAATTCCAGGAGAGCATGCATGTACTATCTTTAGACCAGCATGGATTGCAAATAAGAATTTCTTTTTCTACTTAGAAAAGGAAGAGGAGGAGGAGGAAGAAGAGGAGGTTACTCAGGAGGAAAAAGAAAATGTTAAGTTGCATGCCCTGGTCTCTGTGTTTCAATTTATCATGAAGCAAAGCTACATTTGTGCTCTGATAGCTATGATGGTAAGTGCTGGCAACAAAAAGAATAATGCTGTTGATTTTACAAAAGTGTCTTCTCAATGCCTTTCTGAAAGTAATCTCATCAGCTGGTTTTCAGCAAGTCTTTGCATCAGGCTTAGAAAATATCAGTATGGTGTCTGCATCATTTTGAGCCCATTTCAGGTTATTAATGCATAATTCCCAGGCCTGTTACAGACCTCTGAATAGGGCAACACGTAGGGTTCTGGTTCAAACATCCCATTTCCAGGACTGGGAGCCCCAGGCTTTGTTGTCTGTTGAATATCAGAAAACCACTGGGTCTCAGTTTTCTATTGATTCCCAAGCTTCTGCACAAGCAGGTTTGTCATGTGTTTGCACCACTCAGAAATTTGCCTATAAAATTAAAGAATGTCATACTGATATAGAAAACTGTAAAAATATGGTTCCTAATTCAGGTGATGCATGTATCCAATTACTCTCTCAGAGGAAAGGATCTGTAAAGCCTGGTTTCCTGTATTGACACAGAAAGATCTCAAGGAAACTACAACCTTGTGCCAAGCCAGATTTTCCTGTTGTGTTACTTATCACCCTTCTTTCTCTTTTTCATGCCCTTGCTTGTTTTTAAGCCTCCTTGTTGCAAATACTTTGAGCTGCATTGTACCACAAGTTTTCCACATAATGATTAGATGTCTTTCTATATTCCCAATGCAAGCTTTGCTTTTACTGTTTTGGAAAAGTTTCAACTATGATGAAATTAACCATAAAGCTTCTTGGCCCAATTTTGCATTAAAAATGGTAAAACAAATTACCTTGGCTGCCTCCTGTTTGCATAAAGTTTCAAACTTTATTTGCTGTCTTTTAACAGAAAAAGGTTCCCCCGTAAATAAGGCAGGCTCCTTCTGCAAAATATGGATCTGGGTTGATGCATTCTGAGACGTTAGCAAATAATTAGTTATTTTCATATTGACACAGTAACTTTTTCTCTATTTTTCTTAAACTCATGTACATCTTAGATCATAGAATGGTTTGGGTCAGAAGGGACCTTAAAAGTCATCTAGTTCCAACTCCCCTGCCTTGGGCAGAGATACCTTCACTAGACCAGGTCTGCATTTCCCTTTTAATTAATTTCTAGGGTCATATCTCTCAATATAAATGGAGACGATGTATTTGAAGAACTTTCTTGTAGTTTAATGCTAGCTTTTCTCTTCATGACATATTCTGATTTTATGTGACCCAAATTAATTTTTGAATTTATTTGTGGTATGCTCTGATGCAAATTCCTTTTATGCTATAGCCTAAGACAGCTCAGTGTAAGCTGTTTTCTCATACAAGAAGGGAGAAGTAGCATATTAGTGGTTTTCACATACCCTTAAAAGACATAATTTCCAGGGGGGGCTAAGCTAACCTGATAGAAATATTCTTAATGTTTAATAATTTTCCATTTAAATCAAAAGGAATATGAAATGCTTTATTGAAAGTTATTCCACAGTCATAGCAGCATATACACAGCTAAATTTAGTCCTAAATCAATAACACAATGTAGATAAAAAACACTTAAAGCCCCCAAATCCTTTTCTCGAGTGTTTAATAGAGAAGTTTTCGATAACTGAGTTGTGAAAGCTGTAGAAAACATTCTGTAGCTGTGAGTATTCAGGTAATCTACTGTGGTTACTGTAGACTAAATGTTTTTCAGGTTAAGTGGGTGCACACCATAGCTTTCCATTTTAAACTGATTCCACAAAAGCTGCAACTGTACGGAGTTAGTGCTGTCTTGTAACGCTGTCAAAGGCCTTGAATGTAGTACCCATTGATTTGGTTTTGCTATTCCTACTCTGAATTCTTTGCTGCTGTTTTGCAAGAAGAATTTCTGTGCCCAAACTTTAATCTTTATTTTCCATCTCTTTTAGTTTGGTATAATGAGAAACGATGAGTCTGCTTACAAAGAGCAGCTAATGCATAAAGCAGGGTGTGCCCTCAGAATCCACTTTCTGCGTGTTCTCCAAGGGGTTTATTTTAGCTGGCCCAGTAGGTGATTAATATGGGTGAGAGTCTGATGAAAATGAAAATATGTGCAAAGTAGAGAAGTGTAAATGAAGTGTAACAGGAAATATGCATCTATGTTGTTCCTGAATGCATCTGTAAATCTTTTTTACTCTCTTTCCTCTTTCCACAAGGCGTGGAGCATCACATATCACAGCTGGTTGACTTTTGTGTTACTGATCTGGTCTTGCACACTGTGGATGATCCGGGACAGAAGGAAATACGCCATGATCAGTTCACCATTCATGGTTTTTTATGGAAATTTACTGCTCATATTACAGTATATATGGAGTATTGAGCTCAAGAACGATGAACTTCCTCAAGTATCTGGTTTTTTAAAAAGAAAGGAACCTGGGGAGCTGGCATCAAAGGTAAGTGTAACAAACACCTGAGATTTATTTATGAAACCACAAAATACATTGTGATAAAAAATATGGACCTCTTGACAGTGTAACCACTTTCAGAAGCAATTCCAAAGTGTGGGGTAAGTCATTAGAAAGAGTGTTCATAAAACTGCTTTTTGCATATTAAGCTAATACTGGAGCAAATGTTTCAGACACCTTTTAGATTTTCATGATAATTCTGTGTAGAAAATACTTGGCGGATTGAAATTGCTCACTTGTTTGGTTTTATAAACTGGATTCAAAACCAGATGTTATTCGATTTGCTAGATTAATACCCATGGGATGCCAGATCTGTCTCTGGCTATGATGGCAACTGGAACTGTGTTGTCATTGCAATTACCAGTACTACTCACTCCCTAATGGTTTGGCACAAGCAGCAGCCCATAGCTGTGACTGAGTTTTAGTTCTTTATCCTTACACCTGAATCAGCATGAGTTGAAATCCATTTTAGGTTAGAACGAAAAGAGTTTGCTGACCCCAGTGCATGATAGATTTTTTTCTTTGATGTCTTGAAAATGCATTTTGTTCTGCAAGTTTGCTCCTGGGGAAGGGACTGAGCACAAATAGGATGTTTTTTCCTAAAGCACCCAAGAGGGACATCTCAGAGAGAGCATCTAGTTGGCACTGCTCCCCTTGTACTAAGTGGATCACTTCCCCTGTGACTCCTAATCAGAATTTAAGTTGATTCTTTATGTCATCTTCCTTGCTGGCAATACCCTTCGGACAACCATTTCTGGGTCTTTAATACACTTGAAAGTTAGTGAGTGCTGTATTATTTCTCTTGTAAAGGTAGGGCTACTTTGGTAAGAGGGATAAAGCTCAAGGGGTTCTGCAAGAGAAGTTCTATGGCTTTTTTCAATGACTTCATAGACCTCTAAGGAGTTTTAACTGTCTTAATACTTCATTCACTTTGACATTATTTCTTATTAGCTATATCATCAAATGTCTTGTCTAAAAACAGATGGTGTCAAGAAAGGAAGCTTGTGTTTGTTTTCCATGCTGCGGGGCTCTAGTGTGCAGGCACTTCAGAGGGGCACCTGACATGCCAGAAAGAACCTGGCAGATTTCCCTGTAAGGCTGTGTTGAAGCAATTGCCTTGCTTATACACAAATGCTTGAGGTGACCCTGCATAAGCCCTGTTTTGCTGATGATGTATTTCCTTTTGTTCACATCATCCCAGGCACCCTGTTCTTGTTAGCCTTGTCCATCGGTCCCTCTTAAGGGCACTAGTAATTCTGTACACCCCTTTATTCCTAATTTAAAGTCCTTTGAGTAATGGTTGAATTTAACTGAAGACTGGGTACTGTATTCCGCAGAAAGAAGAATAGAAGTGTACTGTAATTCTTTCTGCATGAGTTTCTACATGCTATGTGTGTTTCCTGGTCTGAAAATGAGATAAAATCTATACTGTAAAAGGTGACTAAAAGCCATTCTTTGGTCTGCAACCCTTCAAGACTTTTCTTAGAGCCAGCTCTGGCTCTGGAAATGCCAAGTAGAACAGGGGAGCAAATGTGGCGGGAAGACAGAGCTAATCACTGCAGAAGAAAGTCTGTGTTTCACAATAGCAAAGGTTTGTGTTGCAAAAGCCAGAACTCCAGGAGGTATCTGGGGAAGCTGTGACAAGTCACACAGGCTGACAATCTGCTGCTGTGGCTCAGTGTTAGCAGCAGTGTCAATAAAAAAAGCCATCTCCTGGGAGCAGTTCTTTTACCCGTTAAGCACTTGCACATTAGAAGAAAAATACATTTTTCTACTGGCCTTGTCATTCTGTTTTGTGCAAAGTATTTGGCTCTTACGTGCTTCCTCTTTGAAATTTTGTTCTTCTAGCTAAGTAGTGTCAAAAGTCTTCTGCACAGGGAAGTTAGCAGAAACTTGTAGAAAGTAAGCATAGAATCAAGTGTGTGACAATAGGCATCATGTTGTTTTCTGAACTTTGTCCATCTCTTGGTATTGCAAGCTGTTGAATTTAGCTTTTTGCAAAACACAGGAATGCTCTCTTCGTTAAAGAGATCTGTTTATTTCTAAGGTATCCTGCTGTTACTGAACTATCATCTCCTGAAGCTCTTGAAAGAATTAAGAGCTATCTCAACTCTTGCAACTGTTGCAAATGCAAGGCATATTCCATTGACTGGGTCTTCTGTAACTGCAAGACATACAAAAAAATTGATTCTTAAATTATCTGTGTTTAAGCACCTGAAGTAACAAACCTCCTAAATCAAAATATTTATGATACACAATACCAGGATAATGACAATAGACTCTTGCTTGTGCTTCTTTCCTGAAAAAAAAGGTAAAAATGAACAGTAAACCGGCAAATGGGAACTATACCAATCCAGGCATAATGAGAAGATCCCTAAACTTATAAGACAGTAGTTAAAAACTGAATGAAACAGGGTAGAATAGAAACATATAAGTGAATACCTTTAAGAAATGGAAAAGTGCAAACGAAGCAAAGTTGTCTGTAATGCAGGATGTTTCCTAAGTAACATAACTTGCCCCTTTGACACCGGTGCCATCACTGCCATTTTCTGAGAGACAGAGAAAACAAAGGCATGCAAAATTTATGAAAACCTATGCTTGTATCAGTAGGACGTAGGATATACAATTAGTCTGTTGGTTTTGTTTTGATTTTTGTTTGCAGATTCTTTTCACAATTACTTTCTGGCTACTGCTTAGGCAACACCTCACTGAACAGAAAGCACTTCGGCTAAAAGAAGCTACTTTATCTGAGGTCAAAGTTGGAAGTGAAGAAAATGAAGAAAAAGGTAAAGCCAGATCCAATTTAGCCCTTCAGTCATGATAGAAGTTCCAGTTACTGCGTTTCTCTGATGCTGAAAGCAATAGCAAGGTATCTGTTATTAGCTAAGAAAGGTATTACAAAATCTATGTGCAGCTATCTCTCAGATATAAAAGTAAAACACTTTTGAACTTTAGAAATACAAATAAAGTGAGAATTCTCTTTCCTGGAAGGTAATAAAATGACTCATTTTAGAAAGATCATGGAACTTTCAAATAATCAGTTTACTGCTGTGTTCCAAACTCAAACCAGGGGAGTAATTGCCCTAAAGTTTAACCACAGGAGATGAGTTTACCTAGGAAAAGTTGCTAAATTCCTCGGAAGTTTTGTTGGTACATAAACTCTTATACAGACACAGAAGTTAAACTACAAATTTCAGTGGAAAAAACAAACACATATTTTTTCAGTGCAGAGGCTCAAGCACACCTGAGAGAAAAGTTTAGAGTCAGCTTATCTAACAACATAGTTCTTTCTTTTGCTACTGGGCACAGTCCTGTTCTTTCTTTTGCTGCTGGGCACATGTTTTTCCAAACATTCCTTGCCCTCTCTCTCTGGATGTCGAACTGAAAAAGTTCAGTGCACTGAAATGGTAGAAAGTGAGCCCTGGAAGCAGTGGTGTAGTTCCCTCTCTGATTAATTGCAGTCCTTGTCCCAGTAAAACATCTGATCAGTGTCAAAGCTGGACTACAAGGATTTTCAAGGCAAGAGCCTGAGAAGGGGGATGGTGAGTGGGACAAAAGGAGTGGGCAAGCCTTTTGATGGTGAAGTTTCAATGTTGCTCTCAATGGAAAGAAAAGCAGTACAGCTGTGTGCTATGGTTTTGGCAAGCCCTGTCATCTAGATACTTGCACATGTACTTGCTGCTGGGGGGACACTCACCCTGCCCTCCACAAACCTCACAAGGTTAATGACTGGGGAATCTTGACTTCTTCCTAAAGCTAAAGCAGCTTGTCTTTTCTGGCCCAGGTGCAGCACAAAAACCTGGACAAGTGGTAGTTTTTTTGAAAAACAGCAGTGTTAGTGCAGCATTTATGTTTTTTAAGCTTGTGTGGGTTTATGTCAATGTTTTCCCTTGCTTGTGGTTTTTGGAGGTAAACACAATATTATCTAAAGGACGAAACTCGAGACGAGAGGTTCAAACTCAAGACGAGAGGTTCAAACTCAAGATGAGAGTTTAAACTCAACTGAAGATGAGAGGTTTCTGGTGGTGCTGGTGGTTTCTTTGTTTTCTGATTTAAAAGGTTGCTTACTTGAGAGTATAAGCATTGCCATGGAAAGTGTTTTGGCTATTATCCATTATGCAGCCCTTAGGCTCTAATTTTCCGCTACAGCTGCTGGTGTTTCAGACAAAGTGAAGACGGGTGTCTGGTAAGGATGTACAGCCATGTGCCCTGTGGCTCCAGCAGCAGGTCTAAGCTCACATGAAGTTAAAACCCTTTTCCTTGCTCTGGAGCCATGCATGATTAGGAATTACAGTCTCTTGTGAATATTGTGTTTTAAGTTTCCGTGTTGTGTGCAGAGATTTTACTTTCCACTCATTTAACTTCTTACTAAAAGTCCCAAGAATAGACAGGCCAAATGTGACTCTGTATTTGCAGAAGAGGAGTCGCAAGAGGGAGAAGTGTCAGAAGAACAGGAAGAGGAGAAGGAAGAGGAGGAGGAGGGAGAGGAGGAGGATGAACAAGATATTATGAAAGTCTTGGGCAAGCTGGTGATGGCTATGCTAATCAAGTACTGGATTTACGTCTGTGGGGGCATGTTCTTCTTTGTCAGCTTTGAGGGTACAATTGTCATGTACAAAATCATCTATATGGTACTGTTCCTCTTCTGTGTGGCCCTCTATCAGGTAAGTGAGAACTATGTTAACTGAATTTTATCCTTGAATAGAGTTGTTCGTACTTTTAGCTTGGTAATAAAGTAGCTCCAAATAGAATTCATAAACAGTGCATTTGTTCTTTAGTTAGACACGACAGAATAAGACCATTTGAAGGGGTTGAGACTAATTTTCCTCTGGTTTGTGATTATAGTGACAGGCAAAGTGCACATAAATTAGATACAGTGCACACCTCTGCTCTGTCATGCCACTTCACCATAAGCTTTGGAACTTTTGTGGAAAATTCTGAGTCTCTGGACATTCTACTTAGCCACCAGTTTTTGTGGCAGCTGATCCACACAGGTTCCACACCCCAGTGAGCATGGAGTCCCTCTCCTCCTGGACTTTTATCACCTAATGGTGATGAAACTGAGTGACTGAAGCTATCCCCAACTTTGTGTCTGTGGCCCATGTCCCATCAGACATTTTTGCACGGAAGTCTTTACTTGAATTCATTTGCACCCAAGAGTAAAAACTGTATCTCAAAATCTGTGGCTGCCGCTGGGTAATCATCGCTTACTTCAGGCCAGCTAGGAAAAATAGTGTTCTTCATCCTTGTTTGACAGTACAATGTCGTCAATATTTCTGTCAGTGTCTTTGCCTTCAGCTTGTGTCAGCATGTTTAGTGTGTGATTTTCAGGTACACTATGAATGGTGGAGGAAGATTTTAAAGTACTTCTGGATGTCAGTGGTTGTTTACACGATGTTGGTACTTATCTTCATCTACACATACCAGTTTGAGTCATTCCCTGGGTTGTGGAAGAACATGACAGGCCTGGATGAAAGGAAGTAAGTGGTTTTGGTTTTTTTTTTTCCTTTGGATCTCTGAGTTCAGTGTGATGGAAGGATCTGAGAGTAGTCTTCCTTCTTATGGCAGGAAAATGTCATGCAGTCATTCTCAGGCATAGCTGATTTTGGGCACTCAGTTATTAAGCCGTAGATTTATTGGTGTAACCATAGAAATGAGCAAGACCAAGAGAGGAGCTCAGAGTCATATTTTCTCCAATTGTCTGCTTAGGCCGTTGGATTGCTTCTGTTCTCAATACAGTGCCAATACTTCTCTTCACCACTTTGACCAGAGGAACAAGATCCAGGGAAAGACTAAGGGTAGATTTGCAGGATGTTTGGAACTGATGAAGGTGGACCTGCTCTCCTGCTAATGAGGAGGACTGGGTTGCTTCATCCTTGTGATGAGTTGGGCATTTCTCAACGGGAGCTTACCTTCGAAAATATATGCAATATGAGTGGATCTCCAGTGCAGGACTTTCAGTCAGAGAAAACTCACCGGATTCAAGAGATCTGTGGCAGGGTTTGTTCATTTGACTGTACATTTACAGTACCTCTCTACATTACTGAGTCCAAACACCAGATACTTGCATTGTAAAACTTGCTAGTTTAGGAGAATTTTAGAAACCAAAACCACGTAACAAGTACCATCCCCTTATTTCCTATTGCAAATGATATGTAATAACGTCTCGTGGAAAGAATATTTTGTGTGAAAAGATGCCTTAGTGGAATACTTTTTTTTTTTCCAGACTAGAGGACCTTGGCTTGAAACAGTTTTCTGTGGCTGATCTATTCACACGCATCTTTATCCCCACCTCCTTCCTACTGGTGTGTATCTTACACCTTCACTATTTCCATGATCGCTTTCTCCAGATCACTGATTTAAAAGCTGTAACCAGCAAACAAGACAACACTATTTACAGGTAAAGAAGCAAAGTAGATGGAACTATTGGTTATCTGTATGGAAATGCTATTTCTGACTGTCTCGTAATGCTCATATTTCAGTAGGTGTTATTTGCCTTTGCTATGACTACTTGGCTTAAAAAGAAGGTGCACAGTATCCAGCACCCCACTACAACCAAAGT
>VZTA01001619.1:152420-189304 GCA_013398855.1 Mohoua ochrocephala | reverse complement strand
GCCCCGAAGGGGCGGGGTGATACAGAGCAGCCAATAGGGAGAGAGGGGAAAGGGGCAGGTGTTACAAACCAACCAATGGGGAGAGAGGGGCAGGCATGGGGGCTTTGGTTACATGTTGCAGGGGTACATGAATATGCATGAGTGGATGGGCGAGGGTTTCTCCTGAAAACCAAGAAGCTTTCTTTGGACCAAATCATGGTCTAATATCTTTTTTGACCTCCCCTTCCCAGCTCATTGCAACATTACTGCATTAAAAATTGGTGTGTCAAGAAGGATGTTCAAATGTTCCTTTATAAATATCCACATGTTAAGATAAACATTTCAATCATAATGTTTTTCAAAAATATGTTCTCTTGGTATCTTGAGTAATTACACCAATCTACATGCAGTTTATTTCTGTTTATCTTCCAGTAAATTCACCAGATTCTTCCATCACAATCCCATGTCAGTGTTTTGGGTCTAATGTTCTGTGGCTTCAGAATTATCACCCGCATGTATATTCCAAAATTGCTGTTCTACTATAAAGTCATCCTGCAGGGAGCTCTTGAGGCTTTCATGACCTCATTTACACAGCAATAAATTCCCAAATCTCATTCAGCCAGTGTTTTCTCTGTGACTAAATATTTCAGTCACCCATCATAGGAGATAATTTTCTGAAGTTAAAGTGGTATGGGAATAACTGTTACAATTAAAGGTATAATAAACTATTAAACTTGAACAAATGAACTGGCGCTTTGGTGAAAAAAGAGTAAGTTGTAAAACCTATTGTTCCTAATTACAGCAGTGGGTGTTTCTCCTGCTTGGCCCACGTGACTGCTCTGTAGAATCCTCAGTGCTGGGGCTAAGCTTGGAATGGCAGCTTCCTTTTAATTTTTGGATTCCATTCAAGGTACCAAACCTTCATTTAAAAGGGGAATTCCATTGAAAACTCTTATTTCCAAAATAAGAGTCCTTGTATTCTTTTTTCCTATTTTCCCTGAATTACACTGAAGACATATCACTGCATGTCTTCTAAAATGTGCAGGGGCAAGGTAATTTCCAAGAACTACTGAGGCAGATTTTGGTTCTTTCATGATCCCAGCTTCCCAGAAAGTTCCCTGTTTGAACAGGAAGGGGAGTTTGCGTGGTCGTTGCTAACAGGAGCTCCTTGTTGGAATTGCTGTCAAATGCAGACACTTGAATGGCAATTGATCAAAATTAAATAAAATACCCGTGAAAAAGTGATGAGGCTTTTTCTCTTGCTAAAACACATTAAGCCAAGTGTAATGGCTGTAGCTTCTAGAATAAACTCATCAAAACTAATGAAAGCATAGTTCAAAGAGATGCGGTTGCTTTAATTGCAGAACCTGTCTTAATTGTTAGGTAGTCAGTAAACGCTTTTTTATTCAAGGCAGACAATCTGTCAGAGTCACCTTTGATACCTTCTTTCTTGGGTAACAGTTCAATGTGTCCTTGGACCCAAAGCTCTCTGAAATGTTCAGAAAGGAAGAAAATACTTGGATTGGAAAATGAAAAGAGTTTACTTTATTTTTGGAAATTGAATTTTCCTTTTATCTTAACACAAACCTAGAGGAGCTGTGTGCATTTATGCGACTTTTAAAATTGAAGAGTCTTTTACAAATTAAGGCTTGAATTCTTCCAGAAAATATGCCAAATATCTCAAATCCTTTATCATATCATATATTGCTTTTTCTCTTGGTTGTTCTTTTAATTATTTACTTGTCCTCCTCAACACTATTCCCTTGAGTTGGTTAATACCAAGACTGCTGAATATCATAGAATTGTTGAGGTTGGCAAAGACCTTTAAGATCACGGTGTGAACACCAAAAAAAGGAGGAGGAGAGGATAATGATTAGTGCAAGATATTGTCTTCATGATGTATACATTAAATTTTGCTTAGCTAATTAAGCTGAAGGTTAAAATTTAGCAATAGTGGAAATAGTTCCTATTTCCACAGCTGCTGCGCTGTGCCAACACAAGATTTGACACACAATTCACTTATTTTTAGAGCCAAGTCAACAGATCTTGGGCATGCTTTGCTCGTCATAGTATTTTAGCAGTAGCTTTTCATAAAAAATGATTTAAGCACGAAGTAAAGTGTATCGTGTGAAAATTGTTTAGGCTTTGTTTGGGTATTTTTGGCAATGTAGGATGCTTGCAACCTGCCATGGTTGTACAAGAGGTGAGGCAGCTGAGGAGGGAAAAGACATCCTCTAGATTTAGCGTTTGACCTGGGAAATGACATAATAAGCCATCAGCTCTTCAGGCATCAAAAATAATGTGATGATTCCAGCATCCCAGTGTCTCTGAGGAACTCCAGTTAACTGACAAGTTTTGTTTCTTTCACGTAAACAACTAAATATGAACTGAGTATTTTTAAGAAACCCTGGCAAGTCACGTGTTTCCTTCTGCTTGAAAACAATCTCGGAATAACTGTGATACTTACTAATGATTTCTGATTGTTCTATAATACATTTGTAATCTTGTATTCTTTAGAAAAGTAATGTTGTATTTCATAGACCTGCAGGGTACTGTAATGCTTTGTGTCTGGTGCAATCTGAAAAGGTGAGATTTTACAAAATAAATCCGGAGAGGAGCAGAGCTGTCAGTATCTGATAAATGTGGTGTGCTTTCCTAAAGGAGAGAATGATGTCTGTGTTTTGTTCCTGACCAGTTAGGTTTGGTGTCAGGGTCGTGAGGGGCTGGAACCCACATCACAGGCCTGAAAAGGAGGTTTGCTGGGATTGTTGTTTCAATGTCTCAAAGTGAACCCTCCCATGGAAGCAAATGTTCTCCAGTAAGAATGTCAAAGCTCTGCAGTGAACATCCCATTGGCACTGGATCCCTGCACTTGCTGTCATTGCTTCAATTCAAGTTTTGAAAAGGTGTTTTCTGTAGAGTTTACAAAAGCTGTATTTATTATCAGCACCCAGCTTAAGATTATCCCTGGAACTTGTTCCCTGTCTTTTAGGAGAGTATTTAGCCAGATTACTCTCTTCCATCTCCAGCATCTTCTCGGGCAGGGAAGGTGAAAACCCTAACTTCTGGGCTGAGCATGGAGTCAGTACCTGGGAGATATTTCAGAACTGCCTTTAACAGGGATGTAAGGCCATGAGTGACCCCTGTGGAGCCCTGTGAGGGACCCTTTCCCCCACACTGACCAGTGAATGGTCACAGGGTCAGGGCACACAGCTGTGTCTCAGACCTTCCATTTTCCAAGTGCCGGACCCATCACATGAATTCAGGATTTGAGAATACAAAGCTGGGTTTGCTGCTCTCCATTCAAGGAGAGGCCTTCAGAATCTGGATATGTCTTTGGGCAAGTTTTCCTTTCTCACTGGGCTGGTTTGAAAACAAACCACTGAGAGACTCCAAGTCAGAAATACAATTTAATAGGGGAAAAAAAAAAAAAGAAATAGTACGAAAAGAAACCCCTGGCAGAGTCAGAATACAACCTGACACCCTGTCAGTCAGGGTGTTGGTAGCAGTCCAATAAAATGGTGGCTGCAGTCCTCCTGGAGTGATGGTTCTGTTGAAAAACACTCTGAAGGTCCAGTGGTAGCTCTTGTCCTCTGGGAATCCAGTAGGTAAGGGCTACCTGTGGTGTTCGAAATCTCAGCTTATATCCAGGATGGAATGCTTGGTTCCTGCCTCTGGCTGGAGCATCTCCCAATGGGATAATGTGTGAGACTGGATGGCCCATTAACAGAAGATATCCCCAAAAGGGAGGATGGGTCACGGGAGAGATAAGGAACCCTGCCCCACCTGGTTTCAACAGCTGGCCCATGAACAGAAGATAGTCCAGAGGGAGGAGGCAAGGAACACCACCCCACCTGGTTTCAACAGCTCATGAAGATGGTAACAGAATACACTGCAGCCCAGGACACTCACCCATTGCTAGAAGTGGAGGAAACCAATGCCTGGATCAGAACGCTGATCATTTCTTGAGCTTCACGGAACCATCGTAGATCAGAATTCCTTTGGTCACCAGTAAATTTTGCTGACCCAAGTGTTCTCGAGACCTTCGGCATTCACTACCCCTTCAGATCTCTTCTTCAGTAATATTTTGTTCAAGGATTTTCTCCAGCTGTGTCAGTTTCTACGGTGTTTGGGATATTTTTCCTGCCATCTCAAGCTGTAGTTTTATTGTTCACCAGCACTCAGCAATGAGCTGAATCTCCTGACTGTCACTGAGACGTTGTCACTTTGGTTTTGACTGGCATTTTACTAAGCCTCTAATAAATTTCCATGCTTGATTCTGTCAAAGCAGCATTGCCTGTGCACAGCAAGGCACAGTTTAAAATGTTATTAATATAACAGCACAAAGAAAGTAATCTTTCACTACAAGACTTCACTTTGTTCCCTATGCCTTAATCAAAACCTTCACACAGCTGTAAAGCTTGTTTTGGTTTACAGAGATCGTGACAGAAAATGACTTGCCTTGCATTCTCTCTGCTTATATTGACTTTTTTTTTTTTTTTACAGAGAGCTTAGGTTTCCATTTTCCCGAGATATGTTAGTGTCTAAACTCATTTAATATTATATTTCACACTGTTGCATGTCTTGGAATGACTTCTTTCATTTAAAAAATCTTTGAGGCAGAAGGTTACTTTGATGTCTTTTCTCCCAAAGCTTTGCCCTGAGCAGTTCAGTCACCCACAGGAGGACGCAGGGTGCTTGAAAACAGGGAAGCACAGTATCCCCTTCATCCCTGTTGCTAACTCCCTGCTCACAGTGCAGTCATTCTTGCACTCCAGGGGTTTAAAGGGCTTTCTGAGAGTTGGATAGGTTAGTCTCCCTGTCTTTGCTGGGAAATAAATGTTAAAAACCCCCCCAACACCCCAAAAACAAACACCACATTTTTCTTGTTTTCTTTACAAGTTATTTTTAAACACTGTGAGTTAAGCCTGTTCAATTTAGTGATGCACATGCATCAGTGGGAATAATATTAATTGGTTTTAAAATGTAAAGTGTTCTAGTGGGAAGCTGTAATATCGTTGGCCAGTCTTTTATAACAACAGCATCTTGCTCTGCATTCATTCTCTGTTATTCCTGAAGCTGTCGGGAACTGTCACCGCAATGGAACAATGTAGGAAGAAATCTCTTTGATTATTCGTGGATTATTTGTGGGAAGTTTGGCTTTCCCTGTGCTTAATGATTTTCCAGTCTTCTTTCAGAAGCTCATATAGGGAAATACTTGGGCAGCTCCATCACAAACCTATGGCAAAATTGGGATGCTCTCACACTCCGCTGCACAGTCTTGTTTGTAAGCAAACTCTGCATTTGGAAAAACAAATCTTACTGGCAGAGAACACGCTGTTATCAATGTGAGGTAATCCTAAATTTGGGGTTGTCAAAAGTTTGGTTGTCAGGTTATTTGGAGCTTCACTTTCCTGAATAGCTCTCTGTGAGCTCTCTGGTTGTGTTTGATTTCTGGGGGAAAGAGTTTTGAGGAAAAAGGGAAAAATTCTGTTCAAAGCCACCCGTCCTCTGGAGCAGTTCCTGCTGGCTGCCCTGTGGTTGGTGTGGCCCAGCTCAGCGCTTCACACTGCTTCACAGCAATGAGGGAATGGCACCTGCCTCTGTGCTTGTGTTCTGTGGTGTCACTGGGCTGGATCTGAAAGATAACCTGAAGCAGCCACTGTGCTCAGAGCAGTGGAATCGTCCAATTGCACAGTGAACATTACATAGCAGCTGCTGTGGGTGCTGTCAAAGGCAGAGCAAGAACAGCTCTCCTCTGGGGACGAGATTTCCCAGCACTGCACATGGCCCAAGAACTGGAGCTGATTAACAGACCTGCTCTAATTGGGACGCACCTGTGGTTTTGCTGTGCTTGGGTCATGTTTCGTTCTTCAGTAGAGAAAACTGTTAAATGTTTTATTACCAGTTTCATCCCTTTCAGTGGCATCACACTGAGAATTTGCTGATGACAGCTTCTGATCAGAAATCTTGGTGTTCTCTCATCCTTCCTCTGATACAGCAACACAGAACTTAAAATAATAAAGAATACAATGTTATCAGTCGTATAAAGTGGCAGTGGTCTCCTACCTTTAAGTGTCAATGCCTTTCCCCAAGCCAAAGAAACAAGAATTCTGCCCCTTCTGTCATTCTCAAAGTAATCTTAAAGTCTTGCGTTGATTCATTACATATCTGTGTGGTACTTGTTCTACGATCCCTTCACCGACTTACTTTTTTCAATCTCAGAAGAGCTCTTGTACAGATAATGCTGCACACAGTTTCCCTAACAAGCTATGCAAGCCACTGTGAAAGGATTTTGCAGAATCATGCTATAAATCCCTTGAATAGGTGATATTGATTTCTGAAGAGGTCTTGCTGAAAAAGGAATGTGCTGCTCAGGTCTCCAGAGGTGTTACTAAAAGGACAATAGCACTGGAGAAGCAAAAGCAGGAGAAAATCGATTCCCTGGCTATTTTTTGTTTGTTTGTTCTCAGCGAGATTATACAGGGGAGAAGAGATGGATTGAGCTATATTATTTCAGCTGGGCTGAAAGTTGCTTTCTTTTTATGTTGAGAGTTATTTGATGTGCCTGAAATCTGTGTGAGCTGAGGTCTGTTGCTGGGTAGATGTGGCAAACAGACTCTGTTTGTCAGGCTCTTTACCCGGAGTGTGTGAGCAGTGAGTCTTACCCAGTGAGCACACATTGCCTTTGCCAAAGGAGTTATCCAGCCACGTGCCAGAGTTACTCCAGGAAAGAAGGAATTTGTCTTATTCTGCCACCACCTCTGGTTTAAGACCAGGCGTGTGTATTCTTTTGTGGTCAGACAGTGATTTTTTTTTTTTTTTTAAATGAAAGCATAGGGAAGGGATTGTGTTTGTAGAAAGTACCTGTACTATTCAGAGTTAATCCTTTCATCAGACCTGCCAGTGGAGTGCATTCATGCTTGTATGCTGACAGCTGACGGGAGGAGAGGAAAAAGAAGAAATTGCTGGAAGAGAAAATGGAGGAAGAACCCAGGAAAACTAAGCTAGAAATCCACCATATTTAGTTTGAAAACATCTCTGATATGCTGTTGACTGGAGCTGAAGTTTCCATTCTGTTGTTTTGAGAAGCAGTAAGTCCTCATTGCTCCATGCCAGAAACAGCAAAGGTTTTTAAATGATTTTTAAATGATGCTGAAGCTCCATGCTCTTTTCATTGACCTTTTTCCCAGTTGTTCTCCAGCTCAGTAGTTGTTGCAGTTATTCCTTCATCTTTGGAAAGACAGTATTATCCTCAAGGAATATGTTTTATCAAAGAGATGTGTTCTAGCTGTTTCCTTTGTATTGTGTTCTTTACATCATGTATTTGGGCTTGTGTCTATGGGAGCAGATTTTTGAGTGTATTTTAATTTGTGGTGTTTGGGACTAGCAAGAAAATAGCACCTTTAAAATACTCCTAAAAGATCTACAAGATTTTGGAGCCTATTTTCAAAGAATGGGGCATTTAAAGTCTTGAGAAACCCTTCTCTCCACTCAAAGGCACCTGATGATGTTTCTAGGCTGGTCTTTAGGCAGGCTCCACTAGAAGAGCAATGTTCCAATTCACACTGAGAATCCAGTTTAAAATACTGGCATTTCACAGATGATTTTGTCCATCTCTAATCCCTGGCTGCAGTAATGTAAAAAGAGGAATAATTTTTTTCTTATATAAAAACTAATCCAGAAAGCTTTTCTCTTTTATTAACAGCTGTCCTGTAACAGCTTTCTTGATAATATCAATCTGCCCTCCGATTTTGACCAGATTTTTCCCCCAAGATATTTTCTTTCCTTTTCTGTCCTCTGGATTTAAGCAGTCTTACTTCAAAGCTAGCAATATACAGACTTTGTTCTGTCCCCTTTCTTCCCTCCATCCTCACATGTGTGCATTTTATAGAAGTATTTTGAGTGGAAAATAGTTTTTCAAACGATGCCATCTTGATTTTTGCCTTTTTCTTTGACATGTTCTCTGTAGTCTTTACACATATATTTGTAGCTTTGTAGTCTATTATTGTAACTTAGCTTCAGTATTTTCCTCGGCAGAAAGACAAAACAAATTCCAGGACCCCTGTGCTATCTAAGTTCTCCTTAGAAACCAAAGTTGAGGTCAGCTCTTTGAGATGTATTTTTTATAAGCAGAGCTTAGTCCTTATGTGAGGGGGGAGGATTTAGAAGGTGCTAGAGCTGGGGGATTACTTCACCAGGCATGTTCTAACTGGGGACTCTTGTCAGATATGCTGATTTGCGAAATCTATAAAAATCGTACGTGCATTGTGCTGTGTGCGCATCTTCGGCGTTTTCCACCTGGCAAATTGTGCCCCTAAGGATCCTTATATAAATGGGTAACCCCTTTTTATCACCCTGACTGTGTCTGGTTTGTGATTCTAGGACCAGAGGAAAAGGCATCACAACTTGACTCAAACCTGTTCTGGAAGGAAGCAGTCAATTTCCATTGCGTAGGTTCAGGTGCATCTTGGGAGGAGGGAATGAAGGAATCAATATGTTCTTTCTCGGTAATTTTTTTCCCCAACTCTATTTCAAGTTGTGGAACTGAAGAATAATTGAGGTGGGAAGAGACATCTGGGGGCTCCTAGTCCAACCCCTTGCTCAGAGCAGTCCTAATACATCAGGTTGCTCAAGACCTTGTCCAGGTGAGCTCTGAATATCTAAGGATGGAGATTCCTCTGGTGCTCTGGAGCCCCGCTCCAGTGTTTGACCACTCTGAGGTGAAAAAAGGCTCCCTTGTTCTACCTTGTGCCTCTGAATCCCTGTCCTTTACTTGCACACTGTGAGGTGGCTCTGTCTCTGCCTTCTCTGCCCTGTCCCAGAAGGCAGCTGGTTTAAACAGACAGGCACAAGTTGTGTTAAGGCAAACACAGTCATTTTGATTAGTTTGACTTAATTGGAACTGAGTGCAGTTTTTCTGAAATTCTCCAACAGTTTATTTTTTACATTTGTTTCCAATACTGTTATAAGTAGCAAACACCTGGTTGATAATGAAAAGGTCAGTGTCTCATAGAGGTGATGAAAATACAGAGAAGCCCCCGTTTACACAGTGCACCTCCAGACAAGTGGTGAAAGAGGATTTCTCTCGAGGCACACATTTAATATTGCACTGGCACTTAGACAAACACTTAGTAATAGTTCAAAGAAAGCCTTTTTCCTTCGTATTGACCGTAGTGACAGCCCCAGAGTGGTACCTGAGAGAGATGCTGTTGAGTGATAACCAGGCGCGTTGTCAGGTGAACACAGCTGAGTGGCTGTGCAGGTGGCTGCATCACACATTTGAGAAGGGGACCTGTAGGGAAGGGTTCTAATTAACAAATGACATAACAGAACACCCATCTTTGATGTTCAAAAGGAAGTAAATTTACCAAGGACTAAGAAGGTTGGTGGTCCCTATTTCAGGTGTAGGTAATGCTTCCAAACCCAGCTCTTTTTCCCAGCCTTCCCCTGGCATGTCAGAGCCATCAATCCCATGCTCCCTTACAGGTTGTCCCATGGCATTTCCCATGGGAGCTGGCTACATCTGTGCAGGGTCACACAAGATGCAGAGCCTGAATGTGACTGATAAAACCCAGCATTTTGCTGATATCACTATCTTTGTACCATAAGAAGCTGCCTGTGGCCTTGATGCCTTTTCAGCCCTAAAATCACAAGCTAAACAAGATTAAAATGATAAAAAGTGGTTACCATTTATTGAAGGTCCTCCAGGTACACTTATGGCAGAATGCACACGTGATATAGGGCTTCAGCACTTTCATACGTTTAGCAAATTAGCACAATTGATGAGAATCCCCAATTAGAAGTACAGTTAATGAAGTAATTCCCCTCTTGGTTCGGGTCCCTGTTGAAGCCTCCCCCTTGCTTCTAGCCCCACATTGTTTATGTCTACATACAGGGGAAAGTGGAATGGCCTTGGTTCACTGAAGAAGCAAGATTAGAATAGGATTTCAGCAATGTGTTTCTCTAACAAAGTACTGGACTTAGCTTAAGAAACTATATAAATATACAATAATAGCCTACAGAGCTACGACTATATGAAATATATATAAAAAGTAAAAATATTTTGGCATCAGCCTTGCCAATACCTTTGCTGTTCTAACAGGTGTTGTCGATGCTGCTTGAAAGCTCAACTTTCTTAGCAATGTAATGACAGTCACAGCCAAGCCTGACGAAAATGTGCATTTCAGATGGTTTTCACTCATGAATTTATTGGATTTCCACATCACCTTTCGGAAAAAACGAGTGAAAGTGAACCCTGGCTCCCCTGCATAGACCCAGGAGCAGGAGTCACATGAGCTTCCCGAGTGGATGTTACCCATGGAGACGGATTTTGCCCTGCAGGTCTGTCTCGAGATTAGATGCCAAACTGCTCTTTAGACTCCAGTTGCAGTGTGTAATGCAGCTTTGGCTGAGGGATTATACTGGGTTTGTGAACAAAGTTTCACTAGGCATTTGCCCTCTGTCTGCCGTTGCTTGCTGTTTGTGTGGTTTGGAAAAGTTTCTGGAATTTTCTCCTACTGCTTCCTCTGATTGCAGGTGGGTGTGTGGTAGGAATGTGTCTGCCTTGGCAAATCAAATCTTGTACCACCCATCAGCAAGTATCATCAATGGGGCTATGCTGTCATCACATTTGACAGCATAAAAAGCACTGATTGCATCAAAAATGATTTGAAACTTCCTCAAAGTCAGTGACAAGGAAACATGAGCAATATTTGAAGGGGTTGGAGATTTTTTCAGATTTTGATCGGGACTAAAATTGTCATGAAACACTCACTTTGAAAAGCCAAGTCAGACTGCATCTACCTTTTAGTGAACTTGCGTATCTGCAAAGAAATACAAATGGAATTGTGTGGAAAACCTAATTTTTAATGTGTAAACATAAATGTGTGATGGAGATTTGGACTGAAACAGGTTTTAGTTTTATGGGCCATGTAGCTTCAGAGGAACACGAATGCTGTTTGTGAAAGTCCTCATATTGCAACTTTTCTTCAAGGGATGGGCTTTAGTCCAGTCAGAAGTCTGACATAGCAGCTTAATGACAGAGAGTAAAATAAGAAATTTAGTTTGTAAAAAATCTAATTTCCATTTGCGGTGGAAGGTTTGCATGTAACTCTTTAGAAATATTTATTAAAAACCACCCCAAAACCACATACACAGCCAAACCAAGGCAACACTGCCTTGGTGGACTGGTTTTATGCTTTATGTTAAGTTTTGAAGTTATGCTTTCTTTTCTGGTTATTTCTCTACATGCAGCTTCCAGCATATGCCACAGTCACATACAAGCTGCTCCTGATGGCCTCTGATCTGGCAGCACTTCAGCAGGAAATCTCCTCACACTGGATTTATTTGACAGAACGAGGCGAGGAAGGAGATCTCTTCTTCCGTGTTGGCCCCGGCAGTTAATTTGTTACCCATGTTATGCCTAAACTACGAACTGGATTGAGGTCTGAAAAGTCAGTGTTGATCCCCGATCTGGCAGAGTGAATGTGGAGGAAAGTTATGTGGAATCACTGCAACTGGAGGGAATAGCATCTCGGGGAACAGGATTTGGCAGTGACTCCACACTACATCTCCTGATTGCACTGAACATTTTTTTCCAGGCTAGGGATTAATTTAACTCTGCATGGCTTTATGACATCCAACTGCTCAAGTGCTTGTGGCTATGTGCTGTAATCATCCTGACTGCATCTCACACTGGATGACTGCCACACTGCTGTCCCATGGGTTAGGAATATGTCTGCTTCCAAAAGCAAAAAACAGTAGCAGAATAAATAGACATAAATAATGTAAATATATAAAAATATATTGTTTATGTTTAATAGGTGTTTCTTATAGCTGCTACCTTTACAGAAATTGTGAAAAAAATGCGGTAATGGAATTAATAAGTAATTGTTGAGCTGTTTTGATTTGTACATACCCTTGATTTGATTTGTACATAACCTTGAATTGATTTGTACATATTCTTCCACACCTTCCAAACAATGCTTGCTTTCTTCAGCTATTTTTTGAAGGTTTAATGAATCCTTTGAAAACAGTCAGGCGAACCCCAGTGATCTGCAAACAGAAGGTTGGAATCCACATCTGTGAGTGTCAGAGCACAGTTGACATTTTGTATGCCATAAACTCTGCCAGGGCTGCATTTGAACCAGAACTTTTCTTTAGACACTCCAAATCCTCCATCTGGTACCTTGTACTCAGGAGGGACAGAGGAAAGACTGAGTTTGATATTCTATATTTAATGGGCTTGATTGTGATTGTACATCTCTGTTGCTTCACTGACTTCAATAAAGAGCACTTCTCTGTATCTCTCTGATTTCAGAACTGGGCCTCAAATTGATAGTGGTATCACAAAAAGGAAAATACTATTAGGAACTAACACTCAAGAAAAATGACACAGGCTGGGTTTGAAAATGGAACTAATTTATTCAGCCGCTCCCTCAGCGGCAAGGCAGAAATGAGTGGAAAGGCTGAGAAGTGATAACAGTGATGAAAGCTGTGGCATCCTCCTGTGGGCAGGCACTAAGGCTGCTTTAAAAATGTGCAGCCAGTTTTCTGAGAGAGTCACCACCTTCTGAGAAAAGTCTGGATTTCTAACGTTAGGCTTAAGGCTCAAGAAAGAAAAAATACGTCTCTTCTGCCCACTCCTCACTTGCGTTTTGTATTCTGCTGCTTGGCTTTGGCTGTCAGCAACAGAATCGCATTAGATGGGTGGGGATCCCTATAAAATCGCTCAGTCCAGCTCTCCAGCTGGAAAACAGCAAACCTCCAGCGCTGGAGGGTGCTCTGGGAGCACTTCCACAGGTGGGCTTTGTGCTGGTGCTTGGTGTACAGCGACCAGAGATCAGACTGGGGTCAGCGCTGTGACCACTCGAGCTCGGCTTGTGCCTAGAAACCCGAGGAAAATGAACCCCTCTGTCCCTGGCAATGAGTTCAGCTGCTGTGCTTGCATGCTCAAATTATCTTGGCAGAAAGATTTACCCTGGAGGGCAGCAGTAGATTGTACCATGGCAGGTCAAGTAGCAGGCACTGCCGATTCCTTGGTACACGCAGCACTTTCAGTGCGCCTTCATCTGCTGAAGCCACTGTCACGCCAGCTGCTCTCCCCACTGACTCCAGCCTGGAATTGTTCAGGCTTGCCTGATTTAAGCTGGTTTTGTTTCATGACACCTTGTTCTCCCTGACACCCACTGCTCTACCTGACTGTCCCAGCCTTGCCAGCAGCTTTTCTAGTTTTGGCTCTTGGCAAGAGGGCACGTAACTCTGAGAGGTCACAGCATCTCCTGGCTGATCAGGGGTCCTGGAACAGCTTCTCAGAGCGCACGCCTGGGAGCAGGCACTTAACTAAAGCTCTCCCACTCAGGTTTCTGGGTTCTCAGCTTTTGACCCTGATGCTGGAAGCTATTGGCTGTGATTAGGAAGGGCCTGCACTCAGACATGTGTGAGTGATTTGTGGTGAGTTCTTTTGTACTATATGATATATTTGTGTTATTGTCTGTAAAAACGACACGTAGTTTAGTAAACTCACGAAAACAAGTGTATTAGTGTCTGTCAGCTTGTCCTTTCCCTTTATCATTTCTCCTTTTCACTAGATAGCAACAGACCACTCCTCTATTTCTTGGCTCCTTTGTCCTCCCAAACTCTTCAAAATGAGAGGTGCTGAATGGATTTTGCCTTATGCACACAATAAATGTATTTAAAGAAAAAAAAACTTCAGCAGAATGGGGAGGGACAGAGAAGGATAGATTATGCCAGATACGGAAACCTGAGCAATCTACATCAGGAGGTCCTTGTAAGACTCTGGGCAGTGGCAAACACCCCTGGCCATATCCTGTTTATCTGTGCTGGGTATGACCGCAGCAGCAGCAGCTCCTGCACACTCTTTGTCCTTGATTGTACGTTCTCCATAGCATGGCACTCCGGCTCAGAGCAGTGCCCTCTAGACCCAGATCTCCTCTTCAAGAAGGATATGGGAGTTTTTAGGACATTACAGTTCAGGGCTCAGTGAGGATTCTTATGTCACGTGATAAAACCCGAACACTTGGGAAACCAGTGAAGCTACTACTGCAAACTGCAGCCAGGCCATGGTGACACATGCAAGTTTTAAAACAAATTTTGAGTTATCCTCAGTCTTTGCAGTCATATCCCCAGAAATATGTGGCTTAGCTTCTCCCAGGAACATTAAGAACAGAAAGCTTCTTTCCTTAGAAGCAAAGTTGGCAGAATGATGGAGCCTGTAAATGATGGTTTCAGTAAGGGAGATCCACCTTCCCTCAGTTTCACTGCTGGCATTGCTCCAGATTAGTGGTGCGATTCTTTCCCTCCTGTTCCTGTTTCTGGAGAATCTATTTCAATGTCTTGCTGCATCTCTTTCCTGCTCCGTTCAGCTTGGGGTTTTTCATCTTGTTCTGTGAATCCAGCAGCTGCTGGGATCCTCGGAACCACTGAACTCTTTCAATTCGAGTTGTAGCTTTTCCCATCTGTGCTGATGGTTAACTGGGTCTCACTTTGCCGTTGCTCAACTTGTATGCTCAATGTCTGTGCAGTGACTGTCATCATTTTCTGTTTGTGCTGCTGTGACATTCAAAAACACCATGAAGGTTGAAGCCTGGTCAAGCCAGCGCTCAAAAAGCCCAAGTAAACGAGAAAATGTGGTATGTGTCCCAAAGAGCTTTAATTCCTATGTGATGGTTAGACTTTTTAAAGGACTTTATATAAGGCTACCAGAATGTGAGAAGAAGTTGTCTATTTTGACTGAAGAGAAGAAAAGACAACGGTCTCCCTGCCTGTGTTTTGGGTCATGACTAGTGTGAGCAGCCTCCTGCCTCGCTCCTTCTCTCCCAGTCAGCTTCAGCATTTTAGAGCAAGCAATGAGAAAGTTTCCTGTGACCTCGGAGCACCACCTATAAATCCAGACGCTGTCACCTAAGAGTAGAGACAACTCCTGCGTGTAATTTAGAGGATCAGTGCACTGCAGGACACCTCAATAACACGAGCCACAGATGTTTGTCACTGCTATTCTTTTTTTCTGTAATAGCTGTAGCATCTTGTTTAGTGCGTAGCACAGGCAAAGGGACCAGCATGGCTCTAAACTGCCTGGTTTTAGCTCAAAGTGGGCTTTTATTGAAACACTCAAACCCCATTTGCTATATTCTGGGGTTATAGTACCCTTTGTAGATGTTTGCATATTGCTAAATTAGGATACCAAGCAATTATGAAAGGGAAGTGCTTTATGAATTTAATTTTCTGATAGGAAGAGCACAAGGGAAAAGTACCAATATTAATACTGTAGAGTCTCCGGGATAATTCTGTAGGAGAAAGTTACTGGTAAATATTCTAAGTAAGCTCTGCAGGAGCAGACTGGTTGTGCAGCAGCCCACTTGCCCCACCAGGACCCAGACCACGGAGAACTCTGTGGCCCTCTGTGAAAAGTCTCATTTGTAAAAGGATCTCTGAGTTGTTCCTCCCTGTGCTCTTTCTGTCATTCCACACCTGCCTTCACAGCAAGGCACCATTTCCTTCTTGGCCTCATCTCATTCAATACCCACCTGGAAGGAGCCAGACAGGATTTCTACAGACAAACAACAGGGTCATTTGGAGTAGACTTCTTTCAAAGCAGGATCTCTTTTGTACCTTTGTAGACAAGGTCTTAGAAAGATGAATAAATAAATAATAATTTTTAAAAATTAAAAATAGTTGCTTAAAGACCCTCCCATTGCTATGGGTCTAGTGGTCAGATTCCAGGATGTTGCTAATGGCAGTTGAAACTGTAACATTTTTCTCACCTATTTTGTTTCCTTCCCTCAAGGTTTACATTTTCATTTGCTTTCATGCAGCAAATAAGTTCAGTGAAAGGGAAATGCTTAATAAACAGCCTCTGGTAAAGAGTATGGCATAACTGGCATAACTCCTTCGCTTTTAGAAGCATGAAGATTGCATCACTGAATATTGTGCCTGTCAGTAAATTAAATAAAAAACCCAAACCAAGTTCAGGAAATTAAATTCATTATAAAGATAATGGAAAATTCTGATTTTCCTTGCTGCTGTAGTCATGCACGCTTTAATTGTTTCCTTGAACAGTCAATATCTTGTAAAGAAAATAAACAGCCTCTTCTCTTAAGGCACTGCTGAGTTTTCTAGGGATATGTGGTGGTCTGTTTTACTTCTAGCCTGGACAGGGTCACTTAATGCCTGAGCTTGCGGGATTCAGGGAGTGTGTGCACCGACAGGTGCCATTGGCACTGGCCTGTCCTGGCTCTGCTGCAGTTGTACATAACCCTTCTGAAGCACATGGGGAAGATCCTGCGCTGTAACTCCCCTGAACTGAAGTATTCCAGCTGTATTCCAGCCTGGCCTGCTGCAGTTGTACATAACCCTTCTGAAGCACATGGGGAAGATCCTGCGCTGTAACTCCCCTGAACTGAAGTATTCCAGCTGTATTCCAGCCTGGCCTACCCCACAGTGCTGCATTCTGTTCATCTTTGCTGAGCAGAGGTAAACACAGCTGAAATGTTTGTAGTGGAGGAGGCGGCTGCGCACTTCAGTGCTGGGGACGCCAGGCTTTGGTGGAACAGAGCAAGGAGCTAAGAACAGATAACTTTGTCCCACTTCATTTTTTAATCAGTTTGATTATTTTACTCTCTCCAGTTTTGCAACTCAGACATAATCAGGTTCCCTTAATAGCGTGATAGGTCTGTGTGTTTAATTATACAGGGCAACGTTATTCATAGCTCCTTCTAATTTCCCCATATAGGCTAATCTTATTAATATTTATCTTCTAATCTATTTACAAATTCAGAGTGGGTAATCTCTGTCTAAATGAAGCTACTGTTCATACAGAGTTCTCTTTCTTTTCTTTAAAAGACTCATGGTAGCATTTAATATTATGGAAAGGTTAAAGCAGAAAAAAATGTAATTAAGTGTGAAGCCTCATTAACAATGACGGTGTCCAAAATGTTTGTGTGGCTGATTTTTAAGGTCCCTTCCAGCCCAAATCATTCCATGTTGTCAAAACAAAAGGCAGGAGGGATAACAGCATACAGCAGGTGAAACCTCAAGTTCAGAAACACCCAGCCACATTAGTTCTTGACCTCTGTGTTTATGTTTGGCTATAGAAACTGCCTTGGTAAATGGTCAGGAAGCAAAGTGCTTGGATCACCTGCCCAGGTCCCGAAGGATCAGTGTCTGCCTCCTTCCACCCATTTGTTTTAATCAATGGCAGCCGAGGAGTGGGGGAAAAAACCAAGCAGGCATTTTGAAAAATGCAGGTTATGACCTAAGGATGACTGCAGCTTCTTCCAGTTCTGGGCACTGGGTTTGGCTCCTGAAGCATGAGGAACTGTCTGGAGAGCCAATCTGGAATACATTCTCTGTGTACTTGTTGGAAATGTCTAAGTGGGTATTTAAGGGACTTCGGCACTCTTCAGTCCCTGTCAATGACAACAAAGGTTGTGTGAAGCATTTAGGCACACACAAGCCTGTCCCTACTCAGTAAAGCACTTCAGGATGCTTTTAAGCCCCTTGATTTCTGCTCTTGGTTTTATCAGCAGGAGGTTTTTCAAAGGCAAGAGGCTGCCCTTATCTCACAAACGGGCTAAGCTGCCTTATGGCAAAATAGTCCTCAAAAACTCTTCATTCTTCAAAATGTTAATGTTGTTCTCCCCCCCTGCTGCAGTGGTCGATGCCTTTAAGACCATTCCTTTCTTACCTGCGCATTTGGGAAATACTGTTTCAGATTACGTAATTCTGCTGTTTATTCCCTCAAACGGGCACTGAAAATGCTCTACATTTTCCTTAGACTGATGCATTTGCAGGTTGATGCACCCGTGTCAGTCATTACCTCTCTAAGTGTTCATGTTCCTGCATCAGCTTGTTCAGGGCAGTTCTTCCAGGTGTGCACAAATGCAGCAAAGAAAATCAAACAGGTGTGAAAGCAGGAAGAAATGCCCCATATTGCTTCACAAGGTTTTGTCCAGAAAGATACCACATTGAGATTGAAAGAATCACAGAGTTTCTTGCAGCCAGGCAGAAACTGTTCTGCTTCTCTCCTCCTTTTCCTCTGAACAGCCAGGCAGATTTTGGGGTGCAGACGAAAGATGCCATGTGCAGGTTTTCCCACTGATTGCCTTAGATTGAGGATGATGCCACAGATTTTTGACATTCAGGCATCATTAGAGTCATCTTTTCTGATGTTCTTTATAGCCCTGGCTAAAGGGCTTTATCTGGTAATGCTGAACTAAATTATCTCTAAAGTACCCATTTGTGAGGTGGAAACCAGAAAGCAAGAACATCCCTCTGTATGCTGGGCAGGTGTCTGCTCTCAGAGTGTAAAATGAGCACTTCCAAGTCATTCCACTTAGTTTTGGAGCTTATCATGGCTTTTTCTGCCAGGTTAAAGCACGGTGAGCAGGGAGGGATAACAAAAAAGATTAGGGATGTGCAAAAACTTTTTAATGAAAGAGCAAAAGGATTGATGCTGTTCACTATGGAGAAGCAGTAAATAAGAACAGATCTGAAAAGATCTCCTACCATTTGTTGCTGTGAAGCCAAGACGGCCCCCTTGCCTTTGCTCCTTCTCCCATGATAACAGGAGGTAGAGATATTAATTTAAAATGAGAGACCTAACACCTGTTTAAAAGGAAATTGCTTATTCTTTCCATATTTTGGCCATATTTTAGCTGCTTCAAGACTTCATGGAGACTAAGAGATCAGTATGATTTTTTGTTTATAGTGAGAGTTTTTTTGAAAGACTGTTTATTTATAGGCAGAATATCCCCTTATATGTGTGTATATCCCCAAGTATGACATATATCCCCAATATCCCCAAGTGTGACAACACTACAAATTAATCAAAGCCAAAAATGTTCAAAGCCAAAAATGCTCACAATATTTGAAAGAATCTTAGTGTTTCAGTGTCATGGTTTGTAAACAACATTCTTGTCCTATCAGAAGATTTCTCCATGTAACATAAAACATGATCGCAGGGATCAAACACACTTCATGGAAACACCATCTCTGAAAAATGTTCCTTCATAAACATAGTTTATGTGAGCCTGAACTGGATATAACATATTACACTAGATATATAATATGAAAAAGAGTACCGGAAGTTTCATACAAACTGCGGACTCCGCACCCGAAGACCTATTGTAATTTTAAGAGTTTAAGAAAGGAGGTGGGGCTTTTTTTTGGCTGCCGTGAGGAAGCACTTCGATGCCCCTCAGAAGCGCCTGGTGTTGGCCATTCAGTCCCACCATCCTATTTCTAGGGGACTAATGAACTTTGGTAAAGCACCAAATGTGTTCTGACATCCTTTGGCTTGTTCTTCTTAAATGGCAGTTATTTTAAAGTTGAATAATTTATCTCTTTGTGCTGTATTATGAATGTGAAAGGCTTTTCTTTGTGAGCTGAATAGTGAAAGTTACTTAAAACTAGGGATAAACTGTGTCTCCAGGTATGCATGTAAGTAGGTATTTAGTGGAGACTCCAAGAGTCTTAATGTTTAATTTACACAGTGCTTGAAGTTTAGTATATTCTTCTCAGAGAACTGGTGTCTGGTGTTTTCATTTTCTGCTGTCTTTCCATCTTAGCAGCAGAGATGATTTGGTGCTGAGGTTCCTGGCATGCTCTTGTTATTTACAGATGACATGGGCAGCCCAGAAACTTGTCCAACAAAAAAACCCAACCATGCAGTAAACCGGAAATGAGAAGTGGATCTAGTAATGGCTCCAAAAAGCAGCAATCCACTTAAAAAGAAAACAATAGAACAATAAAACAAAAAAATTTTAAAAATTAAAAACAAACAAACAAACAAACAAAAAACAACAAAAAAAACCCCTAAAACCCAAAACAAATTACTAGGAATTCCTTGTAGAAAAGGTTTGACAAGTCTGAAAAGATTTGGCAGCAGAAGTGTCAGCAAGTGTTTTATCCTACTCCCTGTTTTTCTCAGAGGGCTACAAGTGCTTTCTGATTCCTTAATTGTCCAACTGGGCTCTGGGATTTTGGTTACTATGAGCATGCTGGTTCCAGGAGGAGAGTAGCACTTGTTTGGTGGTATAGAATTTAGGGGATGAGGGGGGAAAGGGAATAGGAGGAGACTGATGGAGAAGCCTGAAAAGAAGGAATGCACATGAAGTGAGCCTACAAGAAAGGTGGAGAGACACTACTTACAAGGCCCCAGAGTGCCAGGACAAGGGGGAATCACTTCCCACTGCCAGAGGGCAGGGTTAGATGGGATATTGGGAAGGAATTGTTCCCCGGGAGGGTGGGGAGGCCCTGGCACAGGGTGCCCAGAGCAGCTGTGGCTGCCCCTGGATCCCTGGGAGTGTCCAAGGCCAGGTTGGGTGGGACTTGGAGCAGCCTGGGACAGTGGAAGGTGTCCCTGCCCATGGCAGGGGGTGGAATGGGATGAGTTGGATGGTCCCTTCAAAGCCAAAGCATCCTGGGATTCGATGAAGTTTTGCTTTGTCCTGCGCCCTTCTCCCAAGTTAATGATGTGTTCACTTGATCCCTGGCCCTGACACATAATCCAGAAGCTGTTCCCTGGGGGAGCAGTGTGCCTCTAGCCGAGGATTACATTCCAATAAGGAGAATAAGAAGGAGAAACCAGGCAGAACCATGAGCAGCTGACCTGTTTCAACAGGGAGCAGCACTCGCGCTCACAGGCATTGCTGTTGTGCTGGTCCAGGCCTGCAGCTTCAGGAACATTTATTGGGTTCCTCTTTATGGAGCTGCGGGTTAAAATTTCTCACTTAAGGCTTTTAATTACAAAGTGTAATTGGAGCTTTCAAACACAGAACACAAATCTTGATAACTAACACACACATTTGAAACTTCACTTAAAATAACTGTAAAAGTTTAATCAAAAATGAAAGTTGCAAAAGCTGCATTCCCTGGCACAAATGAGCGTAAGACAGGGTCTGTTAATGTTATGGCTCCTCCTTCAGTGACAGAAAATAAATTTTCTTTAAAAGACCCCAAACATTTAAATTATTAAACAACTTAAAACTTCAGCATGTTCTAATCTCAGGAATCAATAAGGTTGGAAAAGACCTTTAAGAGCAAATCCTGCACCTGATGAAATTCAAACAAGGAAGAAGATCACAATAGAACAAATTTACTAGTAATTACTTTTGCCTCAAAGGTGAGGGTTTTTCTCTGCAGCACTGAGTGCCTTAAGTCAATCAGTGCCTTCATTTAGGCTTTGTTAGGTAGGGAGCAGGTACACCAAGGGTCCTGCTTGGTTTCTGGTTGTAGCAAGACTGTAACCCTTTGGTGAAGGTGAACACAGGACACACCCTGAAATGTTCCAAAGAGCTTCCAGCAAGAGGAAATCCACGCACATGTGATGTGCATCTCCTGAGAGAAGTTTATTTTCCCCAGCTAGGCAGGCCTGTGTCGCAGGGGAGAGCACTGGAGCAGCACGGTTGTTTCAGGGTATAACAAGGAAGGCAGAGAGGACTGGTTTTTGCATTCATGTGTCAGTCTCTTGGGAGGAGGAATGCTCACAAGGCCTCAAGCCGTGCTCACGCTCACCCCACCCCCGTTCTCCTCTTTATCTTTCCTCTCCAGGGTTTCGACAGCACATTGTGAACCATTTTCCTGCGAAAGGCGTGCGCTGAATCCTTACAAAGTGCGGAGCTCCTCAGGGAGGCAGCTGTGTTGCAATGAAGGAGCCCATGGATCTGGGAGGAAAGAAAGGCAGATTTGTTGTCTGTTCCCCCCAGCAAGGAACTTTGGTGTTACCAGTTCCGCTCCGTGGGAGCCCAGGCTGTGGCTTACCTTTGAAAGTAGCAGGTATTTAACAGAGCGTGTGTGACATTTCTGCAGCTACTACAGTTACCCAACAATTGCCCTTCAAAGGCAGTGATGTCACTCTCATGCCCTCTCTGCAATGGGTTCCTGCCTTGTCCCTTCCTTTTTGCCACATTTTGGGCGATTCCATAGTCCATGTCTCAAATTGTTCGGTTAATAGCTCCTGACACCCAGCTAGATTCCGCATGTCAGTTCCCTTGGCAGGCAATCGCTGACAGTACATGTGCTAATGTTGCTAAATATATGATTAACTATAACCAGGAGCAGCCTACCCACTAAACTCGGGCAATACAAGAAAGACTTGTCATTCCACACCTCCCCTCACACAGACAGAAGAGCATTTTCTGTGTTATGCATGTCTGGAAGCCTTGGAGAAGTGTGTGTGTTTGGGTTTTCTTTGTTCTTCTAGTGGTAGTGTTTGTGCAACTAAAATAAAGGTTTATTCCTCCATACTTGATTGGCAAAGTCTCACTTGGAGAGAACAGTGAAGAGAGAGAAAATACAGGGAGATAACAGGAGCTTCTGTGTTTTGGGAAGTGAGTGTGTTTGAACCTGTTTAGCTCCATTTCCAGGAGATGGATGTTTTGGGCCAGATTCTCAGCTGATGAATGGAAAGCTAAGCAGAAAATATTTGAATAGAATATCCTAGGAAATAGGACTGACCACTGGGAAAAAAGTGATACGACTGGGAAAGTGATACCAAAGAGCCTTGCCACGGGCAAGGGTGTAAACTGACTTTTGTGAGGAGTTTATGCCTCTTTCAGGTTGGAAAGGCCACTCAGGTCATGTACTCGGGTCACTGAATCACTCTAATTTTTCCACCATGAACAGGTTGCCCAGAGCAGCTGTGGCTCCCCCTGGATCCCTGGAAGTGTCCAAGGCCAGGCTGGACAGGGCTTAGAGCAACCTGGGATAGTGGAAGGTATCCCTGTCCATGGCAGAAGGGTAGAACAAGATGATCTTTAAGGTCCCTCCAACCCAAACCATTCTGTGATTCCATGATTCTATTAAAATGCAAAATTTATAACAGAAGGGCTGGAATTAAATTCAGGATAATGGTGGTGATTATTAGAAATGTGTGATTTGTTTGTTGTCTTATGGTTATTTTAAGTGATTATATATAACCATTATTTAGTTACTTGATTAATTTTAATACTCGCTGTCAACTCTAGGTTTATTGCCATCAAAAATATATTCCAGCAGAGAAGGTCAATAACAATAAATATAAAAAGTCATCCAGCAGTCAGGAAAAACTGCCAGTTTTCTTCTGCATTTTCAGCTGAAAAGGATGAGAATGCAGGCAGAGTGAGGGACTGTCTCGGAGAAGAGTGGGGTCATCTCAGCACAGAAAGCCAATGATGGTGTCACAGCCTCTGAATTTAGCTGCCATAAAAAGCTGAGCCACCTGTTTTGCTTTCTGTTTGTGAGAGAATATTTCCAACTAAGAAAATCTGAGCAGTCTCTTCCACACCTGTAGCAATGAGACATGGACCCTCTTGCTTGCTCCAAGAGAATCACTTTATTGCCACAATGCAAGGCCTTACATACTGTACTATGATGCTAAGCTTTTATACTGTGCTAAAAATACTCTGGCTAAAATTATATTTGTTAACATTCTCGTGAACTAAAACATACATTGGCTGCATGCCACCACCTGTGTTGCTGTCCACACGTCCTCCTAACCAATCAGCATTCCGATCATGAGGTGTCCACGTGCAGGTTGCATAACTTGTTTTTTGGTTATAGAACGCATTCTTTGTCTTCATGTCCCAGCTGTCTGGGACCTTTCCCAGAGTGCTTTTTGTGAACAGAAGTGAACAAAGGTGAACAAGGCCCTTGTTCTATAAGACTTTTCCTGTCTTCCCCATCTCCCCCTACTTTGTTCATATACTCTAATGCTAAAACAGTCTGCACCTGTAAAGCCATTACCTTATTAAGACTATTATTGATCATCTGTTGCGCACAATCAATAAAAACCCATCAAAAACAACCATGCTACCGACACAAACACCCGCAGCATAGGAAAACAAAGAGATGGTGTCCAGTGTCCCCAGGAAGAGAGCTGCTCCTTCTGCACTTGGAAGTAAATGGCTACTGTTCCAAAGCTCAAATGGCTGGAGCTCAGGGGCCGTGCTGCTTAGGCAGGAGGGAGTCCATTGGCTGGAAATGCTGACTTTGACATTACTGAATGTCTTTCTGGAAGCATGGAACAGGGAGTAACTGAAGAAGGTCAGCAGGAACACAGCACACACCTAAGCCTGAGCTGGGTAACACATCAGGAAAATACTTGGTCTGTGGTCAGGGCTGTGCAGTATTGCTTTGCAAAGCTGTGTTTTGTTCCTTGGTTCTCCTAATTGTGCAGGAAGGCTTCTCAGATGGACATTCCCATGCAAATGCCACAAACAGAAATTGCTTCAGGAAGGACCTTCAGTGGAGAGGTCGTGGAAGCAATGGCTTAAATTAAAACTGTAGTGCTTGCAATCCCACACGTCAGTGCTGCGATCCCACACATCAATCCTGCAATCCCACACATCATAAACCCTGCAATCCCACACATCAATCCTGCAATCCCACACATCACACCCCTGCAATCCCACACATCAATCCTGCAATCCCAGGCATCACAATCCTGCAATCCCACACAGCAGTGCTGCAATCCCAGGCATAACGCCCCTGTGATCCCACACAGCAGTGCTGCAATCCCACACATAACGCCCCTGCAATCCCGCACATCAATCCTGTGATCCCACACAGCAGTGCTGCAATCCCACACATCACAGTCCTGCAACCCCACACAGCAGTGCTGCAATCCCACATGTCAGTTCAGCCTGGAGCAAAGGAGGCTCAGGGGGGACCTTGTGGCTCTGCACAAGTCCCTGACAGGAGGGGGCAGCCGGGGGGAGTCGGGCTCTGCTCCCAGGGAACAGGGACAGGACAAGGGGAAACGGCCTCAGGCTGGGCCAGGGGAGGCTCAGGTTGGATATTAGAGAAAATTTCTTTCCTCAAATTTAATCTAAACCTTCCCTGGTGCAAATTGAGGCCATTTTCTCTTGCCATGTTATTTTGGTAATATACAAGATATAACTGTTATATTGAGTCTAAGCAATCTATAATACATTTTAGTTTAATTGGTTGCATAAAAATATCTACAAAATGAAAAGTATTTGGACAAATATCTTTCACAAATTATATTTATTAGGCAGAAATGTGCTAGAATTTCAGAGGTTTATTTTCATACATTTTGGCTTCACGAGTCTGCTAAAGGGGAAATATCTCATTTTTTTATTGTATACTTATACTGAGCAGACACCCAAAAATCATAAAGCTGGCATACGTAAAAATATCCTGTTCATTTCCTTATAAAATATCTCTGGGCAGTGTTTTATATAGTTTTTAAAAACAGTGACCAGCTACTGGTTCATCTCTTGTATTAATTTGTAGCAAAGTTTTATAGACATTGGCATCTTTCAGTTCCAAAGGCAGCTGATATTTTGAAGGATGTTCCACTGGGAATGCGGCTGGTGTTTTAATCTGCTCAGTTGCAGTTATTTTCACTTTTAATAACCTGCTACCCTTGGAGCCTTGACAACATTTAAACTGAGAGTTCCATACCTTATGTTGATGATTAATTCTTTTTTCAGGCAAGCACACAATGAAACTAAAGCATCACTAGTGGTTTAAGATACACAAGAAATAACAAATTAATTAGGTGAACATTACTCTCCTTTTCTTGTTTGAAGATATTGGTAAGAATATTGCTGTGGGTTTGATTTTACTTACCAATTTTTTTACCTGTTTGTGCACTGAATACAAATATGGGACATGCGCAGATGTGTTTGATGTTTGTCATCGCTTCAGTAATTTCCCTCTGGGATAACTGAGAACAATTTCTGCATCCAGAATCTGTTTCGAATGTGGAATTTCTTTTAAAAATTCCAGAGCAGTGGTCATTCAGGAGAAGAAAAGAGAGAACGTGAGAGAGAAGTCAGCTAAAATAGAACAGAGTTGTTCAGGTGGAAGGGACCTGCAATGATTCCCCAGTCCAACTGCATAAAAACCAAGTTCTAAACCCCATCCAGGTATTCACAGAAAAATGTGGACTACATAACTTAGGCAGAGATGTGCTGTTTGGTGACACTTCTCCTTTCAAATGCTTACTGAGACAGAACATTTTATGAACTGTATAATGAAAATTTGTACATATACACAGAACGTTGGCATTATTAGAAAATTTTGAAGGTACTATAACCAAAATTTGGCTGACAAAGTTTAGAGTTTGGTCCATCATTTGACTGCTTGATTTATTTATTGAATTCTCATTTTGAACAAGCTAAATATTTTTATTTCTGGAAAGAAAATTTCCAGACCTTTTAAGTGCCGTAAATGCAGTCCAGAAGTTTTTCCGAAACCTTGTGATGCCCCATTGCTGTGGGGTTTCAAATGGGCCATAGAGAGTGACCAGGGTACTTGGGGAATGCCCTTGGGTCCCTTCTCCTAACCCTGTCAGAGTGTCAGAGAGCCCAAGCAGAGTCCAGCACTCAGGTGCTGTTTTGTTCCTGTTTAATGTTACCACTCAGCCAAAATCAAGGAGAGAGTTGGTGATTAATGTAGGATTCAAAAGAAGGATTTAGCATGGGTTCCATTTAACCTGTCTAGTCTTAATCAGGTTATTTCTGTTTGCAGAAGGGAAACTGGGGAGAGGAATGCTGAAGCTTGTCTACAGTCATGATTTGGACAAAGTACATAAACCTTGCCCACTGGATGGAGCTTTAGATCCTTGATCACAGGAGTATGTTTGGGTTTTTTTGTCCTTGAAGGGCTTGGAAGGCTCTGATGGCAGAGTAATGTGCCCTTCAATAATAGAGATCAGTTTTCAAAGGTTTTCTGTGGCTGCTGGTTGAAGAATTTTCTCATGGCCCTGCAAAACTGCAGCTCCTGTCAGGAAAATAGATTTTTCCATGATGGACTCTTTTATCAGATAAATATAAGAGTGTTTTGGCTTGGGTCTTTTAAAACACAATTCCAGTCTTTCACTTCTGAGTCTGCGAAAGTCACAAACATTTCCTGTCATATCAATTTAGCAGCTTTTCTCTATTAGTGCTTTGTTACCAATGCTTCAGTTCGTGCCCCTGTGTGCTGCCCTAAGCTGAGCTCTCTGCAGAACCCCTCTCTCCTAATGCAGTGTGATTCCTCCCTGGAGCTGAGCTCCACAGTGCATCCCGGGAAGAGATGCTGGGGCCAGAGGGGAGAACTGAGCCATCCACTTGTGTAGAACCGCTCCCACAGGCAGCACCCAGGGCAGGGCAGGGCAGGAGCTGCAGTTCTGCCTCAGAGGACCTGGGGGAAGAGGGACGGAGAACTGGAGCCATTCTTTGGGGGGAAAATGTCAGAACTGGATATCTTTCATACTGAGGTGCAAACAGCTGCTCATCACAACAAGTTAAAAAACCCTAAATGGGATGAAAGTTCCGTGTTTTACTGAGCTCTGCTGGGAAGGCATTAAACCCCAAAGCTGGACCACAGCACTGAACTGAAGATGCAGCTTTGTGGGACAGACACTGAAGTCCCATTAATTTGTAGATTGAATCAGGCAACCTCGGAATGGTTTGGGTTGGAAGGAACTTAAAGCCCATCCATCAAAAGGCAGGGACACCTTCCACTATCCCGGGCTGCTCCAAGCCCCAATGTCCAGCCTGGCCTTGGACACTGCCAGGGATCCAGGGGCAGCCACAGCTTCTCTGGGCACCCTGTGCCAGGGCCTCCCCACCCTCCCAGGGAACAATTCCTTCCCAATATCCCATCTATCCCTGCACTCTGGCTGTGGGAAGCCATACCCCCTTGCCCTGTCCCTCCATCCCTTGTCCCAAGTCCCTCTCCAGCTCTCTTGGAGCTCCTTTCAGCACTGGAAGGGACTCTAAGGTCTCCCTGGATTCTTCTCTTCTCCAGGCTGAACAAACCCAATCCTCCTAAAACTCTTTTGAGGGTCCTGTTAGGCCCATGTCTGTAACACTAAAAATCTGAACACCTGAGGAACTCCTGTCCCAAATCCTTCCTTTCACAGAACTTCTCTCTTGAGTAAAAAAGAAGGAAAGGACATGGCAGGGAATACTGCCCTGCTTCCTGTGGCTGGGTCCTGCCTGCAGGAGTTGGGGATGAGTGCCCAGTGACCAGCCCTGATGCTGGGAGCACACTGCTGGCTCAATTACAGAGGAAAATTACTGGTTGATATTGTCCCTTCTGTAAAGGACATCATAAATATGTAAGTAAGTGATTTTTTTTAATGCATTATTTACATTCCTGAAGCAAGATGAAAAAAACCCACAATGTTTTTCGTACCTACCTAGGTAGCCTTCATGTTCCTGCTGCTAAAACCAGCACTGTTAGCTCTGAAATATATTCACCAGGAACTTTTCTTTGGTGCTGATTCTTTCTTTGTAACTTTCCCAGTCTTTTCACTTCTTCAAGGCTGAACTGTTTTGGCCCCAAGTCCCCTATTTTTGCTGATGTTAAGATAGATAATTACCTGTTCCACTTTATCACTTACATCAGGCACAGGTAAAGCTTTCAAGGTTTGCCCTTTTAAAATTTTTTCTTCATTCCCTTTTCTTTTCAGCTGTAGCTGAGACTTAGATTGCACTAACAGCAGGTATTTGGGATCATCCTTTATTGCCAGCCAGTTAAATGTAATTGTTGCATCCTCCTGCTCTGCCACCTCTTTGTTCCCGTTAAGAAAATCCTGCCTTCACAAATGTGTCAGACTTGTCCTTGGCGAAGGAAGGATTGTGCCATCTGGGAGCAGAGCAGTGCTACAAGCCAGGACTGAAGAAAGTAAGATAGCTAATAAAAAAGAAATTCAAGTCAAAATGGTGAAATTACTCTAAAGGTTTCCTTTGAAAGTGTGCTGAGTGGCTGATAGAAAAATGGCATTTCTGTAGTACTCAGCTGAGCCTGGGAGTGAGGGATCACCGAGCCTCTCTGCAATGAGAAATGGTTATTAGGAGGGGAATTAAGGAATGTCTATTATTCACAGACTGGAAGATGTGATGAAGATATCACCTGTGTTGAAATCAATCTTCTCCACCAATTTACTGCAATTCTTCGAACTTCAGCGGTAGTTGCCTCAAGAGGCTGTTCAGGAGGATAATGGAGAAGAGAGATGGGTGGATGGATAAAGTGGCAATTAGGTAGAAATAGCAGAGGCCGTCAAGTTACAAAAAGTTGGGAGTGTCTTAAGGTACTTAGAGCTGATGTCCTGGAGAAAGTGATAATCACTCAAGTCGTTATTAGCTGGGGACAAGGTGGTGGAAGGTCGGAGGAGAGCAGAGGTGACAGGGAGGCAACTGGGCCCTTTACAATGCAGGAGCAAGCTGTGGGCCAGAAAAGGGGGGCAGCTGAGGAGCCTTGGAGATGGAACCCACCAACTTCACTGAGTCCTGAAGTAACTGAGAAGGGAGATTGAAGAGGCACAAAAAAACCTTGTAAACTTTTTTTTTTTTATTTCCCGCTGGAATTGATTTCATGTGGAATTTCAAGCTGAGTGCAATGATCCATTAAAGCAAAACAGAAAGAAAGGAAATGTAGAAAAATGTTGGGTTTGCTACTGGTTTTTTTTTCTTTCTCTTCTCTTTAGGTGTTAAACTACTTGAAAGAGAGACAAATAATCTGTGACCTTCCAGTTTAGCTCTGTTTTCATTATCCTGGCAGAAGTACAGAAAGAATGCAAAATCAGGCAGTGTCTATATTCTTCTAAGATAGAAGTCTTATTAAATTGGAGGTAGAGCATTTCAGCAACAAAGGAATTTATTGGACATGATTAATAACTGGAATTTCTGTCCTAAGAGATTACTGCTGGAAGGCAGCACCTGGGTGGGTTGCCCAGGCACCTGGTGGGATGCAGCAGGGAGCACTGGGGCATTGCCACTCTGTCCTGTGCTGTGACAGGTTCCTGTCAGGGTTTCAGGGGTTTTCCTGCCCATCTCATCAGACCCTGGGCTAATGAGATTGCTTGCAGAAGAAATCACACACCACTTAAGGCCCTTAAAATCAATCACTATACAAAGAGCAGTTAAAAAAAAAAAAGTGAAAAATCTATACCAGTCTCTATGTTTTATAAGGTGCCTACCTGTGCAAGTTGCCTGCTCCAGCTGATAGTGAGAACATGTCTGTGCAGCAATGTCATGGTTGTCTGCTTGTGTGTTAATATATGCAAAAAGAAAGGTGATACTTTGGATATTGAGGCACCTTGCTGTTTCACATGGTGTCTTGGAGGAACTTACGCTGTGTTTTTCCAAACTTATTTGTTTGCCTTAATAGTTGCTATAAAAAGAATGTTTTACCGTGAACAGAGGAAACACTACCAAGCAGTTCCAAAATAATTCAGGCAACTGACAGAAGGCAGAGCTTTCTGCTATGAAGATGTTATGAGTGCCTACATTTTTTTTCTTATCTCTGGCATCCACTTTACATTAGCTTTGGAGAGTGATTTTATCTTGAAATATGAATCAGATGATGTTGCCAAGACAACCTCTCTTCAAGCTTTTAATTTCACCCACATTGTGTGCTGAAACTCCACCCAGTCTCCCAGAGCGACTGGTCACTTATTTTTCAAGTGGGCTTTGATTTGACGGAGCAAAGCATTCCAAGTGTAGGATTTTCTTGGCTCCTTTGCAAGTTGCTCCAGCGAGTGTTCCTCGCTCTGTCTCCAGGGCTGGAGGAGGCCAATCACACTGGCAACTGGATTCCCGCACAGGAAACAAAATGCTTGAATAAGGTGCAGCTCTGTGGTTGATTCCTGCTTTCCCAGCCAAGGCATGGATATCCACATGGGAATGCGGAGCCAGTGGCAGCACCCCTCCTCCCCAAGTTGTTGCACAGGATTTCTGCTGGGATATTGATTGTCAACGTAGCAGTGCTGTATTTTAGGCGATCAGAGTTGTGCCCACTTTTGCACTCCCCACAAATATCTGATTGCAAAGTGCCTTTTGTTAAACCAGAATGATTTCTGTGGCTTGGCAGGTGCTCAGGTGGTCTGTAGGTATTGGCTGTCCTGCTGCTGGCGGGATGGGGAGGAGGATGTGGGGTTCAGTTACATGTTGTTGCTCCCTACCACGAGAACTTTTGTGATCACAGAATCACAGAATATCCTGAGCAGGAAGGGACCCACAGGGATCATCCAGTCCAGCTCCTGGCCCTGCACAGACACCCCAACAATCCCACCCTGGGCATCCCTGGGAGCGGTGTCCAAACGCTCCTGGAGCTTTGGCAGCCTCGGGGCCGTGCCCATTCCCTGGGGAGCCTGGGCAGTGCCCGGCACCCTCTGGGGGAAGAACCTTTCCCTAATATCCAACCGAAGTCTTCCAAGGAAAGGCAGTGAGCTACTCAGCTGTAGATTACTGAGCTTTGCCTCAGCAAAACACAGTGGGAGAAGACACAGGCCTTAAAAAGCTGAAATTAAATACATTTCTGTCTTGTCATAGGGAGAGTGACCGACTCAAATCAGATTTGAATAAATATAGGCTCTGTTTGTCATACGGCAATATTGAATTCTCTTTTCATTTCCTATAACCTCAGTGTATTTTATGCCCCGTTTGCTCCTACTTCTCACTCCTTTGCCAACAGACCCTCTTTTCCCAGGTGCTTCTCTGTGCTGTCACTCTTTTAGCTTTATTAAATAGGAGTTGTATTGTTCTGTCTTAAAGTTGCAAAGGAAGCTCTGGCAAAGTGATGTTTTAATTAAATATAACAGTAGAGATGGCTCTGCTTCTGTTAATAAAAAATGAAAGAATTTGCTTGAAAGGTTTCTTTGCTCCTTTACTGCCACAATAAATTTATTACCTCAAGGAACATGGCTGGGTTGGTGACAAGGGGATGGCCAGCAGTAGCCAAGGCTGTGACAAAACAGCAGGGGACGCCTCGACTTTGGTGGGGACATGCCCTGGGCACAGTCCACACGAGTGAGGGCTCAGCAGGGATCTAAGAGCCACCCCTGAGTCCTCCTGCTCAGGCCTTCAGGAGCTGGAATCTCAGATTGTTTACCAAGAAGCAGCTGAAAGATGAGCAAGACAGGAATTCATCATCCTGCCTGAGATGAGAGTTTATCCAGTGACAGGCTTATATGATCACTGGTGTTCTGAACAGTTTGTGTTTTTCACAGAGAGAAAAACAATTTCTCCATGAAGGATTTATTTTTTTTCAAATATTTCCAAAGTTTCAATTATTTTTTTTTTTTAGCTATTGCATCCCTTCTTTCCAGCAGAGAGACACAGAGGTCAAAGTCTCTGCTGCATCTGTCTCCTAAAAGTCCTTTCCGTGTTCTGAAAGGTTGGCTGCAGCTGAGGGACTGCTTTTCCGGTTTGCAAGTTTAATGTGGTTTTCCTGCTGCATTTACAAATGTGGAATCTGTTGGTATTTAATATGATCTGTACTGAAACCATAGCAGAAGTATAAATATTTATTGCTAATTTTTTTCTTTGCAATTGATGAACATTTTGCAGATGGGCTCTGTATCTCAGGGTTTTTTGTGCGTTCGAGGGAGGGCTGTGGAAAACTCATCAAAGTTTACTGAATAAAGAAAATGTAGATGATATTGTGAGCTGCAAGGTGGTAGAGTAAAGGGATTGTTCTAAATGCAATACATTAAAAGTTATTTCATCCAGGACGTAAATGACATTTCAGATTTTGAAAGGAATTATTATCTGAGCTGGCACATGAAAGAGCTCTTCTTTATCTATTGGAGCTTTTTTTGGTGTTTTAACCCGTTAAAGACAACTATGGGATTTATTTAGAGTGTGAATAAAATGGAGTGACCGATAACCCTGGTCGGTCACACATAGCCATTAGGGCCTGTCCCAGGGGTGCTCTGCCCGTGCTTTTCCTGACATGCTAAGTAAGTACCGGTCTTGCATCTCTGTTTTTTTTTTCGTTGAGGCATCTTTGTGAGTTGCAAAACAGAGACTAAACGGTCCCCCCGAGGCTGCTGCTGTTTGAGCCCAGTTTCCCAGGAGGGGAGGCAGTGCTGTGAGTCCCTGTCCCCACTGTCCCTGCCTTGGCACAGGACAGTGTTTGTGGCTGTAACTGCACATGGGTGACACAAGGCAGGGGATGCACAGCTGTGGAGCTGGGCTATGTCTGAGGATGGAAATTGTCCAGTCTGGGTTTGAAATGCAGCCTGAGCATAACTGCTGGGTTGGGTCAAACGAGAGGTGCTGATAGCTCTGGACAGACCCTGGCTGGAAAAACGGGCTCCAGGCTTTGTCTGTCTGTACAAACTGGCTTCCATACACAGGGTAAGTGAATTTCCTCCCCTTTCCTTGACAGCTACAGATCTCAGAAACTGACAAACACAAATTTCAGTTCCCCCTTGGAGAATATGGAGAACAAAACCTGTACTGTGGCGAACTCAATTTTGCAGTGCAGCTGAGCTCTGAAGTCTTTACCTGCTCTCTCACTTTCTCTCCTGCACTTGTATTTTTTTTTTTTAGTGGAAAAGTGGATTTGGAAACTCTTGGAAATGCAAAGGCATGGAAACCAATTGTCTTGATAAGCTATTACAAGAAAGGGTTTAAACAATTTGTTTTTTCATGTAGAGATACAGCAATAGAACTATTAAGTTCTTACCAAGAACTGCTACTAAGAATATTAACCTTTTAGTGAATTGATTTAAAGGAGAAGAGAAAAACATAACTAACTTGCATTTCTTTTGACAGACGATAACAAACATTTTGTTACACTATTTTAAGAGTAAAGATATTTTTTAAAAATGTAATGGCTATCTAAATTATAGAATCTAAAGGTTTGGGGATGGGGAGGGTACAGAAAAAACTGAAGCTGTCTCTGAAACAGATAGAAGGTGTAAGAAAAACATATATTTATTGCAATGGTCTGTGACCACAAAAGATAAGATCTGGAGCTTTGTATTTTATATCTTGATTACCCAAACCACGAAGAAAAATTTACCAGCCTCATGCCTTTTCTGATTGCTTTCCAAAACTATGCCAACTGATTGCTTTAATTTTTTCATATTTATAAAATACTTAGAGGATTAGTTTAGCAGCATGATGGCAGACGAATTTACTTTAGCCCAGGAATTCTCTCTAATTGGTGGCTGTCTGGGCAAGTAGAAGACATAGGGTCATCTGAAATACTCCCCTAAATATTCTAAAGAGAAATGGCAACTAGGTTTATACGATTTTCTAGAAGGTGATGAGATTTAAGTATTTTTGCAGTTGGCTGATATGCAAAATAATATTCTTCAATGATGGTAATTGTTGCTTTATTCAGAGTTCCTGAGCCCTAATATCCTGAAGGTGTCCCAACTACAAGGATTGCCTCCTCCCAGGAGAAAGCCCTTGTAGAGTGGTCCTTGCTGTTGAGGTGAGCCCTGGGAATTCCACGGCTTCCAAATTCATTCTTATCACATTGTAATCATTCTTTAAATAAGCTTGAGCAGTGTGTGAGCTGGTTTTGACCCTTACTGGGCAGCAGAGACTCCTCTGGGCACAGAGCTGACATGTCAGAGTCCTGCCGTACTCTTTAGGCACATTTGAAAAGTTATTTTGCATCAGCAGTTCCAGCTAGAGTGGGAAAGTGGTGCTAGATATCAAAAGTGTGTAAGAGCTCTTATCCTCTTTCTGATCCAGGCACTGGAAATCCATGGCTTGTTTTTCTGTGAGCTTTACAACTCTCTGTCATCACAGAAGTGAGATCCACTTGAAAGATGAGGAAGGTTTTTCATACTGGGGTTCTCTGGTTTGCAGAGGTAAAAGGGATCTCATGGTTGAAGACAACCACGTGTTACACTCGGTGCTCCCCTTGGAGGGAGAGCAAATCCAGAAGAAGTTGCTTGTTTTCCAGCTATCTACCTGCGCTGGTTTTGGCTGGGGTAGGGTTCTTTTTCTTCCTAGTGGCTGGTGCGGGGCTGTGTTTGGGTTTGTACTGAGCACTGGGTTGATACCACGGAGATGTTTCTGTTCTTGCTGAGCTTGCACAGAGCCGAGGCCTTTCCTGCCTTCCTTTCCTTGTCTGGCCATGCTGGGGAGGGGTTGGGGGGCCTGGGAGGGGACATAGCCAGGACAGGTGACCCCCACTGACCCAAGGGATGTTCCAGTCCATGTGACATCATGCTCAGGATACAAAGTGGGAGGGACAAGGAGAAAGGGGGGATGTTTTAAGTGATACTGTTTGTTTTCCCAAGTCGCCATTACATGGGATGAGGCCCTGCTCTCCTGGGAAAAGGAGTGAGTGGCTGTGAGGGGCTTGGTGACTGGAGTTAAACTATGACAGTGGCTGAAGTCATCCTTTTCCTTCACTTCATAACTAACCATATAAATTAAGTAAATATTAGTCATCCTTTCGGAGGGAATAAAGAGAATTCTGTAGTATGGGGCCACATGTCTGCATCGTTTATTGCCGTTGCATTTTGAACGCACACTTAGTTTAACATTGGGTTTGTTTCCCAGCCTTTCAGTCGTCCTTCATCCTGCTAAAATGTTGGGCAGGGCAGGGAGTGAGGAATGTGGATTTTTCCATCTGTCCTGCCTTGTGACCCGGCCGCCATGCAGCTACAGAAAACAATTTTCTAAGTCCAGGAAAGAAACCTCATATGCTGTTGAGTCTCAATATTTATTGTCCACAGAAAAAATGTACTCTTAAAAAAAATTTAACTCTCTTGATATTGTGCTCTGTTTTTACAGGGTTGGCGTTACTTCAGACTGAGTGCAGAGATAAATTCATGTGGTTTGCACAAGAAAGTGTTTTATCCATTTTCACTTGCTAAAGCACACAGAAAGTTCATCTGTCATTATGAAATCCAAAGGAAAACAGAGGATTTGGAAATTATTGCTTGAAGTTTTCTGCAAAAAAAATCAATAAATTTTCAAGGCATTTTACAGCATTGATATTTTGTTAAGCAAACACATCTGTTTCCAGATGTGGGTTATTCAGTTTGTCCAGGGTGTCTCAGCATTTATTTAAGCCACGAACTCCCACACCCAACCCTGTATTTACCCAATTTACTAGACTCTCATCCTCTTGTGATGCTTTATGTTTTTGTACATGCCACCTACTGCTTCATCCACAAACTAGATCAATTTATTTTCCTGGACCCAACACCACAGGCATAGCAAGTGTCTCTGAACTGTCGCAGGTCACATGTGAAATGGCCTTTTAAAGACGTGTTTATGGCTGGTGTAAATCTCTCTATTTCCTCTCCTACTGCAGAACAGAGTGTTTCAGAACAGGGCTCCTTTGGGGAACTCTTTGCAGGACGTTTGCAGCACTCAGGAGGATGCTGGGGTAAGGTCCCTCTAATGAGGGCAAACTTGACAACTTGCAGTTTTCTAGAATTCAATAAAAATTGAATAGGTTTGGAAGCTGATTTGCTGCCTTCTGGCCCAGAGGTTGTAGTGGTGGTGTTTTGACTGGATTGTGTAGAAGTCGATGAAGGGAAGTAAGGCACAAGAGAGAAACTAAAGGGCAATAGAGAAGCAGCAGACAGGACAGTAAGGCAGAGGCAAAGAAACTGAGGAGTGGGAATCTCAGTTGCTTTGGGGTTAACCTGCTGGAGCTATTGAAAATTATCCTAATTTAAATAATTATTAGGAGCTAAAAATTACATCACTAACCCAGTGTCACGTTCCACTATGGGGAACTGCAGAGAGTTCTTTTAAAAATGGATGGTCGGGAATGAAATGAAGCCAAAGGAGGCAAACCTTGTATCTGAGAACCGTTTATTGATAACAAAAAGGAGAAAGAAAAGGAGCTGCCCGAGCGAAACACGGCTAGAAGAGACGGAAAAGAGGAAAGGAAAATGGAAAAGGACTTGGGGAGAGGAGAGAGAGGGGACAGAGAGGAAAAGAGGGTGTTACCAGCAGCGAGTCAGGGCAGTGCAGTCAGTGTCCAGGCGGCGGAGGGTGCGCACGCTGCCTGCCTGCGGCCGGGCTGCCTCCGACCGAGCCTGCGGCTCCCGGAGGGGCGCGGCTCCCGCGGCGACGGCAGCGGACACGCGGTGAGCGGGCGCTCGGACGGGAGCACCGGGACCCTGGGCAGGGTCCGGGCTGGATCGGGGCTGCAGGGCGGGCACTGACGGCTGG
>VZTA01001619.1:134211-152297 GCA_013398855.1 Mohoua ochrocephala | reverse complement strand
GACGGCTGGGCCGGGGCGGCAGAGCGGGCACTGACGGCTGGAGCGGGGCTGCAGGGCGGGCACTGACGGCTGGGTCGGGGCGGCAGGGCGGGCACTGACGGCTGGGCCGGGGCGGCAGAGCGGGCACTGACGGCTGGAGCGGGGCTGCAGGGCGGGCACTGACGGGTGGATCGGGGCGGCAGGGCGGGCACTGACGGCTGGGTCGAGTTGGAAGCAGGCAGCCCAGGCAAGGACGGGGGGCGAAGCGGCGAGGCGGCGGTCAGGGGCACAGGGAGGCAGGACGGGCAGGATCGAGGGCGAGCCAGCGAGGCAGGAGAGCACATGTGCACCCCTCCTCCACATGCCTCTGACAGCCATTGTTGAGGCATAACAAAACTGAATTGGCGCCTCACACCCAGGCAAAATCTTCCTGAATTGCTGGTGCTTTCGTCTCCAAGTACCTGTCACTGCAGGTGACACGCACCAACCTTTCCAGTCACTCTTGCCTCCAGCACAGTCATTATTTTATCACTTTTCTTCCCTCTTCCACACGGGAGAATGGGGTAGTACTGGTGTGCTGGAATTGTCCTTTTTTCTTTCATCCAGACTCAGCTGGGTTCTCAGCATTGACTTTCACAGGACTCTTCAGTACATTCTCTTTCCCACTGTATGAATGTCATCATCTTGACTCCAACCCCTGTGCAGAATCACAGAATGGTTTGGGTTGGGAGGGGCCTTACCGAATATCTAAATCCAACCCCCTACCATGGGCAGGGACACCTTCACCTTCCACCCTTCCAGGTTGCTCCAGGCCCCGTCCTACCTGGCTTTTGTCTTTAGCTCTTGTCGTCTCTCATTCCCGAGAGATGCATGAAGCTTTGAGAGTAATTTCCCCTTACATAAAGTTCTCTGTAAAGCCCCCTTTCACTTGAGTTCCCCCCCTCGTTCAGAGGATTGGCTGCTCCTCAGCCACTTCACCCATGAATATATTTTTTACTTTCTCCCACATCGATTCTTGTGTATAAGGGAAAAATTATTTTAATAGAGCTGTCCACCCATTTCTGTGTCGTGTACGATTCGTTGTGGCTCTCTGCCTGTGAGTCCCTGTTATGTCTGAGTGGGGATATCAGATGCATTGCACTTCCTAGCTTTGCTTCTCCACCTACTCCTTTCCTCTTGACTTTCCCGATTTCCACTATTTCTGATGGAAATTCACGTAGGTAGATGAGCACTCAACATGTCCAACAGCATTAACTGTGGTTTTTGCCTTTCATCTCATAAATGGCCAAGAAATTTAGGGCTGGAACCTGTGATTAATGAGTTGCTGGGGTAGTGGAAAATGTCCATAACTCTGTGACTGTGGTCAGAGAAAGGGTATTTTCTCTCAATGTGATGAACGCCTAATCCTCTGGGAGGGATGGTGATCCTGGGACACCAGGTTGCTTAACTGGGAATGCTTTTGTACTGGTTCTTTTGAAGAATAAAAGTGTTGACAGGAGAAGCAGTATTAACTGGTTTAGTCTTTTATGTTTGAGTAGCATAGAAACTAAATTCTATTACAATATTTGCATAAGTCATTCAGTACACAGAATTTTGTTTCAGACTTTTAGAGACATTACAATTACCTTAAGCTGCAAAGAGCAGTAAATCAGTAATGTATAATAATCTCGATTCCTAAGCAAATATGCACACTTAATTCAACCTTTTTTTCCTCAGGAACATTCACATATTGAAGAGAGCTGTGCAGGCCCTCCCTGTCCAGCTCTGACACACTGGAACACGGTCAGGAGGCTGCCTTGAAATTAATTTTTATTCCAAAGATTTTGCTGCCAGTCCCTTCACCTCTCAGTGTCTGAAACAAAGCCTCCCTATGAAGCAGGTGCTTGGCTGCAGGTGCCCATGGCCTGGCCTCTGGCCTCTCCTGGCTGCAAAAGGCTTTCACTTGGATTTTCAGCAGCTGTTCCTGCCTGTGACCCCCTCTGTCTGGTACATTAATTCTACTTCAGGTCACTGTTTCTTTGGTGGTCGTTCTGAATTAGACACCCACTCCAGCATTCCAGTTGCAAGACCACCTCCACCAAATTCTGATTACAACAGTACCAAAGTCACTACTTGTAAAGATTTTTGGGTCTTCTGATGCACTGTTTTGTCTTCTTGTTTATTTATTACATTGTTTCATGCTTGCATTTATCAGATGTGTGATTCTACCGTCACTTCAGAGAACTCACAAAAAGAACCTGTTTAGGTTATCCCTAATTAGGCATCAAAAAGCCTCTGTACTGTGTTTCACATCTTCTTGATATTTCAGCAATGAAACAGATTTTCCGTTATTTTTTAAGTCTGAATGGGAATGACAGAAAAGTGCCTTAATTACAATTCAAAATTCTGGTATTGGGCACCACGTCATGATTTTTGGGACAAGTGGGATCAAGTGCTCTCAAGTCAAGTGAGCTGTTTTCCTGCTGTATAGAAAAGTATAGTTCACAAAAAAACCTCAGTGTGTGAAATGTGCTTCACCAACATCCTTTTCTTTTTCTAACAATTGCATGGCCATTCCTCCCGCCACAGAGCAAAGATAAGGAAAGAATTAGAGACTTTACTCTGAATACCTTTTCAAAAAAGCCAGAGGTTTTTTTTTTCTATAGTAATTCATCTCCAAGAACCACCAGCTTTCTGTATTTTCATGAGTTTTGTGATAAAAACAATCTGCTAATAATGTTTTAAACATTTCAACTGCTTTTGTGTCATTATAATTTTCCCTGCATGGTTAAGCATAAGGCATTCCTTGATCTACATTTTGTGAGAGATAAAAGTTTCAACAAACTGGTTGGAAGAACCTATGGAAGATTCTTCATTGCAACAGGTTATAAAATCAGGAGGGAAGACACAAAGCTGCACACAGTCTCCCAGGTTTCCAGGCAGGCTATGTATCCACTTCATCTCATCAGAGAGCTGAATCTGTCCTTCAGTGGGACATTTGCCTAAGGATCTTCCACCCGTGGTAAAATGCCCAGGGAGGTTCTCCATGGCCTCCAAATTTCTCAAAGGTGGCACCACTGCCTGCCTTTCTGATTACTCTGGTATTTGCCTGGTTATTTACCCCTTAAGTCTCTTCTTTGGGGAATATATGAAATAGAAGTGACTTTCTTTTCTGTAACAGTCAGTCTGATGTGTTATGGACTGAAATTTTAAAATGTGTTCTAATTGAGGTACTGAAAAGAAAACTTTCTGCATGTCAGGCAGCCTCAGTAGAGACTTTCCTTTTTCTCTGTGTTAGAAAGGCATAAATAAATGTCTGTATTATCAGAATGGGACACCTGCAACAGCTTGAGAAGGGCAACTGGAGACACAGAGCACAGCACAGCACAGATGTTGCCTCCACTGCTGTCAGGTAAACACGATGCTGTCTGTCTGGAAAAGGACTGCTGAACACTCCCTAGGAACTGTGCCTACTCCTGAAAAAAATTGTCCTGAAAGATTTTGAACTGGGAGCCGAGATTCTTCTTGAATGCAGTAGCCCACTCACCAGAGCTACCCACAGCCCCTTTGAGGAACCTGGGAAACTCAATAGCAAACAACTAAACACCCAAGTCTGCATTTTGTCTTTTGAAATCTTAAGGTTGTCCCCTTAATTAGTCTGGGAAGCTCTGGAAGGTGGAGACTGAGAAGCTGTGTTGCAGAAAGGAAATCCAATTCCGAGGAGAAAAAAGCTTATTTGCTCTGGAAATAGACTCCCCAAGGCTAGAGGATTTTGGGCAGGATGGACCACCTGAAGCCAAGCTGGATATTAACTGTTCAGATGGGGTGTTGGAGGAATATTATTTGCCCAAGGGAGGAGGTGGTTGCTAACTTGAAAAAAACAAAAAAAAGAAGGAATTTCATTTCCGTCAGTCTGTGCTCTTCTCCTGGTGCTTAATGGTTTTCCAGGGCTTTCCAACCATGCACGAGATGTGTAGAGGAGCTGTAGCTTCCCCTGAGTCAGTGTAGTGTAATAACATTGCCTGGAAACTGGAGGGAAATCCACGGTTTTCCTTTCTTCCTCAGATATTCCTGGCTGAGAGATGGGTGGGTGGCTCGTGCAGTCTGAAAGGTGTCTCCGTCTGACTCCTGTTGTTCCAAAGTAAATCTGTTCTCCCTTCCTGTCTCTGACTCGTGTCAATTGCAGAAATCCATTCACATTTAGCAGGGAAATTTGCACTCAATAAACTTCTCTGCAAGAGCATTTCACTGTCTTAGGCTGATGTATGAGGAAGCTCCACATCTTTCCTGCTCGAGTTTAACCTTCCAGGATGGAGTCCTGTACTGCCCAAGGGATGTACTTGTCCAGATCATCATCACCAGGAACCTGGGAGCATCTCAGGTAACTGTTCACTGCTGGGAACAGTGCTCTGTGTGCCCACATTTGGGCTTTGGTCCCTGGAGTTTTTCAGTGTCACAGTGAGCGGGAAGCAGGACACGAACCTGATCTTACCGAGGGACAGTGTGCATGGTACTTTATATTGGTGGTATTCTCTTTCTGCAGGACTCTGTAGACCTGCCTACTTTTGGTGACAGTCCCTGATTGATTCACTTTGTTCTCAAAGATGTAACTCAAACCTGGTTACTTCTCTACATTCTTTCCTTTTGTGTATAATTCAGTTCATTTAGGATTCCACACGTGGGGGTGTGGGTATGCACAGCCATGCAGAGGTACACGAGGGATTGCACCTTGGCCTTTTCTGGGGTTTTGGTGACCGTAGTGAAGAAAGAAATAAAATCCTTTCTTCTATGTGTAGTTTGTGTGCATCTTTAGGTGACCTGACTTGGACCGTTTACTCTATCCTTGAGGAAAAGCACTGCTGTCACCCTATGGCTCTCTTCTCTTTTTGAAACCTTAATTTCTGCACAGTATAATTTGTCTAAATCGGAAAAACTTTTATGTTACCAGCAGGAAATGGGAACCAGCTTGTTTACCACCTGAAGTTATACGTGTGTGTGTAAAATATTCCTAAATGGAATGCATAACATATGAAGCCTTTTTATTTGTCACCTGCCAGAGTGTGCGTGTGCCTGTGTGGTCAGTCCATTAGCACTGAAAGGGCCAATCCTTTCCCTGGGCACCATGCTCTGAAATAACTGATTGGGATCACCACTTTGTTTAATTTCATTGCTGCTGGTTTAGCTTACAAAAAGGTGGATGAATTTTCTTTTCTTTTTAACAACACGCTTCAAGCAATGCTGTTTTTCTTTAAGCTAAAAATATTTCTGTATAAAATGTCACATCTAGAATATCCCATTTGTTATTAACCTCTAAGGAAGCCTGAACTTTTGTACTAGAAGTGAACAGGGTCACCAGAACAATTTGTTCTTTGTCTATCCCGTTACACATCAACTCTAAAGATTTCCAAAGATCCTCTGGACTGCTGTAGGCTAGGAACACATTCCCAATACAACCAAGGCACTTCGCCTCTTGATGGCTGCAGTCACCCACTACCCAGACTCCATGCCAGTGGTTCTCTCATCAAGGGATTTGATTTTTCTGGGTGACTCATTTTCTGTAGACCCTGCTTTATTATTTTTTTTTTAATAGCCCGCTGTTTGATTGGTATTTCTCCATTAATTTTCACTTCTGTCCATCGAGGTGAGGCTGACTGTCCTGTGGGGTTTTTCTCCTCTGGCTCCTGTGGATGGGCTATTTTTTTTCCTTGGTTTTGATGGGAGGAAGGAACAGTGGAAGAACTAAAAATTGATTTGGTTTAAAGCAAGCCTGGGATTTCTTTCAAATTGAGCTTGATAGTACGAGAATACATTTTCCTCATTAACATCACCTGGAGACCAAGTAGAGATTTGATGCTGCAGCATAAGCAGCAGAACACAGTGGATTTTATAACTTCATGATCATTAAAACTAGGAGTTTACTGCAGAAGAACATTTGTAGTCTCTTTAGTTGGTGACTATTATGTCATAATAGATTTTAGGACACTCTTTAATTACTTCTAAGGCACCAAATTGAAAACCTACCCTTCTTTCATGAGTTTCTGTTTCTGCAGAAACTTGGGTGCCTTGTTGCATCAGTGGAAAATAATTTGTAGTGTCCTGTGGTTTGCACATTGTTAGTTTAGGGTACAGTTTTAGTCCATATTTTCTAGTTTCAGTTTGGGATCACTGATTTTCGTGGACCACTAGGCTCTGTAGATCTAACAAACTACAATTTCCACAGTCATACATTGAAATTAGTTTGTAAGACTTTCACTGGAATTCAGTCATAAGCTGTGAGGGGCTTTGCTGTGGTAGTGTGATAACTAAATGAAACCGTTTTGAGTAGTTTTTGGTGTGTGCAGTGCACAAAACTCTGTTGATCTCAAATGCAGCAACTCAATTAATATGAAACAAGACAAAAGTTTTCCCCTGTCCATTCTCAAAAGACAGATTGCTGCACTTTTTTCTTCTATGTCAACTTTCTCTATGCAAAGCTTCATACAGCACAGGAGAAAGTCTGAGAGAACAAGGTCTAAAATACTCCCTGAGACTTCTGGTGTCACGGGGTTGTCCCCTGCAGAATAAAAAAGCGTTCGCCTTGGTTGTCACTGCTGTGAATTCAGTGAAGACTGTGGTTCTGCTTGAGCCCAGTTCAGGATCTCATGGCAAGATAAGTTTGTTCTGAAGGCCGTCCACTCTATTTTCAATGAAAATTAATAAAAAATTGTTCTGTATACAGTATGCACTGACTCAAGAGGAAACAGTGATTCCTTATCCCAGCTGTGTTTGGTCATAAGGCAGGAGAACGCAATTGGATGGATGAGGTTCACTGGGAAGTCGCAGGGAGAAGTCACAGGGCTGGATGTGAAAGCAAAAATAGCTGAAGTGAGATAATGAGAGATACACAGAGAGAGGGAAACTTGTTTTCTTGTGTTTCTTTCTTTCTGCCTTTCTCACGCGTGTTTGTGTTCAGAGCCTTGTGTTGTCTGGTTTCTTTTCTTTCTCCCGAGGAAGTCATCACGGCTCTCCTGGCAATCCAGTGAGGAAGACAGAGACTGAAAACTTCCTGATTGCACCCAGGCCAAGTGGAGAAGCGCAGGCAGAGTGCTAATCCAGGGCTTCCAATGCTTATGGCACTGATTTGGCTTTTTTAAAAATAAACCATCTTTTCATTTCTTATTAAAAAAACAAAAAGCCTGAGTTTGAATTAGGCAGATCTCTTTTGCTGTTAAAGCCAATAAAGAGAAAGATTTTATTTAGTTCAGAGGTATTCAAGTATTTTTGCCAGGTACTTTTTCTTTGTGTCTTACAGATATTCATATACTACAAGTAAGAGTATTGCTGCTCCCCTGTAGTCCTTCGTGGTATTAAGGAAGAGAAGATTTGTGGCTGTGTATGATTATGTATTTCTCTTTGTCCAGTGGTTTTTTTTTTCTATTTTACATTAGATTTGAGAGGCATGTATTTAACAAGATAACTCAAATTGGTATGTGTGGCTTGACTACATATATATATATATATATATCTATATCTCCACACACTATTTCAGTAATGAAGGAAGCCAATGATGACTTTGATATCAAAACATACGATGACGACATTGCAGTTAAATTTAAAGTAGCTACTGCAAAAAAATATTGCTGATACTTTGTAATGTTATCTTAAGGTCCTGTCCTTAACGGGTTTCTTTGAACTGATCAGGGTCTTTTTGTCACTTGCCACTGGTATAGTTGAATTTGATGCAAATTCACAAGAACTAAGAAGGTGATCATAAAAATTTTGCTTTCTATAATACCCTGCCATACCTGATAGTGTTTGTATGGACCTGAAGTTGCGCTCTCTTCCTTGATTAGCAGCCTGATTCTTCAGTTAGATATTTAAGCACGGAAACCAAAGAATCAGTCATCCCTGTAATTAGCTTTCTTTGTTTTTTAACAGCCAGCAAAGAAAGGTTTGTCATTATTACAGGCAGATCACCAGTTCTGCTGTGTTAAGGTTGTGAACTGTTCTCTCTTTAAAGGTTGACTGTCTCCTGCATGCTTTAAAGTACATGTTTTTACAAAGATTGCCTCATAAATAAATGTTTCTTACAGCTGTGTTGAGAGTCATTAGAAACAGAGGATTTTTCTCACTCTTATTTTATTCTGATTGAAAAGAATACTAAGGAAATTGTTCCTGTTACAGAAAAAACATCCTATCATTTTTATCCCTGAAAGTCTCCAGTGCTTCACCTCGTTTGGTCTCATTTCTGTCGGCAGGACTGTGCCGTTGGTACAGCTGGCATTGGGTGGATGTGTTTTTACTGGCAGGGAATACACTTAAAAAGGCTTTGCTGCAGACAACGTCCCAGAGGTCTTCTGCTAGTCTGAACTAGTTTGGAAGTTGTGCATATTTTCCTCGGAGAGTGAAACTCTCTTTTCTTCCTGAGCAGAGTTGACCTAAGGAGCTTTTCTGGTGGGAATCCAGCATTGCTGCTTCTCCCTTGGAGGGGGAGATTGTCCTGAGCTTCATTCACCTATAGGCATTGTCTCATTTTCATGAGGGAAAGGTAATGTGTTTATCACAGATGGTGGAAAAGGAGAGGTTCAACTCCTGCTTGAAAGACTGGGACAGTTTCTTTCTTGCTAGAACATGGCAGCAGTCTTCTGCATTTAAGAATTTCATAAATTCTGGAGAAATGATTACTAAACTTAATCAAATCTTGGTGAATTTGCTGTCAAAAAATACAGTGAGAATTATCTCAGCCCTGTGAGAGCTGCCTCCCGAACACAGACAAGCACTTCTGTTCTAAGCAGAGCACCTTTCCTTTTGTGTGTGAGCGGTTTCTGTGGCTTTTCTCCATACTGCTGTTCCCATCCTTCTGTGGCAGCAAAGTCCTGATGCTGTTCTTTATCCACAGATTAGTGTGTGTGGTCACTGGATAAATGCTTCACGTCCCCTGCTGTCCTCAGGGAATAGAAGTTGCATCCTCAAATCCGATTATTTACTGAACTGGCTGTGCTGGAGCCAATGTTTTGGGAAAAGTATTTTCAGGCCTCTTTGATTTTTAAAATGATTTATTGATATATGGGTTATTATCCCTTTTAACAACAAAACATGAAGTGTTCCAAGGTGACCAACTTTTTCCCAGCAACCGGTTTGTTTTTCCAGGTATCAGAATTCTGCAGGTACCTTTGGGCAATGCTTTTCTCTTTTTGACAGCTGACCGTTGGTTACCCTCTGTGCTCTGCACCTGCGTCAGCCAGCCCAGACAGCACATCCTGCAGCCCAGGAGGGCACTGGGGTTCCAGGGGCCTTAAAAAGGACCACATCAGTCTGGTGTATTTCTAACAATGCCAATGAGATCACAGAGAGAATAATTTTGATTGAAGGGGTAGGTATGCGGTAAGGAAACAGTTCATAGTACACACAGTCTACAGGTGTAACATTACTTCATGAAAAAAGGTGCAAGAAGCCAAATCCTCTGAAGCAAGTCAGTGGTAATAGGAGTACAAACCCGTGTGCACCTGTGGCTGTTGGAAATGTGTAGGAACACTTGGAACGACGACCGTCCCACAGTGCTTCCCTGCACTGAGGGCTGGGCAGGCTGGCACTGAGCTCTCAGGACCGTGTGCTCTCAAGGTGGAGCCTTTTTTACCAAATTCAAGACCCACGTCATTGTACATTGACAACACTGGAAAGCAGATACTCAGCGCTAGCCTGCCAGCACACCAGACTGACTTTATTTGGGGATTTTTTAGGAAATGTGATGGAAACAGGAAGTTCTGCCTGCCATGTAGAGCACAATGAGTCAGGGGCTGCTCAGTGTGGTGGTGGTGATGAAGAAAACAAAAGCAAGTAACACCCAGGTGCAATTGTCCCTCATTTGTACCAGGCCTCCACAGTCAGATCCGATTTCTCCTAGAAGACACAAAAAAGAATGTCCCTTGTACCCATCCTGCCTTCGTCTGTAATTGAATTATAATCACCCCCATTGCTCTTGTAGAGAAAGCCGGTGGTAAAATGTTACTTCAGAGTGTTTTGGGCAACACAGAACTTTGCTTAAAGGTTATTAATGCTCCTACTGAAGTGTTCTAGAGGCGACTTTAGGAGTATTCTTGGGGTATTCTAATACTAATATAGAAATAACAGGGAAAGGATGTTAATATTGCATTTGGATTGCAAATTGGTAGGGGGTTAAGTCCATCCAAGCTGTCACTTACACAACTGTTCTTTGGTTCACCTTTTCAGGGCAATGTAGGGCAAAGTGGACTGTTCATAGCTCAGTTAAGCCTTGTCACAGTGAAAAAATAGATTTATTTGTGGCAGATTTGATAAGAAGTTAACAGTGGTTTTGCTGCTTCTTGTAATTAAAAAGAAATATAGCGCTAATTTTTAACTTTTTTAAAAGAAGCTTTTGCAGGTGCACCAGGGGATAAATGTGTGCTGAACAGAAATTTTTACACAACTGTTGGTACTTGTTAGAGGAATATAGTCACAATAAAACCAGAGTTCACCGAAGAGCAACTTGAGAGGCGATTTTCCATTTTTGTGCAGCTAATTAAGCACAGAAATGAAGCAATGGTGCTGGGGTTTTCCACACGGCTGACAAACGCAGAGAAAAATTCAGCTGCTGAAATTGGAAATAAAGACAAATTCAATAATTAGCAAAGTGTGTTGGGCATAGGGAGATGTTTGGTTGGAGTTTTTTTAACTGTCAGGTTTTGCATATTTTGATTTCACTGAAGCATTGATAATTTCCTTTGAGCTGGTGGAAAAAACAGGATTTGGTGGACTGAAAAACTGAAGTGATAAAAAAAAAATCTTCAGTAGTTGGCAGAGAGCTGCTGAAAAGAGCTGCAGGAATGTTTGGGAAGTGTAGGAACAGTCTGGAGAGACAGGAAATCCTCTGATGAGGTCATTTGTTAACAAAGCTCTTGGTAATGACCAAAAAATGGAAGGGATGAGAAGCAAGACAAAATTCATATTCTCACCTCTCAGTCGTAGAGTTTGGATTTAATCTTATTATTGGCTGAGATTTCCACCAGCTAAGCATTAAAATGCAGTAAGACATTGGGTTTTTTCCTTGCTTTTCTGTCAGAACGGCAAAAAATATTATTTTTTGCAGTTTTATCCCATGTAAATTGGAGTATTTGAGCAGAGGTGGAATCTGGCATAAAATGCTCCTAAGGAACCTTGTTTGTCTGCACTTGATGATGTGTTCCCAAAGTGGACAGGTAGCACTGCCCAGGTTCCAGGATGTTATTTCACAGAATTCCATGGCTTTTCAAATAACATTTGAAGAATTTTCTCTGTGAGTGGTAGAAGGCGGAGGTGGCTGTGGTTTTTCTCCCTCCTCATTAGGTTAATGAAATAATTCAATAGAAAATACTGATTATATCTTATATAATAAACCAAGACTAGTGACTATATAGAACCAAGACTAATTAACTTCTCTATGTAGCCAGCTTCTGGTTAATAAATTCAGAGTAATCATATTAATTAGCTCATTGGCAGTTTAATTGTGGTCAGTTTTAAAATTATTCTACAACAGTAGAAAGAAAAATCTTTTTTAGGAACTAATCACTTCATTCATGAATTTTATTTCTGCAGATGTGAGAATTGGAAGAACATTCATCAGCTATGAGTCACGGCGTAATAGAATCATACCAGAGTCTGTGGAATCCTTCAGAAATTATGGAACAAAGTTGCTAAAGTGTCTAATTTGCAATTGTGAATTTGAGAGGTGATTAACACAGTGTCAGCTACTATTGAATCTATTTCCATAAATTAGATACCACTTCTTTTCACTTGTCCTATTAAAATTATTTAAGTAAAACTATGGTTCTATACCTGATAATATTTACCAAATGCTTGCAAATTTTCTCTGCGTAATTTACACAAATAAATGGAATTTTCTTTTTTTTTTCTCTGTGTTTTGTATGAAATACATAAGAGAAAGAATTTACTTGGTAAACACTATACTTGAGCTAGTAAATAAAGGTGACACTTTAAATTCGTATATCCTATGAAAAGGAAGGGAAGATATCTTTTTCTTACGTGTCAAAAAAACCCAAATACAAAGGAATAGTCAGTGCTGCTTTAATTTGATCTAAATGGAATGGGAGCAAAAAAGGTACGGCGGGGAGAAAAGAAAAATTGTCCTGCTCCTGATGGATTGTGATGTGTGAAATGGAATTGGAGATGACAGGGGAATATCAGAAATCAAAGAAAGCTCTTAAAGATGCCTCAGTAATGGCTGGCAATGACCCAAGATGGGAAGCCCTGGAGCCAGCTCTAAAGGATCTGTGGGAGAGGGATGTGTTTCCATAGTGTCCTTGAGGTTTCAGAGAACTCGAATAGAAACTGAAATGATACTTGTAATCCAGGTGAAAGAAGCAGGGGAAAATAAAGAATTATAAAAGAGTTTTCTCTGGAGCGAGACGTGTTTGCAGAAGGAATTGTTTATAGAGCCAGGGGTCATACTGGAATGCTTCCCTGCAGGAACTAAGGCATTCAAGGCCTGTTCTGATGCCCATGGCAGCCAGCAGAAGGATGCTTGCTGACTTGAGTGCACTCTGGAGGAGATTTCCACAACTCTTGGCCTCACTTAAGTTGTCCTGCTTGTGTCAGGTTGACCTCATTTTGCTTGAAGCAGAGGATGAGGAGAGATGGACATTGAGAACAAGCCAGCCAACACTCTGGAGGGAGCTCAGGCTCTCGAGGTGGCTGCGACAGACATTGGCAGGAATGGAAAATGGGTTTTGTTTTTCTAGCACATGTCAAACTTGTGCCAAAATGAGTGATTCACTGGCTTACATTTGAAGTGAACAGGATCTGTGCATTTTGGAAAGCAGCTTTCCCAGCCTGCAGTTTTGTGACTGAGGGTTCAACAGTGTTCTCCAAGCTTTTGTGATCCTGGGAAGTCCTGGTGATACCACTAGAGAATGATAGAATTTATTCGCTAGAGCAGGCTGCCTCATCCAGGCAGGAATAAAATCCCACTTTTTAACCATATTCTTTGCCTAAATGGCTGTATTTTCTACACTGGATCCCCTCCTTGTTCTGCCTTTAGAAATTTACACTCAGAAATCAGGAAAAAATCCGACTCCCTCTTTCTATTTTGAGTGGTTGTCACACCAGGAGATGGATCGTTAATGAGAATGTAGCAAACTCCTCTCTCAGATCATCACATGCATATTTTATCTGTAATGTGGGAATGGCCTCATTTCCAGTTTGATTGAAAGAAATTTTGTCCATCCTCCAAGAAAATGGTCCTTAAGCAGGTGAACAATTCATCTCCACACCTTGAGTGTTTGCAAAGTCCAACCTAAAAACCCCAAACACTTTTATTAAATGCACTTTCTCCTCATGTCCACAAGAATGAGGAGTTTTGAACTCTAAATATTCACTTACTTTCATACACTGCTCATGGCTTTTGAAGGGTGTCTGTAACAGATCACAGCTTTCTTCGCAAAGAGTATTTGGTCCAATGTCTGGCTTTGAAGAATTAATATACCCACATTATTTCAAAGCATAACTGCTGATTGATGTGAAAGGATTGTTGCTCATTGTTGAGCTGTTGTATTTTTCTCTGTGTACACAGCAGGGGAAAAGCCAAAAAAAAGCGTGGCAAGGTGGGGCTGGGGGGCTGTTGTGTTTTGGTTTTACATTTGTTCAACTTTCTCAGCAACTTCAAAGACTTTCTCTCTCTTCTGAAGCACTGTTGCACTCTTATCTGTAACCAGTTAATGTTCATCTTTTTATCATTTCAGTCCACAACCAAGCTTTTATACAAACAAAGCAGCGCTGGCTGCAGTGATATAGATGATGTATCACTGGCTGTGGTGAGATATGTACATACATCATACAACAAGTGACATGGAAAGGATTTTGCAAAACAGTCTGTCAAAAAGTGACGAGGTTTCTAGATGCTCTGTGCTCTGAAAAGGGGTTGTAAAAAGTGTTTGTTTTCAAAGAGGGGTACTTTAATCTATCCTAGAACTATCAGTAATGCCAGCTGCTTTTCTCCTCAGTTTCTCTGAAAGCCTGCTGAGCTCCTCTGAAGGTGTGCATTACCCTTCCTAATTAAATTGGGGTGATAAGCTTGTTGAATGTACAACTAAAATGTGCTTTCTGTAAATGTTGAAACAGTGAGTTTTTATAGTTGTAAGAAAAATGTAAGGAATTAAATTATGCACAGAAACAAAACCTTTTCCTGACTTCTTCCTATCATTCATAATTGACTTTCTTTAATCTTCTGTGGTCATTTTACAAGCTCCATGATCTCTGTTTTTCTGAGTGCTATCAAAGTTCTGTAGTCTTAGTTTAGGGGCCAAAGGGTCTTTCACCTGCCTGTGATTTGCATGAATCCTGCAGGAATGTAACTGCATTAAAGGTGTCAGTCTCTCTGGCAAATCAAATGGAAAATCATCAGTGTGTTAAGAAATTAGTGTGGGAAAAACAGGCTAAGAGGCTCTTCCTGGCTCTGTGCTTCCCTTACCCACAGATCCCAGGAGCCGTGTGTCCATGGGGAGCCAGCTGGGAGCTGAAGGGCACCGGGGCAGTTGATGCTTTTCCACTGAGGGGTCTGTGCACTTCAACGACAACAATATTGATTCAGCTGCCACTGAGGGACATCTCAGCCCAAGTGGAACCTGTGTCTGTCACAGATGTGCATCTCTGGGATGGGGGGGATTCTGCCCCGCTCAGGTGAGACACCCCCCCTCCTCCCCCCCAGCAGAGCTGCCCCAGCCCTGGGGCCCAGCACAGGGAGGACCTGGAGCTGCTGGAGAGAGTCCAGAAGAAGTCATAGAGCTGCTCCAAGGGCTGGAGCCCCCCTGCTCTGGAGCCAGGCTGGGAGAGCTGGGGGTGCTCACCTGGAGAAGAGAAGGCTCCAGGGAGTGCTCAGAGCCCCTTGCAGGGCCTAAAGGGGCTCCAGGAGAGCTGGAGAGGGACTGGGGACCAAGGGATGGACGGACAGGACACAGGGAATGGCTTCCCACTGCCAGAGGGCAGGGATAGGTGGGATATTGGGAAGGAATTGTTCCCTGGGAGGGACAGTGGTGCCCAGAGAAGCTGTGGCTGCCCCTGGATCCCTGGCAGTGTCCAAGGCCACGTTGGACACTGAGGCTTGGAGCAGCCTGGGACAGTGGAAGGTGTCCCTGCCCTTGGCAGGGGGTGGCACTGGAGGGGCTTTAAGATCCCTTCCAACCCAAACCATTCCATGTTTCTACGACTGCTCTTTCAGTTGCAGATGACAAAGAGCTCATGGCTTTTTTCTCTCTCTCTATCTTTGTAATATTGTCGTGCCAGGAAATTTGGACTGCCTGAGGCTACGGACATCAGTGCGATCTGATTGTACTTGCAGGAGAAGCGACACTAAAATGAGCAGTTACATAAAATCAAAACAAACTTGGAAGAGCTAAAGGGTTTCTCTTTCCAGACATCTTTCCATGGAAGGCAAGGGATAGCTGTGAGCAGCACTGAGCAGTGTTTCCAATCTGCACCTCATTTTTTAGTAAACTCTTTTTCTGAGAGTTCCAGAAAGTGAACTCAAGCCAGAGAGCATTAATTTCCTTACAGGTCTGGGCTCTAATTAAAGGCTTATGAGGAAATAAACAAAAGAGAGCCCACGCTGCTGTATCAAGACTGTCCTTTGAACATGAGGGAAAGGTGCTTTCCTGAGTGGCACCATCCCTGCAGCGCTGGGAATCCCCACTGGACATGGCCCCAGCTGGAGGGGCTCAGAGCTCCCCTGGAGGAACGTCCCAGGAGATGGCTTTGAGGCACAAGGCCTGGGTTTGCAGCCACACTTTTTTCCTCCCTGATCTGCCTTCCTGGAGAGAATCTAGAGCTCTCAGGTTTTAATCTGGACTATTTTGGCTGTGAGCTTTGGAAGCCCAGTTTGACAATTTCTGCCCTAGCCTGTGTGGTTACCGGAGAAATTACGCTTGAACAAAACACCAGGGAGTGCTGGGGAAGGAGGAGAAGCAAACCCAGGACTCCCTACCCTGCACAGACACACCCTCCTGCTCCAGGAAAAGGGGAATCACGCAAAGCTGTCTGTCTCTGCCTGTGCCACGTTCCAGCTGTAAAAACCCAGCTCTGAGCAGTGACTTCAAGCTTGCACTGGTTCTTCTGACTCTCAGTCATTTTGACTGCGTTTTCAATAAGAGTCCAGCTTCCAGAGTTTTCTTTCTGTGAATCAGACCTGGGAAGGCTGATATCAGGTGGGAACAAAGAATGCAGGGGAAATTAGGGTAAGAAGATTGTATCTGCTATTTATTTCAAAATTAAAAATTATCCCTGGACATCTTTAGAGAACTGGAGCTTCTAGAGATCATGTCTGGTACTAAGCCTGAATTGGAGAAAGGCTTGCTAGTTACTGTGAGGAAAATTAGCCAATTTTTAATGGAGAGCCCTTTAATTCATTCAATTTCCATCACTTCTCATGGCTGATTTTGACAAAGCATTGCTAAGAAGACAAATAGTGTAGAAAATGGTTTGGGGTTAGTTTCTTAGGGGCTTCTAAAAACCCAGGTATTTCAGTGGTTTAGGAAAGCACCAGATTACCTGAGTGCCTCGGTGTGAACTCTGCGATATTTTGTACTCAAGTCTGGTTTTTACTCAAGTACAAAAGAGGTAAAACGTTGAGTGTATTGTTCTTCCATGTGTAACCAAAATACTTTTTCTCCTGGTGGTGGCAGTGCTGGGTGAAAAATTCTGACTGAAGAGTGAGATCAGGAAAAACTTCTTAATTTATTTTGCAATTGGAACTGACCCCTCCATCAAATGGACACATTTTGATTACATGGGGATCAGTTCTTCATAGCACACATTGGGGAGATGCTACAAAAGAAATAAAATCAAGAATAAGTTTAGGACAAGTGCATTTCTTCCAGAAACTCTGTTCTTTAGGCCTTTTGCCTGTAATAGAGTTTATATTCTACTTGATTTTCACCATATTGTGTAAAGGAAGCTTAGTAACATGTTTTTGTCAATGTCATTTGCACAGTTTTAAGCTTTTTGAAGTGTTGAGAAATAGGTCACTTCCCCAGAATTCAGCAGTCAGTTTTCATGTTTAGTGGAGCTGAAGGTTAGGAAAAGTTTCAAAGCCTCTTTTGTTTTTCTTTTTTAAGCTATTATTCAACCTTGAAATGAAAACTCACTCACTAAACTATGCTAAATAGCTCATTTCCCTTGTTTGCTGATGAAGCTAAATGGCCTTTTGGAGATATTTATGAAGATGACTTACCTTTTTCTTATGCGCAACAGTCGCACCTCCTCATCCGTGTAATGGAAACAAGAGAGACTCAGGCCGAGGGCTTTCACTCTCTGAAATGGTTTAGCTATTTTCCTAATAAATTTACAGTTTCAGTGCAAGATTTCTACATTTTAGAATGAATCATAAGATAAACTTTTTTCCTAAAATCTTGGCTATGAAAATACTGTACTTCCTTGGAGAAATTTGGATTCCTGCGAGCAGGAAGGTGTCAGCTGTGTTGGATATGTGTCCCCTCTGTCAGGCTGGGGGTGAGGAAAGGGAGGAGTGGCTCGGATTCCGTGTGCCCGCTGAGCTGGAGGGCAGGGAGTGGAGAGAGGCCTGCTGAGCCATGCTGAGGGTGCTGTGTGCTCTGGATCTCTGCTTTTCTGAAAGTTCTGCTAAAAGGAACTCACCGAGACCGAGAGACTGGAGGGTTCTGCACAGAGAGAATTCAGTGATGATACCCACCTTGCTCAGCCTTTCTCAACCCCCGGGGGAACAGGGAAGCGGGAGGGGAAGGGACACCAAGTGGCATTGTGGCTGAGTTCCTGCCGTGTGCGGGGACAGGGGGCACCTGGCAGCGCCCGGCAGCACATCCTGCACACCTTGTGCTCCCCTGGTGCATTCTTTGTGCACACCTTGTGCCACCTTGTGCCCACCTGGTGCATTCCTTGTGACACCTTGTGACACCTTGTGACACCTGGTGTATTCCTTGTGCACACTTTGTGACACCTTGTGCCCACCTGGTGCTGCCCCGGTGCTCCCCCTGCGTGCACCTGCGCGGCCGCGGGCGCACCTGGACTGCGGCCGATGGGCACCAGGGGGCGCTCCCGCACCGCCTCCGCGCCCGGCGGGGACGGGAGTGGGAACGGGAATGGGGATGGGAACGGGGATGGGGATGGGA
>VZTA01001619.1:101256-134141 GCA_013398855.1 Mohoua ochrocephala | reverse complement strand
TGGGAAGGGGGAATGGGAATGAGAATGGGAATGGGAATGCGAAATGGGAATGGGAAATAGGAATGGGAATGGGTAGGGGCAGGGGGATGGGGAGAGGGAAAGGGATGGGGAGGGGAATGGGGAAGAGGAAGGGAGTAAGAATTGGAATGGGGAGGGGAATGGAAATGGGGAGGAGACCGAGAGTGGGGACGGAGAAAGGGATAGGGATGGGAATGGAGAGGGGTACAGGGATGGCGACAGGAATGGAGATGGGAATGGGGATAGGAATAGGGAGTGGGATGCAGAAGGGAATGGGGAGGGAGATGGGATTGGGGATAGGAATAGGGAGTGGGATGCAGAAGGGAATGGGGAGGGTGATGGGACTGGGGATAGGAATAGGGAGTGGGATGCAGAAGGGAATGGGGAGGGGGATGGGCAGGGGAACGGGAAGGGGGACGGGGATGAGGACGGGCATGGGAATAGGGATGGAGCCGGGACCCGCCCTCGGCGGGGCTTTCCCCGCGGGGCACAGCCCATCCACAAAGGGACTTTCCAACCTGTGCCTTAGATGCCGTTAAAGCACCTGCAAACGAACCAGGTGTTCAGAAGGAAACCTGTCAAACCCTGCAAAATCAGGGCTGTGTATTCCCGGTGTTCCCATCTGTGTGATGTTTATCCAAGCCCACAGCTCGGGCATCTCCCTCACTCACAGAGATAAGCTAAATGCATCACTTACCAAAAGTTTAACATCTAGATAAGATTCCTTTAGGAAATAAGTGGGGAAAATGGCTTTTTGCATTACCATCATTTTATCTTTTTTTTTTTTTTTTTTCCTGCAGAAAATAACTACCTAATTCCTGTCCTGTGCACAAACACAATTTCAGTCATGAAGAAAGCATTTGGACACCTTCCTTTAGTTTTGAGACAATGCCTTAACCCATTTAACATAATAATTTCTCTAAATCTGGAAACATTTCCAATCTCATGCAAAACTTTGGCTTATTTTATTCAAAGGTAATATTCATCAATAAGTCTTTAATTGGATTTTATTTACTAATTCAAATATGAAGTGAGTAAAGAAAATAAAGTCCTCTTGGAAACTGAAGGGCGTTTTAAGGCATTGCAAAATATTAATCTGTTAATCTTTTATGTACAAATGCACAAAAAGTGATTTGCTGTTTCCAGAAGTCGTTTGGAAAATGATTTGCAGGCAGTTAGACCAAAAAGGAAGTTTACATCTGACATGTATATATGTGTTTAAATTATAATGTTTCATCAACTGTGGGAGAACAGAAAATTCTTTTACTGAAATCTCTGTGAGTCTTCCCTGCTGGCTTTAGCAGCACTTGTAAACACTAAGGTGGCAAGAGGGAACGTGCATCTTTTCCTTATTCTCCTAAACCTGCCCCTCTCCATCTTCATAGCAGTGTTAACAAGGAAAAACAAAAAAAGAGAAGATTTCTTGAAGAAAACTAATAAAAAGTAGCCTTGAGTAAAAATCTGGAGGAGGAAATCTTCCTTGGAGGCTTGGGGTGGATTTGGCAGGAGCGGCTCAGAGTCGCAGATGGGAATTATCTAGCAGAACCTTCCTCACAGTCGTCAGGAAATCAAACCAGCCTGACAAAAGTCTGGCTGCACACCCCAGAACGACACTCAGGAATGTTCTACCAACATCTGCTCTTGCTTCTGTGACTGTGACAGGAGAGAGTGAAACGGAACATGTGCGAGGGAGCCAGCGAATCTGACTTGGAGCTTTCTCATGTACTCAGGACAAGAGGAGGCAAGGAAGCCCAAGATGAAAACCAGTTTCTAAAATCCAACTTTGAAATTCAAATGATGACTAAAAATGTCTGAAGTGTCCTCCCCTCAACTCATGCTGTGGGTGGGTAGGAGGTCACTTTGTCCAGGAACGCCCCTTTTTCAGAACCATTGGTCACTCAGGGAGGAACAGAGGCTGGGTTCCTAAGCTGACATTGCATTTGGTGACAAGAGTGAGCTCCGGGTATCAGAGACTTCACAGCCATCTACATGAACCAGAGAGAGACAAATCCTAACATCAAACATAGCCATGAAATCTACTTCTGAGCAAGAATAATTAATAATTAAAGGCATGTTTTCATTATTTGAGGGGGAAAATATGCATAATATAAATTCTTCCTAATGAGTAATTTTGATCAAGGAAGTACAGACTGCATCCTTTAAAGGTTAAAAAAACCCGCTTTGGACACATAATGCTAGTAAAAGAATATTTTTGGGAATCTTTTCTGGCTGTTCAGGCTGCCGTCACGTTTACACACCACTTGGCAGATTGTCACATCCTTCTATTTATTTTCAGCTCCATTCTCTCCCATGTGTGGAAGAATTGTTGACTCCAATTTGAAGAACATGCCTGTGCTGCACTCTCAGTTCAGCCATGGAGATGCCATCCCTTGCATACCAAGCTCAGCATTGTTTTTGCTCTGGCTTTTTTCTATTGTAATGAGAACAATTATGGGTGAAAGCATTTTGCTAATGATGAAGTGGTAAGAACGAGCAATTGGAATATTTGATTCCAGCTCTTCCAGCAAGAAGTTACTTTTAATTTAGGTTTCAAGCCTGTCACAGAGGAGCCGAAGGAACAGTCTGGGTGCTGAGCTGTGTTTGTACATGAGACACGAAGCAGTTCCCGTGTGTGTGCAAAACAAGGTGTTCAGAGCTCCCAGTTCTGACATTTGGGTGCAGACCCCAGTGCCCAGGGTGTCCCAGGCAGTCCAGAAAGGGCTTTGCAAACCAGACAAACTCGGTGTTCTGTGCTCTAGGTCTGAACCTGCAATGCTCCAAAGGACTAAAAAAGGTCAGGTCTCATCTCACTGAGTTTTCCCTGTTCCCTGCAATGACCCCACAGCACTTCTCAGACTTTCAGGGCTTTGGAGGGGAGAAGAGGAGGCAGTGTGTGTGCAGCTCCCAAATCTTCCCATGCAGCTGGTGGAAAGCACAGGGAATTTTGATGTTAATTTCACAAATCAAATCTCTTTCTCTTGTATGCCAATAATGGCAGTGAGCAGGTCAGAAAAGTATTTTGTAGCCTCGCCTGTTTATGTTCAGTTCTGTTACATTCTGGTTTGAGTTTGCCAAAGTCTGGGCCAGGATTTGGGGAGGAAAGCAAAACTCTTTATTCCCTTTACTCTAATTACCAGAATCATTGAATGGTTTGGGTTGGAAGGGATCTTAAACATCTCCCATTCCACAGGGGCAGGGACACCTTCCACTAGCCCAGGCTGCTCCAAGCCCCATCCAACCTGGCCTTGGAAACTTCCAAGGATCCAGGGGCAGCCACAGCTGCTCTGGGCACCCTGTGCCAGGGTCTCCCCGCCCTCCCAGGGAACAATTCCTTCCCAATATCCCATCTAAATTTCCCCTCTGTCAGTCTGAAGCCATTCCCCCTTGTCCTGGCACTCCAGGCCATTGTAAAGGGTCCCCCTCCGTGTTCCTTTGTCAGCTCCTTCAGGCACTGGAAGGCCACAATGAGGTCACTCCAAAGCTTCTCCTCTCCAGACTGAACAATCCCAAGTCTCCGGTGCTCCATCTCTCCAAAGGCTTTCCAGAATTCCAGATAAATGACATCCGTGGCCCTTCCCTTGTTCACTGATGGAGTCTCTCCACCAAAGAAGGCCACTGGTTTGGTCAGGAGGATTCTCCCTTGGTGAGGCCATGCTGGCTGTCCCAAATCACCTCTGTGTGTCCCGGTGTCTGTCCCAGGATCTTCCCAGCACAGAGGGGAGGCTGACAGGGCAGTAGACAGGTAAGTTTTGAATGCAGTATTTTCAGTAAAGGATGAGGTGGTACAGGACATTCTTCCTGGCACCTCAGGGTGTGGCTTGAGCTGTCCATTTTCTGAGCTGAATCCTCTTGGTTTGATTTGCTCATTGAACAAGTCAGAGACTTTCAAGGACTGTGAAAGGAATGGGGCCGTGTTTCTCTGGGATCCTGCACCAGGGCCATCCTTTAAAAGCCCACACTTACCTCAGTGCTTCCAGGGAAGCAGATGTAGCTCCATAGCTGGGTTTAGTTGCCTAGTTGCCTCCTCCATGTGTGGACCTTTCCTGACAGGCTCTCCACCCCAGAATGGGGAAGACTGATCAACAGAGTGTTTGCATTTTTTTTTCTGGGTCTTCAGGTTTCATTTTCTGCGGGGCACAAGCCTTGCAAAATTCCTGAGTGGAGGTTCCCAAAGCCAGCACAGCCTTTAGCTTTATGATAGCCATGAGGAGGCAGGGATTTTGGAAGCATCCTGTTTTTTCACCCATCCTTATAGGGTGAAAAGCTCCTTATAGGGAGGAGCAGCAATGTGGAATCAGATAAATGCTTGATTAAAATTTCTGGTGTTTTCTTCCGCTTTATTTCCAGAATAAGTTTCACATTTGATGGTCTTCTTTGTCAGTGTTGGTCCTTGCAGGGGTGAGTGCTGTAGTCTGAGATTGAATTGAAGAAAGTTTTGGATGGCAGAATAGTCCCAGGATAAGAGAGGTTTCTGTGAAACATCTGGGAATGTATTATTTCTAATAATCCTTTCCTGTGAGGATGGAGAGGCGCTGGCACAGGGTGCCCGGAGAACCGGTGGCTGCCCCTGATCCCTGGAAGTGTCCAAGGCCAGGTTGGATGGGGCTTGGAGCAGCCTGGGATAGTGGAAGGTGTCCCTGCCTATGGCAGGGGCTGGAATTAAAGGATCTTCAAGGTCCCTTCCAACCCAACCCATTCTGTGATGCTATGATGACTCTTTGATATATTACCAGAAGCCCCTTTAATTGCTTCTAATTTTTCAAGACTTTTGGAAGGCAGCTTGCCAGTTACTATTTAGGAAAATTTGTCTTATAAGCAGAACATTTTCGTGTAGTTTCTGAAACCTTCTTAGATGTGGGCTGCAATAGGATGGGACAGAGTCTCAGAGGCAACAGTTCCAATGCTGAGTGGTGTCTGGCTCTGCTGCTAAATTTGCCAACAAGTTCAGTGTGGGTCCCTTCCAACTTGAGATAGCCTATGATTATATGAAAATATTCTGCTTTGACAGCATGTTTTTTCACTTAATTTAGCCAAAAAGAAAAATTGAGAAGAAAGCAAATACTAAGAAAAAATAAAGCAAATGAAAAGAGTTGGAAGGTTGGAGCTGACCCCCAGATAAAAGATCAGGTGCTGATTGATAGAAGCTTGTGCTTTTGGGAGGGAAAAATCAACTGAGGTGATTTCTGGAACATATTGGCTGTGGTTTTATGCTGTGCTCTGGGTTTAAGCTCTACTTAAGAGTCAGTCAAGCACAGAAGACGCTGAAGATCTGAGAGGTTCTTACTGCAGAGAAGTGACATGATTGGCAGTGGAATGAATTTCCTGATTTTACTTTGGTCCTGACCAGAAAGGCTTTCCATTTCGTGAGGATGATGACTTCTATTGATTGGTAGAGGGGTAAGAACTTGTTATCTTCTTAATTCATACCTATAATGCTGGTTAACATAGCACTGGTCTGTATGAACATGCAGTACTCCCAAGCCACACAAGGGTTTTTAACACGGATCTCAAACCATGCCCCCCTCCAGAATATTATTTTAAAGAAAGAAATGTGTGGAAAAGTGGGTAAATAAAAGCTTTTCTGGAACATATATAAAAAAGGAAACGGAAATCTAAATGACAGGCCTGGTGTGTGCTTTTCTCAAATATTTTTATCTGGGTAAATCCAGGTTTATTTGTATTTTATGGCTGCCATTGAGGCTGTCTGATTTACTTTTTTATTCCAGCCAGCAGTGCTGTTCCTCAGAATTTGTTGCTGTTGTCTTCCTAGACTCTTTAAGCCTCCTCAACTTAGAAATGCATTATTTAGTCTGGCAGTCTGCAGAATGCCAGTGTTCTCAGGAGGAGAGAGCATTAAGGGAAAGCAGGTATTCATCTTAATATTGCCAGTTGAGTAAAAATGATTAAGAGAACAAATTGCTGGATCTGAAGGTACATCCTTGGCTGGAATTCATTCTTTTCTTGTGGCTTCTCAATGTCTTGCTTGTGGTCTTTTTTTTTAAATCTGAGATTTACTGTTTTTCTGAAAAGTGTACAAACAGGTTACACAGTTAGCCTGAAATGGCTTGGAACTTAGGAATAGAAGCACCTTGTTCCAGATTGCTTGGTAGAGGAAGAAGTCATCAGCAAAATAAGAAATACAGGCAGGAAAAATAAAGACAGATAAGAATTACTTTGTTGAATGGATGGTCTGTGATGGAGTGAAATCAGATTCCTCTGTATTAAATAAAAGTAATGCTCTCCAAAGGTACTTCAGAGACAGCTCTGTCTCAAGAATTTCCTCCACTCTTATTTTTCGCTGTCTTTTTTTTTTTTTCTTTTGCATTCACTTTTCCCTTGTGAATGATTTCACTCAACAAACAGGAAAAAAGTTTATCAAACAGGAGAAAAACAATTTTTACTTGATGTAGTATCACTAGTATGTGTTTATTTCTAAGCGATAAGTAGGAAATACTTTGCTCTCTGGTAAAATTTCAATCTTGGTTTCTGGAGTTCCTTGAAGTCACACTTATGTTTTTGATGGGGCACAAGTTGAATTTTTCCATGACAGTCAGCGCCTTTCTTATCTTCCATTTCTTAAGCTCGTAGCCTTTCTCATGCCTTAGCAACGATATTCCTGGGAGAACTCGGACAGGGATGTAATGTACACAACCAGACCTGAGTCACAAACAGTCCCTGGCCCAATGGTGACATTAATGTATCAAAATAAACTGATGTGGGCAGGAAAAAAGCAGCTCAGTGACAACACCACCAATGCAAGACATAATGGAAGAATATTTCACTGTAATCAAATTGTGCTGGGCACTATGGATGTGAAAGGAAGAACAGCACTGGGTCCAGGGGAGACGGGGGGAGCAGACAGGAGAAGACACCCAGCTGATTACCAGAACATTTTGTCTTTGGAATACACTCAGGTAGTATTCCTCAGAGAAATACTGGTTTTGAGGAGGAAAAAATGCAGATTTATGGCATGTCAGCATTTAATAATATTTGTTATTTTGTTGTATTTGCTGAATTGTTCATACCAGAAGAATAAAAAACCTGGAAACCACAATGCAACATTTTAATACTGTGAATTGAACTACCTTTTGAGCTCATTTTTCACTTAAAATGTTTTTAGTTTTCACTTTATGAAAGCATGAACAAAAAGATTAAAAGCTCAATATTCAAGTAGTTTTTCAAGTTATCACTGCTGCCAGGAACTTCAAATCTGAGCTCCTCCTGCACAAGATCACAGCTGCCTGGGCAGCTCAGCACCAACCCCTCCATCTGAACTCAGGGGCACTGCTCACCAAGCACACACTATTTCCTCACTGGGAATTCTTTACACAACAATCATGGATGGGGAAGTCTTGTCCAATTAAGGATCTTAAAAAAAAAAAAAAAGAAAAGAAAAAGGAGTGGTCATTACGTTTATTATGACCTCTGCAAATATTTTCCATTGGCTTTGAGGATTTGTGTGATTTCCCCCCCTGCCCCATGCCTCCTGTTGAAAGATATGGGCACCTGGAGAATCCAGGGTGGAATTTGAGATGCTGAGATTCTTTATGGCTACAGCTACTGTTGTACAAACATCAAAACAAATCATCAAATCCATCGAATCTTACCCTTTCAAAGCGGGTGGTGGAACTTTCGTTAAATCCCTAAGACATCCAGTAAGCAAGGATTTGGGTCAGGGCAGGAGCTAAGCTGGAAGCTGGAGACAATATTTTCTTGTGTGATAGCAGAGAAAAATCCATGGGATGGGCTACCCTGAAGGTAAAAGCTTAAAGAATTTCCTGAGCTCTTTCAAGCTCTGCAGTTTGCAGTGATTCTGGGGGTGATTTTGTGCTAAGGGGTCTCTTTTAGCTGATAACAGCCTTTGCCAGCCCCCAGCCCTGAGGAAAGGGCCTGGAGCAGGGACACAGGGCACACGGAGCCTGGAGCAGGGACACAGGGCATGCAAAGCCCAGCAACAGAGTGCCACTGATGCCTTAAATGGCCATCTAAAACACAGAGACCGGACAAGAATAAGAGAATAAAAGGAGGGATTTATTTGAAGGGCCTTCAAAGGCACACCCTGGGCAGTCAAAGGCTACACCCAAGATGGACCCTGGGTCACGGGTTCTTCCCACTTTGATAAGTTTGGTTCATTTGCATATCAGGGTTCATTCTCCAATGATAACCTCAGTTCATGATGGAATTACCCCAAGTTTGCCCCCCCTTTAGAGGCTTTTAGTTGACACATTTTGGGCCCGGTGTCCTTGGAGTGGAAGCCTGCAGAGGTTTGTTGAGTCCAACCAGCATGAGAGAACAGCAGCTCCCAGGCCACAAGGAACTGCAGAGTTACACACCAGGCAGTACAGGATTTGAAAAATATAAAAGTTAAAACCTAAGGCATCACCACAAGGTCATATTTCCTTGGCATGCTGGAGTGTGCCAGCTGTCCTGGGGAGTGTCAGGCCTCCTGTGTGAAACAACTCAGTCCTGCCTTCGGCAGTGTCCAGCAGGATGGAGGGTAAGAGAAGAGGAAACATTTAGGGGCATTTCCCTGGAATAGTCTCTCTGCAACTGTTTGTGCCTCTGGCATTTTCCTGGGACGTAACCCTCCACTTGTCCATTTAATTCGTCCGATCTCCCTTTTACTGCCCACTTCTGTGGTTCACCCACATACTGTGTGAAGAACCCACCCAGATCTGATTTTTCTGAGCTTTGCTGGATGCCACCTGCTTCTAGCACTGGAAGGTGCAGTAAAAAAACCTAAGGCAAAATGAAAAATACACCCTATTCCCCCTTTCCATTCCCATTCCTTTCATAATGGTATAGGACTTTGTTGTCTCTCCCTCAAAAATCTCTCTCATCTCTCTCATCCCTCGCTCACCTTTCTGATTTTTTAGCCATTGTTTGCACAGAAGCTGTTGCAGAATGTGATCTTTTCCGTCTCCAGGTATTGAAAGTTTTGGTTCCCACTCAGTTTTCACCTGTCTCTATTTTTTCCATGGAAGACTTCTGTGTAGGATTCCAGAGATTCCAACTAGGACTTCTGCATGTCCTGTCCACTGTTCCTTTGGAAATTAAGTTCTCATTACTTTTTAAAACATTATTTTAGGCTTCCCTGGATAGTATATCAAGCGTATATCAAATATGCCCAACATCCTCATTTTCTTTTAATGTTAGTGACAGGAATTTACTGAGACTATTCCATGGATTCATGACACTGGAAATAGAGTTAAGGCATGTCTTTCTTGCTGTCTCCTTTACACTACTTTAAAATGAATCATGCTGTGCCACAATAGCATATGACAGCTGTAAAGAATCACAGATCCTGCTCCGAGCCAGAATTTTTTTTTTTAAAACCCCAAGGCAACACAATGTTATTTCAAGACCTTCCCTTGCTGGCCTTTCTTTTCTGTACTCCTATAGAAATGCCCACGCTGATTTATGATTTCTCTGTAGGTCTGCCCTTGTTCTGCACATTGTGTCCTGGGCAAGGCTTATTTAAAATGGAGATATTTGGGGCTATAAACCAAACAATTAGACTTGGATGTGTGATTGTCACCTAAATCTCAGTGGAAATTGTTTCTGAACCCAAAGGTACAAACAGACCTCAAGGTAAAACACTAGACTGTCTCATTTCTCCTGCACACAGCCCAGCGGAGGGAATGGAGAGCCTTATGTTGCCCAAAAAAGGATAAAAAGTGGGGTCTGGCAGTGGCAGAAGAGACCTCTGGAAGCAGTGGATGATCATCACTGGAGAAGACAGTGAGATTTCTGCTGCTTTCTAAAGGGTCTCAGATATAAACTGTGAACTGTGTTGCTGTTACACACTATCACCTACCCAAAAGATATAAGGTACATAAATAGCACAGACTCATTCTAATTAGGGGTTAACTCTCCTGGCTTTTTGATTTCCATGCCTAAAAGCCTCTCTTGACATTTGGAAATGGTTGTAAATTCCCCAAATGGGATTCTGGTCCCAAAGAGCCAATTCTTCAGCCTTTGTTTGCCGTGTTTTACAAGTTTCAGAAATGTAACCCCTCTTGAGGGATGGGATGGAAAGAGGAAATAATTATAGATTCTTAAGGGTTAGAGAGTTGGAGAATTTTAAGATGTTCAAGCGTTATTGGCTGGAAATAAATATTGCCCAACATTTGCAACTCTCTTAGATCCACTTAGTATAAATTAGTAATTTGGTCAGAGAATATGTCAAAAACATGGAGGAAATTGCTGCTGAACTATAAAAGGGAGGAAATTGCTGGTGCCCTCCAACAGGGCACATTCATTTAGGGTTGTGGTGGACACTTTTGGTCAGCTCTGCCCAAGTCACCAGCAATTAAGGTTTCATAGACAATTTTTTGCGAGAGTTGTGCTTTCAGGTTGTACCTTTGAAAAGCACCAAGGCCCTCAGCAAATAGTCACCATCCCTGGAAGGTATTGTTCAGTCTTCGAAGATAACATTCCTCTAGAGGATCAACCCAAGACAAAATCCACATCTGTTCAAACTGGTTGTGTTCAGTACCTGAAAATATCCAAAATGTCCCACAGTAAAAGTGTGTGCAGCCTCTGGGCATCAGGATGGGAAACTCCTCTTGTTTGTGTCTATGTTTGTTTGAGTGTTTGCTCTTAATCAGCACTTGAAAGAAGGGATTGATTTACAAAACGGAATTTCAGGTATGGTAATTAAACAAACAAAAAGCTGAAATAAAGGTAAACAAAAGCAGTGGGTCCTTTAAGGTACCAGTAGGATGAACGGGAAAATGAAAGAATATGATTATGATTAACTAAAGTACTTGTCAGAGAAGTGTTTTGAGGATCAACAAATATCTAAGGGGCGCTCCATTAAAGCTAAAGTATGTTGACCTGTTTCTCTGGGATCACTGTACGAAGAATGAACAGCAGTGTTCATGAGTTAAACTTAATTTCATCATCTTGAAGAATTTCTTGACATAGTGGTAAGATATAGGCCCCAAAGAGAAGTTATTACCTTCAAATGGGGTCAGGTCTACATCCTTTCTTGGAAATGAAGTGATTCCGTGTTTTTTTCACGAGACACTTGAAACATTGTGAAAGAGTTTAGGGTGTTTCTTCCTGGAAAGGAAAAAAGATCTTCAGTGAAATTTATATTTCTTCATGACATCAATCTTCCAAAATTAGAGGTATCTGGGAAATTCAACAGCTCATTAGTATTTTTTAAAGAATAATATTTGGAAAGATTACAAGCATGTTTTACAACTTTTTATCAGTGATTTCTTCACGAAAATTGAGAAAGTTATTAGAACTAGCAAAAAATATTGAGTTGATACTGATAGAGTATTTTTTCTCTCAGAGGTATAATCCTGTTAACTCACTCCTGAACATTTAAATGAGGTGCTGAACACTCACCTGCACCCACACTCATTGCCTGCTGTGCTGAGCCTTACAGCCTGTACAAAGCAGGCACTGGATGGTTTCTTTTTCAATATGCATTTCCAGGCCAAGCTTAAAAAAATCTTTGCTGTCCTCTGTTTGCATAAATCTGTAATTTTTTTGAAGTATCCCTTGCTGGATCAGATTAAATTGGTGTTTCAGAAACCCCACGAGGGGAAGGTAATGTCAGCTCATTCTCTGCACCTCTCTGCCAGCTCTTGAGCAGGGTGTAACCTCCTGGAACGTCCCTGCAAGGACTGTGCACACCGATGTCCATCTTAAAGACCCATTTCTGTCACGCTGCCTACAGTGAGCTGCATTAACTCACACCCTGCTTCTGCTCTCCTTCCTTTCACTCACATCTCATTCTCTACTGCCTCCAGATTTTTGGGCATCTCGAAATGGGGACTGTCCTTGAGGCTTCTGGAAGGAAAGTGGGACAGAGTGTGTGCACGGGAATCAAAGGAAAGGGTTTGGGTTTGACCGGTTCCCAAACACGTGTCAAAGATTCAGTAACGTGTGAGGACCCTACTCAGGGCAGTAAATATGTTCTACCTGAACTCTTCTACTTGGCAGGTTTAGTGCTATTCTGTATTGAAATCAATACTTCATAAAAGAGAGAAGTCTGAGCTGAGGCAACTGTTAAATTATTACTTACAGTCTTTTTCTGCTAAATTCACTTGCATAGTTTGATTGTGTTTTGTAGGGTCTGGGAGTGCGCTGGGTTTTTTCCATCTGGATGTAACGAAAAGCTTTATCCCAATCAAATCTTTAATCAGTGGAGCAGATTGCTAAGGAAGGTAGTGTGAACTGAACCTCATGCAGCTGACCCTGCCATGAGCAGGAGGCTGGAGTTGAAACCTTCTGAAGTCCTTTCTGAGCTGAATAATCCTGTGCTCCTATGACTCTTATTGAGCTTATCCACTGAGAGGATTTTTCTCCTCCCTCTGATTATACAGAGATAGAATACACAACCCTCACCACCCCCCCACCCTCCCCCCCAAGTTTGTCAAAACATGTTATTGCAGTCGGGTATGCTCTGGTTACCGAACTGACACACGGTGTCTGCAGTGCAACACACATTTCAGCGTGCTCGACATCCAGAGAGGCATTTAGGATTCCATTATTGCTGTGAAGTGTTTGCGAACAGAAAACACAGGGCTGGAGGGGTTCACCTGTCCCTACAAGGCTTGTCTCATGCCAGTTTACCCATCTGTCCTTTGCCAGCACTGTGCTTGGACTTCTTTCACCTTCCCCCTGTGTACATTGAACACAGCTGCATTTGTTTGCAGCTGGCATTTTTGCTGGGCTCAACAAGAAATTCTTGTAGCCTGTTTTTATCTCTTCTTAGGGGAGAGCCTCTAATCACCCTCCTGCCTGCTCTGGTTCTGGTCCTCACTGAGATCTGGGGTGTAGCTTTGCAGCTGTGTCATTTCCAGGTGCCACCTCCCAGCATTTCACACCAGTTCCTGTAATTAGGCAATAAATGCCTGACTTTGCATTTTACATCCTCTTGTTTTCTCCCTCTTTTCTCTTGGCCAATACCTTCTGTATTTTACAGGTTTACCTCATGTCCATATTACTGGCTGTAGCAGGGTGATGCCAGGCACCCACCAAAGCCTCTCTCTCACTCCCCTCCACAGCTGGACACGGGAAAGAAGATATAAGGAATGAGTTGAGGTAAGGACTGGGAGATATCGCTCATCAAATATCATCACAGCCAAAACAGGAGATATTAATTGAATTTATTCCAATTTATTTATTGGAATTGGAGATATTAATTGAATTTATTATTGAATAATCAATTGAATTTATTATTAACAAAATCAGAGCAGAATAATGAGAAGTAAAATAAACCCTTAAAAACAGCTTCTCCCACCCCTCCCTCCTTCCCAGCTCTACTTCTTCCCACAGTGGTGCAGGGAGACAGGAATGGGGGTTCCGGTCAGTTCATCCCCCGTGGCTTCTCCTGCTGCTCAGGGACAGCAGTCGTTCCCCTGCTGCATCCTCGGGTCTCTCCCACAGGAGAGTTCTTCAGGAACTTCTCCAGCCTGAGTCCATCCCACGGGCGGCAGCCCCGCTCAAACTGCTGCAGCGTGGGTCACTCTGCCACGGGGTCAGTCCTGCAAGGACAGGCTGCTCCAGCGGGGGCCTCTCTGTCCATGGGTCTCCCACGAGGTCGCAGCCTCCTCTCAGGCATCCCCTGCTCCAGCGTGGACTCCTCCAGGGGCTGTGAGTGGATCTCTACATCCCCCGTTGGTCTCCAGGGGCTGTGAGTGGATCTCTGCATCCTCGTGGGTCTCCAGGGTCTTCAGGAGGATCTCTGCTTCCCTGTGGATCCCCACAGGCTGGGGGTGGATCTCTGCATCCCCCGTGGGTCTCCAGGGGCTGTGGGTGGATGTCTGCATCCTCATGGATCTCCAGGAGCTGCAGGGGCACAGCTGCCTCACCATGGTCCTCACCACAGGCTGCAGAGGAATGTTGACTCTGGTGCTTGAAGCAGCTCCTGCTCCTCCTCCTGCACTGCCCTGGGTGTCTGCAGAGCTGTTCCTCTCAATGTTCTCACCCTGCTCTTCTCTGGCTGCAATTATGTCTGTGCAATAACTTTTTTTTCTTTTTTTTCTTCAATCTGTTATCCCAGAGGCAGTACCACCATTTCTCACTGGCCCAGCCTTGCCCAGCAGCACATCCACCTTTGGGGCCACCAGGGATTGGCTCTGCCAGGCATGGAAATAGCTCCTGGCAGCTTCTCACAGAAGCCACCTCTGTGGGCCCCACTGGTACCAAACCAGGCCATGCAAACCCAGCACACTGGGCTAGGTTTTGCTCCTTGGAAGCCTGTACTGGTTGGGTGTGCCAGGTTTGCTTTGTCATCCCAGCACAGCCTCGTCTTCCTGCTCCATTACCTCCGGGGTTTCCATTGCGCTTTTCCCACAGAACGTGTTCAAGAGCCTGGAGTGTCATTGAGATAAAACTAGCGGAGCTGCTGTTATTTTGGCTCCCCTTTTACCCTCTCTCTGAAGTCTGAGTATGATTTCTGCTTCTTTTTGGTCAGGCAGTGCCTCACCTCCATTTGAGAGAGGCCTCTCCTATTTCACTTGCACTTCATTCCTCAGTGCTTTCATATGTTCCAGGATGGACACTCTCAGGTCCTTGCAGTGAAAGCACATTGCATCCTTTGATTTGCGGGGATTTTTTGACAGTGGCAGCTTCCTTTTCGGTACTTTGTTCCCATTAGACAGTGTGGTTTTTGCCTTAAGACTATTCACTTTTTCCATTATTGAAAGCCAAAGAAAATACTAATTCTAAAATAAATTTTAAAACATTAAATCCATCCATATAACTTCTTAATGTCTTGTCCTTTTTTATATTCTATTTATAGGACTGAAGGCACTTGTCACTATGTAGAAAACATTTGATTTAGGGCCATTCTCAAATTATTCTTACAGTTTTATCTCCAAAATGTAGCTTTCTCATGCTGCTTATTTTCCTTCTAGTGTGTAGCTAATATCTCTGTAGGACTGATTATCACCCATTTTGGGCTGGAAGTCTCCTGAAGAAGTTCTTTCCTCTTCTTTATAGAGACATTTTAGAGGATTTTGAATTTCTGAGTTCATTTATATCCTGAGGTTTTAAGTTCATTTTGGATATCAGTGTTCCTAATTTTGCAGGGGTATTGTTGTGTTTTGGGGGTTGTTTGGTTGGTTTTTTGGGGGGTTTTTTGTTTGTTTGTTTTTTTTAATTGAAAATCTTTGTTTATAGTCTGGTTTTATTTATTTTTTAACTTGGAAGTGGAACTGCCTCATGATCTTATTAGTTGTTCTCCATGTTGTGTGATAATATTAATAATTGAAAATTTAATTTATTGTTATTGGCTTAATATATATTTCACTGTGTACTGAGTGTAGTGTTTTGGTGGGTATATATATTGTGAAATGCCTATTTGGTTGTGTCAAAGCCTGGGAGGGCCTACCACCGACCTAGGAGATAACCAGGACCTGTTTTTCCATCATAAACCAGGAAAGCTCAGGAGCTTTCCTTGTCCAGCAGTGCCAGAGTCTGGTGCCAGCATGGTTCTGTCTGTTTACACATGCTATTCACAGGTAATTACTTCACAGGTAATTATCTAATGAGAGAGAGAAGGGCCAGGGCAGGGAACGGAGCTGGGGAAGGGGCTGGAGCCCCAGGAGCGGCTGAGGGAGCTGGGAAAGGGGCTCAGCCTGGAGCAAAGGAGGCTCAGGGGGGACCTTGTGGCTCTGCACAAGTCCCTGACAGGAGGGGGCAGCCGGGGGGGGTCGGGCTCTGCTCCCAGGGAACAGGGACAGGACAAGGGGAAACGGCCTCAGGCTGGGCCAGGGGAGGCTCAGGTTGGACATTGGCAGGAATTTCTGCCTGGAAAGGGTGCTCAGGCCTTGGCAGGGGCTGCCCAGGGAGGTTTGGAGTCCCCATGGCTGGAGGTGTCCGAGGAAGGCCTGGATGTGGCACTCAGTGCTCTGGGCTGGGGACAAGGTGGGCATCGGGCACAGGGTGGACTCGGTGATCCTGGAGGGCTTTTCCAGCCTAAAAGATTCTGGGATTCTGAAATGTTACAGCTCACCACCACCTGTATTTCTACTCTTTGCCCCTGTCCTTGCATCCCCACCATGATAGCCATTATTTTCCTGTTACCTCTTTTCACAGCTTATCCACTGTTTCTAGTTCTCTGTTCTGTTCTTGCAGTGCACTGTGTTGCTTTACAAAAACTGTGTATTTCTCCAGCCTTTTCCAATGCATTAAATAAATCACATCTAAATCCCAGAGTAATCTCATTGTCCATCCCCCTTTTACTTTGGTGTCTATTAATGTCTTCTCTCTCTTTTCCCTTGTCCTTTGGTGTTCGTATTCTGCATATTCTTGCGTTATGTGAGTTTTTTCTTCCTTTAAAAAGAATTTTTAAAAAATCACCCACATAATTTATAGATTAATGCCCTGCTTTTCCACTCTGCCTGCTTGAATTCCAGAGTGATGATAGACTGGCCGTTGCGCAGAGCCTGCTAGCCAGGGTCCTCTACCCTTCCTGGACATCTGGGGAGGGTCCTTGCAGGAACATCTCAGAGCTGTCTGTTGATCTGGAGACAGCTTGAAACCAGTTTGTCCCTCTCAAGGGACTGCAACAGTTTCACTGAAAATCATCTGAATCCTTTATCAGTCCGTGAGATCATGTTTGCCCTTCAGTTTTCCTCGGTCAAAAGGTGTTTCTAATTCTTGAAGTACCTGCTGTCTTCCATGGTCTTTTATAGCTGGTGTGTTTTGCCTTGAGCTGCACATGAACTCTCTGATCCTTTCTTCTGAGAGCCCCGTCAGGCAGCATCTCACACAGGAATATGTGTGCACTTGCCTTCACTCTCAGAAAAACACAGCTTGATGGGACAGCATTCAAAAAGCTACTCAATATTAGTCCGTGTATTTATGTGAAAGAGTTTTATCTACATTTCTTTGTATAGCCCAGTAAAATGTGAGACCATCAAAGGAATGAAAAGGCATCAAACACTCAAAAAAGTAACAACCCCCTCCGGTAACAACTCGTAGCTATTTTTCAGCTGTTCGTAAGTGTTGAGGTTTTTTACAGTCCTAAAGCAGGGTTTCACAAGAGAGGTGTTTCTGTCTACTCTGACTTAGTTTGCTTGTTATTAGGTTATGCCACTTTAGATACAATTCAGCAAAATATTTAATATTCTACCCTTAAATGTTCTGCATGTGCTTAAATTCTTTGTGGGATTGTGTCCCTGAGGGAGAGTTTCTCCTCTTAGCCCAGGCCCAAAGCTTATTCTTGTGGGGAATATTTTCACTCTGGAGGACCTTGTGGCTTCCCAACAAGGAGCGGGAATGAGGTTGGGAGAGTCAGGCCACTATGCAAAACCCCTTTGCAGTTCCCTTTTACGTCAGGCTCAGCATCAAGTACCAGAAACCAAACATCTTGGCACACACAGAATTTTCAAGGACCTGAAGCAGAACAGAAGTGTCTCTCTGCCACTTTGTAAGGTGAATAAGAAGAGAGCCTGATCCCCCAGGTTCCAGTGGGATTGCTGTGCACCCAGAAGGTTTGAGGAGGAAGGTGAGGGGGATCAGAGGTCGGGACAGTTTCCAGACAAGGACCCAACCAAAGCAGGACTCTGCAGTGTTGGAAGGTGACTCTCTCTGTTCACATCTTCTCCACTCTTTCCCAGGTTTCCATCTTCAGATGTTCAAAGTGTAGACTTAAATTCGAGTCTGTGGAGCGGTAGCCAACACAGAACACTCAAAACATTTATGTTTATGGGAAAAAATTCAAATGAAGATTGACTTAGGGAACTGATTTTCATACCAGGAAAGCTTCAGTGACGTAGTTTCCTCTGATGACGATAGCTAAGATGCTTTCCTCACTGACCCCCTTGTGCCTGCAGGCACATGGCACCAGGCAGAAATGCAACTGCAGATGAAGTGTTCGCGGTGCAGGGGATGAATCTGCAGGCAGTGGTGCTGTTCTCTCTGTTCTGTCCCATCCTCTGTCTGCATTGTACCCGTGCCACACTGACCCTCTCCCTGTGATCATGCTGCCCCCAGTTTGAGAGCACAGAGGAACCCCTCAGATCAGCTGGAGAGCCTGTGCAAGGATTTGGCACATTAGGATCGATAACTGCGCCGCATCTTGCTTTCCCCCCTGAGACTGTGTTATTTCATCTTCTGTTTGTTTTTGGGCATCACTCTGCAGGGTGGTTTCTTACACTCCCCCCATTACTGCGGGCTCTCATCCCTTCCAGGGGTGTATTACGCAGCGTGACAAATGTGTCACGTGCTCTTTCATCTTCTCTGCATGAGGAGGAGTGTCTGCAAGGGAGCAGTTTATTTGGGATTTATCTGGAGCCATAGCTACACGTGTCTGCCCAGAGAGAGATGAGGCATGTGTGGCTTGCTAAGCATTTGCTAAAGGACATGGAATCACCCCTAACTCACCTACTATTTAGGCTGGGAACTGGTGGTGCTTGGTGTGATCTCAGTTTCTGTGTGAGCTTGCTGTGTAGTGTGGTGTTACTTCGCAAGAAAGTTACGACAAAAATGATCAAAAGTGAAACAAAAGTCTTTATGCCCTGCCTGCTCCATGAGAGACAGTAGCCAGGCTCACTATTTTAACCTCTTAACAATTCTGTATTTTATTTTGTTGGCCGTTTCATCACTTTTTCATCAGTTTTGCGAATATAAAAGGAAGAATAAGAAGGACCATTCAGTAAAATTATAGAACATTGAAAAGGTCAAAGGAATACTGTTGGCTGTTATCTTTGAGAGAAAATACAGGGCTATAAAACCGCAATGCCTCTTTGTTGTGACAAAGACTGTAAGAAGGACAGAAGGCTGGCATAAATCCAGTATTTGACAAGGACTACAAGAGTGGGAAATAGTACAATTGAATCCACTGTTACACCAGCTTTTTGATTGTAGTCAGTTGTTAACCCCTATGAACTTTTAGATGACTTTTAGTTTCCTTCAAGTGGCCAAAGAGTTGTTTTGTGACTGTTTTGAGACAAGCTGCAAGGGAGAAAGTGCAATGTTTTATTTATTTCACTCTAGTGCTGGGGTCCAGTGAATTCATTAAGTTGAGACTGCAGGACGCCTGAACTTGTCCAGGTCAGTTATTTACTCTTAGCTCACAGAAGGAGCATTTCCCATCCCTCATTTCCTACACCAGCTGAAGCAGTGTGATTGTTTCAAGAGCCATCAAGCTCAGGCTATCTATTTTTATGGCCTCGCCAAGAGCCGTCCCTGGATTCTTCACAGGCCATGCCAGCAGAGCCTTTGGTTATTGTTAGGGATGAGCATTAGCCTGCAGAATTTGAAATGAAAGCACAGCTGGGAGAGTGTTTGTGGAAGTGCTGCTTTCTGTTCCCTGCCCGTGGAAACTGATATTGATGAGTGTGGGGAATATGGGCACATTTGCTGTGACTTAGTGAGGCTGCTCTTAAGTATGGATAATATCCTCCTTTCTCCATCTGACTGAACCGTTTTAAATGTGTTCTCTTCAGGAGCTGTTTGGATTTCTGCTGTTTCTGATGGATGCAAACAGGCACCTCGGAAGGGCCATGGCAGGTGTCTGGCAATCAGTCTCTGTGATTACACAGGAATCTTAACAAGGAGGTGCTTATCTTTTCAATTGCTGAATTTAGATGAGATGAACACTGATACAAAGGGGGTGATTCATGTCCTACTTCTTATCTTTGTAAGGACTTGAGCAACCCGGTCTAGTGGAAGGTGTCCCTGCCCATGGCAGGGGGTGGAGTGAGATGGACTTTAAGGTCCCTTCCAACCTGAACCAGTCTGGGATTCTGTGATGAGTCCTGCTTGGTGTAAATTCCAAATTCAGTTTGCACTAAATCAGTTTTGTCTGATACTTATAAGAATAACTTTGAGGACTCCTCTTTTTAGTAAATCGTAGAATCACAGAAAGGTTTGGGTTTGGGTTGGGAGGAACTCTTCCCATCCCACCCCCTGCCATGGCCAGGGACACCTTCCACTAGCCCAGGCTGCTCCAAGCCCCAGTGTCCAACCTGGCCTTGGACACTGCCAGGGATTCTGGGGACAGCCACAGCTTCTCTGGGCACCCCGTGCCAGGGCCTGCCCACCCTCTCAGGGAACAATTCCTTCCCAAAATCCCATCCATCCCTGCCCTCTGGCAGTGGGAAGCCATTCCCCCTTGTCCCATCACTGCAGTTCCTGATGTAAAGTCCCTCTATGGCTTCCCTGGAGGTGCCCTCAGATACTGAAATCTCATTGACTGTAATGAGAAAAATACCTTGTTATTGTAATGCTTCGTCTGTGAATCCTGAACTCTCTAAAATTTTGGGTTGATATATAAGAAGTCTGTAGAATTTGTTATTCAGTAGTGGAAGCAGCACAACGGGAGCCAGAACTCTGAATCTTATATGAAGTTTTGTTTTAAAAATACCAAAGTAAGCAGTTACTTTTAATTCAGGGTTTTTCAGAACCCAGATAAAGTAGCTATCAGATACAGACTGCAGAGTTTAGGAATGAGGTAATCACCTCTCTCCTCATCTTTCTGAATTGGTGGATCTGATATATTATCTGGCATATTAAATTTAATTTTTCAGTGGCTTTTTGGAACTAGAGTTATTGAATTAAGAGTAGTTTTTTTCCCTGCTGCTTTGTTTTCTTAATCTTCTTCTAATTCTCAGTTGGTCTGAAAAGATATTTACATACTTAAAATTATGTAATTCATTAAGCCAATCAAGCTTTTAATTAAGATCTAAAATAAGGTTGTTTTAGAAGGGGGAGTGAAATATTCTGAATTCTTATTTAAATCTTGTCTTTCAGATTTTTATAAATGGTAAATATTATGAATTTGATCGGTACATACAGATATTAGAAAATGGAAAAATCTTTTAAAATAACCATGTCTTTAGTATAATTCAGTTATTTGCCTTAGAAGTGAATATCTAATAGCTGACAATATAATAAAAAGGACTATACCATCTGTTAGCTGTATATAATTATATTAAAAACATCAGTCTGTACTTGATTCGACAATTTTCAAGAGCTTGTTAACCTTTCAAATGAGATTTGTACTATCAATTATACTTAACCAGGAACTTTTTATCCATGGCTTTTATATTTCCTTAATTAGTTCCATAACTCATTTTAGGCATCTTTCTAATAATGTCACACAGTCATACAGCCACAGCAGGATTTTCAGGAATGTCTGGTTCTATCTTCCCCTTTTTCTTTCCCCACTACCACACTGTAACTGGGTGATGATGAATGTTCCCACCTCCAGCTGCACTCTCACTTGAAATATTCCTATGAAATTCGTCAAGGGCCAGACGTCGTGTCTGAGAGCAGTGGTGTGAATGGGCTCTGCAAGTCCCAGCTTCAGGCTGTCATCCTGAGAGAATGGACTGCAGGTATTCCATAATTATCTCTTGGATTATCCCTGCCGCTTTTCAAAAAGGTGTGAGAAAGTCTTTTTGCCTCTGAAACTTTCAGAGGGTTCTCTTCAGCTCGTTTGTTCGGGCCCTGACCCTTCGGGGGCCAGAGTTAAGCACACACTGTGTGTAAGAACAGCCCCAGCATTCCCTGACAATGGAGTGATGCTCCAGCCTGCTCAGCAGCACAGCAGGATTCATTTGCACCCCAAGGAAAGCATTGTTCTTAAGGACACATCTCCATAAAGTTTAGCGCTTTAGCAGTGAGGTAAAAGCTCCTCTCAAGACACTGTCATGATTTGGAAAAGAACAATGGCATAGCATTAGAAAATGTTTTTAAAACCAAAATCTCTCTCTTATAGAATAGAGAACATAATTAAGACATAGTTCATCTGGATCCAAATACTTGGGTAATAATTTTTTTTTTATATTGGGAACATTCTTATCACTTTCCAGCCTCCTGATTTCTCACACTTTAACTTCTTATTGTGATAGTTTTCATTATTGTTTCCAAATAACGTGTTAGAACATACCCATTCTATGTTAGAGTACTACACTGAAACCAGATAACATCATTTTTCACAGACACACCCATCAAATTCACATTAACAGCACTGAGGTAGTGATATCATTTATCATAGCTTAACCTTTCTCCATAGTTCAGAGCTGTAGGATGGGAAGGACAAAGAAGACAACTTCTTAAACTAGTCTTGACGGCTGTTTCTCCAGCCTGTCATTAAAGCTTTCCCCATGGACCATACGCTGAAGTCCAGCCCAAACCTAATTTCAATCCATGACCTCTTGTTTTATCAGCTATAAGTAGGGAAAACAGATTACTTCTGCCTTCTTTATGGTGACCTCCCATGTATTTGGAAATCTTGTTGCTGCTCTGTAGGCTTAGGCTCCCCTTCCTTCCCACCTTTTTGATCTGTCACGCTTTCTGTGCTTTGGTTCATCTCTTCCTCCAAGGATGGTGCAGAGGTCTCCAAGGTGGGTGGCCCAGAACAGACCGGATATGTGCAGCAGCCTGTGCTCTTGTTCCAGGTCTCATCTGCATTTTTCTGGGATTTTCTTCTCCAGTGTGGCACTGCTGAGTCTGGCTCATTTTGTGCCCCACAGGAATTCCCCAGAGCCTGCCCCCTAACTCGTTCTTCCTCAGGCGAAGTCAGGAGCTGCTGCCTGCCCATAGAGCTTTAGAATTCAGCTTTCTTGCAGCCTGTTTGCTAAAAGCTGTCCTGCAAGGAATTAACACCCAAGTATGGAACAGTGCAGGCCACGGGCTGGATGCTGCAGAACTCTGCCAGAGTCCTCTCCCCTTTGGTACGGATCTGTTGATAATGAACCCCTGTCCGCAGGTTTCCGTGCAGGTTTCCATTTTTAAAGAGGTTTTGGTTCTGTGTGAGCTGTTTTCATTCTCCTGGCCTTCCATCCCTCTCCTGGGAGGCCTCTAGGAAGACTGGGTTAGTCCAGCCAGCCTTGCAAGTGTGTAGGAAAACGCTTATCAAACTAGGGATGCTGTAACCCAGTTTTTCTTCACAAAGCCTTGACGCTTGTCCTCATGTTCCTGGTTTTTATTGTGTCCAGTTATCTCTAATGCTTGACAATTTTAACAAAATAATGATAATAAAAAATTTTAAAAAAGGTTTTAAACACTCAAAACTAGGGAGAGAGGTGACCCTGTGGCAATTCCATGCACTAGCCAGAGATCCCAGTGTCCTGCAGAGGGAGGAGTCTTCAGCATGGCGGGCTAGCTGGGAGCAAGCCGTGGAGGGTTGTTCGTGCCGTTCCTGATATTTTCCATTCTCCTCTTGCCTACCTGTTCATGCAGGGAAATATTGGGAAAGCAGTCTCTGCTGCGTCCTTCTGCATCGCTGCCTGAACAGTTCTTACTTGGTGGCTGCACATTGAAATGAAATTTAGGAGAATATGCTCAAAGGAAGAGACACATGAAATAGTCCCAAGGACCCTTGAAAAGTCTACAGTGAAGTGAGGGGAAAAATCCCCAAGAAATTCTCCTTTTCGATGGATGCTGCCCCTCCCTCTGGTCTAGTCTTTCTCACACTGCATTGCTTTCTTTTTTTCAAAAACCAATTAAGTGCTTGAAGGTGGAATTTGTGGATGTGAAAAATCACCAAAATATGCAAATGCTGTTATTCTGAGGCCATGGGGAGCTCTGCATGAAACTGAAAGGCTCAAGTATGAAACCCATGGATTTTACGAATGTTATGTTTCAGTGCAAATTGATTATATTTTAAATAAAAAATAATGTTCTGGCTTTTAGCAGCCCTAGAATTCCCACCATATTTTATGATTACAGAAATTCGTTGTTTTCTGCGGCATATTTAATGAAGTATTTTAGAGCATTTAGGGAACAAAAACAATCCTTGAAATTTGTCTGTCTTAACTTTGCTCTTCATTTTTTTCCTGCATGGCTTCTTCCTGCCATTGATATGATTTTACCCCAATGCTACTTCTACAGGTATTAAACATAACTGTGCTTAAAATAATTTAAATATTACTTGTACTGAGCAAAAAGGTATTTAGGCACAATGGGAAAATATTTTTAAAAATTAGTAATTGTTATTAACTTAATATTTGTTGCTCTGTAAGAAAGCTGATGTTTCTGATCTAGATCTCTGTTTCTGAAACAAAGAACTAAGGCACAGGTTTTAGAAGCTGATACATGCACACATGCCAAGTTCAGAAAAGGAAGTGAGCATCCAGATTTATTTCTTATACTTCATGTTGTTAGCAAATGAGATGCAGACCTTGTAGGAGTTAAATCCAGGGCTGGGTTATTCATAGAGCCATTTAAATGACATCAAAATACAAATGGATTTTGATTTTTGGCAATTAAATTATTAGAAAACTTTTATTCTGTTAAAAACCCCATCAGCAGTATGAAAGCCCCATATGTGTGTGAATGCCGGTTTCAAGTTCCATGGAATTTTTCAGACTGGATGTTTTCTACAGCAGTGTAAGTTCTTCCAGAACGCCCTGTAGGAGTAACAACCTGTGATTCCTGCATCTCACCTTCTGGCCACTGTTACATCTGAAATACAGAAAAAAATTCAGAAAATTTCAGCTGAAATACAGGAAAAAAATTACAAATAGCTACAGAGTGTTCTGGGCTGCTTGTAACCTCACGACTGGGATTGCCCTTTGGATCTGATTTCCTGGATAGGTTTCTTTCTGAAAAGGCTTAGTGCCAGATCTTAATTGAATTTACAGAGTGGAAGTTCTGAGCCATCAGGAGTCACCAACTGGAGGGTTGGAATGAATGATCCCATTCCAGGACAGAGCCCCTTCTCTCAGGGTGTGACCTTCAAGGACACTCCCTGGAGCACCTGGGTTCCTTCCCGAAGGGTCTGGATGAGCAGGGGAAGGTTGGAAGCTCAACAAGTGCTTCCCTAATGGTCCCTCTGGAGCTCCTCACCTGGAGAGGGGAGTCTGAGCTTATGTTTGCTCCATGCCCTTCAGGTGCCACCCTGCTGCCTCTGGGCATAAAGAGGGACAAATTAAATGAGTAATTAACCAAGCTAATATTAAACAGAAAAAGCGGGGTATAAAGGACAGGGTAGAGTATTATTTAAAGTGGGTATCTCGACCTGTTTCCCTGAGTAACTGCACAAATAAACTGTTATTCATTTTGAAGGTGAAGCTCTAATAATACCTTTAAAACACTCAAGTAAAGTTCAAATGCAATCTACTATTTATGATAAAGCGTTCCCAGTGTTGGAGGTAACTGTTTCTCAAATTGATTATATTCCCTTTTGAGCAGAAGTAGGTTTCAAGCATCTAATTCAGGAAGAGTCATCCATCTTCCTTTCTGTTAGTCAGACAGCTCCATATTCCAGTTCCTTCACAAAGTCTAACTTGCTGATGGAACGGATATTTCTTTTTCTTCAGCAATACAGGCTCTTTTTGAGTAGTTCCAAGCCTGCTCAGCATTTGTGTTCTTTGTGACAGGCATTCATTTTTGGAACAAACTCATATGTGCATCAGAAATGAGAAAAGAAAAATGCCAAACACCAAAAAGGGGCATTTTAAAGAGTTTTAAGGATTACTAAAGAATTTCTTTATAAGATTTGCAGATATTTTACAGGCAGTCTACAGCTAAAAAGCAATTACTCTAATCTGGGAACACACAGTGTTAATTCGTATTGTTTTAATTTACTGTTTGTCAATTCTACTCTTTATCAGTGATAAACAGATACAAATAATGGTCATGAATCTGGTTGGGAACACATCCAGCTATTTTTGTTATAATTGCTAAGAAAATGTTTTTATCGGGAGTTTTAAGAAATGTCATTCTTTTTGCGTGACTCTGGGATAATGACACTTAATGCTCCAGAGCAAATCCAAGAGAAAAGTGAACAGGAGTTAACCAAGGATTTTCAAATCACAAAATCATTTGGCTTTATGACTGAATCTATCCCTGATGTCAGCCCTAACCCTGGTAGGACTTGGGGTTTGCCATGAACTTGGCAAGGCTTCATCGCTTTCTCTCAAAACCCAGCGGCCAAAGAAGAAATGCTGTTTTCAGGTTCCAAAGTGATGTAACTTTATTTTTCACAGCTAAAATTGAACATCTCAAGGTGGCATTTAAATTCTTTGCTGCCATGGGTTATGAACAAAACTCTTCCTGGCTGAAAAACAAAACATGTAGCCTTTCTTTCAATGAACAATCCCTTTGATTGGTACATTTTCATTGGTAGAATTTGCCAAATGATAAATGAACTTGTCAACATTAAGTTGCTCCTATTTGTCCCAGGACGCCCCGAGTCGTGTTGTGATCAGTCTTTTCCCAGAGAAGCTCAAGAAATGACCTTTTAATTTTTGTTCAAGTGCAGAATGCTAAATGAAAGTCACAGCATTCTGTACTCACCCTGAGTCTGCTGCTCTCAAGGCTTGAAACACGGCTTGGTGGCATGACCCAGCCAAGTGTGGCATCGAAGTAATGATGTTGTAATTAAGGTAGAGGTGGAACTCCCACTTTGGACATATCTTTTGGATCGACGATATCGTTCTTCCAAAAACTCCCTTCAGGTTGCAAATTTTCCATGTTGTTCTGCCATTTCTACGTGTGAATAAACAACTTCTGGCCCATCAGGAATTTGTAATCGTATTTGACTGCGACCTCAATCATCATCCAAGCCCTGCTGGGGAGGAGACTTTAAAACCCGAGATAAACAGAAACTGAGACAGAATTCAGCCCAGAGAAGAGAAGGTTGTGTGGAGACCTCACAGCACCTTCCAGGGTCTGAAGGGGCTACAGAGAGACTGGAGAGGGACCCTGCAACGGGAACTGGAGGGCCAGGACACAGGAAATGGCTTCCCACTGCCCGAGGGGATCTTGAGAAGGAATTGTTCCCTGGGAGGGTGGGCAGGCCCTGGCACAGGGTGCCCAGAGAAGCTGTGGCTGGCCCTGGATCCCTGGCAGTGTCCAAGGCCACGTTGGACGGGGCTTGGAGCAGTCTGGGACGGTGGAAGGTGTCCCTGCCCATGGCAGGGGGTGGCACTGGATGGGCTTAAAGGTCCCTTCCAACCCAAACCATTCCACGATTCAATGATCCTGAAATTCAGCACAGATTTAATTTCTGGCTGACCAACCTTGCATCATAACGTCATGAATGACTGCAATGGGCAGTCAGGGGTTTCCTTTTGTGTATTTCTGTGCTTTTCTGAGAAGAAAATTGTTGAAATGGAATGACTGGAATAATTTAAATAGGCTGTAGTTCGGTAGTACACAATTCAAGGGTGTTAATTCAGGGAATAAAAACAATTTCAGGTGGAATCATGAGTGTTGGAGGAGGAGGAGCAGAATTCAAATGAAGGAGTTGTATTGCACAATGACTGCGAATCACTCATGATATCCAAACCTAAAAAATGTAAATGAATCCCAGGAGCTTTGTCAAACAGGGCCAAAGATGTGAAGATGCGTGGCCAGACCTCATCAGCATAATTGGTGATGTGATTGCAGGGTGAGAAAAGAGCCTTTTAAACAGAAAGAGAGTGAAAATACAAAGTTTTCCAGCTGGTGTTGACTCCATTAAGGCTGGATGTCCACGTAAACTCTGTGACCATTTCTCTGCCTTGGGGCACTGGGATCCCAGAACAGCCTCCTGAGGGATTTTTTAAAGGACTTCAACACTTGAGAGTTCCTATCTTGAAAAAAATTTTTCCTAACCTTGGTTTTACAAATACCAACTTATAAAAAATAGACCTAATGAGTGTTGGTCTTTCTTGCTACACTTACTGATAACAGATGTGCTTTTTCAATTGTATCACCTCCATTTGCTAGTGGCTGACGAATATCAGCACTCCACAACTAAAAAAAATAAATAATTAGAGAAACATGTAGTCCTTATACCTGGCAGTGAAATAAAAATGCTCGGCATGTTCAAAAATATCCCTTTTTTTTTTTCCTAGACAAGACTTGTTGCTTGATGATGGAAACTGCTTCACGGTGCTTGAAGCAGCAATATTATCCCACCCTGCACCCCTGCAGTCAGAAAGACAAAACAGACCTAAAATTCAGATGACACCAACAGAATTGTCTCATTTGCTTTAGCGAACAACCTTTCATTTAATAGAGGAATAATGGTACTGAAAACAAAATGAACTCTAAAGCTGCAGCCTGTTCTAAGTGTTGCACTGAGCGCAGGGATCGACTCAGTGACCCCATGGAGGAGTTTTAGATTTGCAGAAGCAAGAAATTAGACTTATTGCTTGATGCAAGTGAATACAGAAGGGCTTTGGGTACCCCAGAAGGTCAAGCTGACCTCGTTTGCTGATTAAAAGATAGAGACTAAAGACAAGGTAATTTTACTGTATTGGAACATTTGGTGTTAATGATGTGGCAGGATAATTTGTGATCATAAGATATCCATGGTGATACAGAATGGAAAGTAGATCATAATAGCCTGTGAGATTAAGAAATGGCTGCAAACTGAATATGTAAAGAATACAGAATAACTGGTGAAAAGCACATTGAGGAAGCTGTTATTTGCAACTTTACTTATGATAATTTGGGAGATCATGGCACTTTGGCGGTTTTGTGGTGGTTTTGTTGTTGTTGTTAGGGACCAAGAACTCTGCTCTTTGATTTCTTTCTCTGTTTATATAATCTAAAAATGTAATAACTATGGAGTGATTGTTTAGAGCAAATTGGATGAAAGAATAGGAAGGGCTATACCTAATTTGACATATACTGGATCATAGGTCATTAAATGAATTTTCTCCTGACTCTTTCTATCTGAGGCCTTTGGAGGAGTGAACTCTATTTAAAGGTTAAACCCAATTTTTTTTTTTTCTGGTGAGTTTTAATCCCAGTGGCTTTTTATATTTATAAAATTCATCTGGAAGAATTTGTTTAGAAAATATACGAGACCTTCCCAGAACTGACCACAAACCCTAATTTTATTTAAACAGAGTTAACAAAATATTAAGCTGAATATCAGATATCAATATCACTAATACTGTTAGTGGAATTTTCCTAATGAGCCCTGAAATGAGTATTATAATCCTGTTAAATTTGAATTAACTTTTGAAGGGATTTTGTGAAGTTAATAGAAGAGTTGACATTTCACTTCAAATAAAAGGTGCTGTAGGTTCTTGGAGTTATCACTTCTTTCATTTTAGGAACAGAGCAGATATGTTTCCATTGATGCCTGCAGAGCAACACTGGTCTATAAAAGCTGGTGATGTCGCCTGGTTGAATCAATCTTTAAAAAAGAAATCCCAGACTAACATTCCACTACTCTTTTCTGCAAAACCCTTCATGAGGCTACAAGATCCATAGGATGGTATTAATTATGTCATCCCGTTCTTTCAAGATGTTTTTCTCTCTAGATTTATATTTCGCCTCTAAGCAAGCACAGAAGACTGTTACATACAATGCATGGTCATTTAAGCAGAAAATTGTCTTAAAATGGTTAATTATTTAATTACTGCATACACTGTATCCTTGAGGAAACACTGCTAAGGAGAAAAATCAGTGAAGCAAGCAGAAGCTTTTTTACTTGAACTCCATTCTTAAAAAACATTGCCAACTGTTTTCCTTGAATTGAGAAATGAAAATGCAGATAAAAATGCTAGATGAAAACACATTCAAATGAAGAGAAGATTCACATTTTAGAAGCTGATATTTGGTTAGCTTGGTAGCACATGTAAATAAAACTTACAGGCGTCTAGAATTGTAGAAAGAGGCACCTCAAGAAAAGATCTGCTGCTTTCTGCAGTGAGCCAAAATCAAAGAGAAATGTTTGACTTTATTGATCTGTTCCTTCTGTGGAAGGGAACTCCAGAACTCCCCGTATAACCTCTTCCAGGACTTCATGGGTTTGATATTATGTGATTTATTTCCCTTCCAGCGGAGCTTATGCCCTGCTCCCAGACAGCAAGCAGAACCAGAGCTGGGGTTTGACACCCTGGGCTGGGTGCTCCCTGCCATCTCCCTGTCTCCTTCCTTCTAGGTAAAGCTCTCTGCAAGCTCAGCTGGACAACACCAGCACCCCTCATCACTGCTCAGCACCAGCTGATGGCTCCCCTGTCATCATGGAATTCCTCCGAGGAGCTGCAGAGCTTCAGTGGGGAGGGGAGTGCAGGCGATTTATCTGCTGTATGCAGACTGAGCCCTGCCAGAGGAGGCTCTGTGCCAAACAGGGTTTGAGAAGAGAAAAGGAACTCAGCTGCCTGATGGCAGAGCACTGTCCTGGCTGCTGCCAGTGGAGATGGGCTGGAGTAGGAGAGCTCCTTCCCTGGCACCATTTATTATCCTTCCTTGAGAGGTTTGCCAGGCTCCAGGATGGTGTGTGTAAAGGACACCTTGCTGTCTGAGCAAGAGGGAAGCCAATGGTACTGCTACAGTGGTGACTCTGGAGAAAAGCAGGAACAGACGTGCAAGCCAGACCTCAGAGAAGGTAGAAAATCTGTTTTGATGGGCCCAGAGTGGCTGAGGGCTGTGTGTTCCAGCACAGAAAGGCTCTTGAGGTTGCTGAAATGGGAGAAGGCTTGGATTAAAGACCCCATGACGCAAGGATACAGTGCGCTGAGAGGAGATTCCCCAGCAAACTCCTTTCACTGCTGTTCAGTGTTCCTCTAAGTTGTCTCTGCTTTTGAGGGAACACAATTGTCTTCATTTGTAGCCTAATGAGACCTGGCACTGGAGTTGACAAAGCTGTGGTGGTATTTTGGGGATCTCAATTGAAGGATAATGTTTAATTAATTTCAAAGCTTTTGCCAGTGTCCAGGGTTGTGTGGTAGCTGGTGTGCATTTAAGCACGTGTGCCTGGATTACCATCACAGTGTCTCCTGGGGCTCTGCTCCTGAAGGTGGAAGGCTGTGTTAAAAATGAGTGCTGAACTTGGTCTTCTGTCCAGTTGGTTATAAATCAGAGTGTCCTGTGTATGGTATCACTGGAAAGGAACGAGTACCCAATGCCACTACTTTAAAAAGTGCTTTGGAACATGGACAACAGCTAATCTTACAAAGGACTGCACACATGTAATATTTGAGTGAGGGGAAAATACCTTCAAAGTTTATGGCAGTATTTTTCCCTGTTGGTTGCCTGGTGCTCTCTCCTTGCACAGAGAGACGCTGCCCCAACTGCAAATGTCCCAAAGAGGGTTGAAGTTACCCTGGAACAGAAGTGGCTGTCACCAGCTAAGCCCGGAGCACCGATTTTCCCCCACAACAATGGGCTCTGCTTGCCCTTGGGATTTCTGTGCATTATCATAGAATGGTTTGGGTTGGAAGCGACCTTAAAGATCAGCTGGTTCCACCCCCTGACATGAGTGGCTTCACTGGCATCACCTCAGAGAAGTGGTCTTGTGTGCAGGTCATTGAAAGGGGTCATTCAGTTGTCCATCTTCAGACAATCAGTGGCTCTGTGAGTCATCCTGCAAAGCAAATACCTGGAGCAAGTACAAGGCTACTCCAGTGAGTTACACTCAAATCACTGGTGGTTGAAAATGACAATGCTTTTTAGGGCAAACACACAGTCATCAGCTCATGCTTAGAGGAACCTGTGGGATGAATAATGAGGAAATATATGAAGCGATACAAAATGCACCAAGTTCTGTTTTGTTTTGCTGACAAAAGAGTTCTAGTTAAAGGTAAAAGGCTCTTAAAATGTATCTCTGGGGTGTGGTTACCGAAATTTTTTCAGATACAGCCTGGCCTTTCCCTAAGGGCTCCTGTAGTGGCGTTTACTGTGACAGAGGCATCAACGGGACCGTAGCTGTCCCCAGGGAGCATGGACAGCCATGAAATTGTGGATTGCGCTTTGATGCTATTAGTGCACTGTCTGAGATAAACAGCGGCATGTTTTCATTTCTCATCTTGGTCTAGAGAGGAGCAGAGCAGCGCTCACAGATCTGGCTCCTGTGCAGGACTCACAGGAGTAGCTGAGTGCTTCAGTATATCAAACCCCTCCTGTTTACATCTCCTCTATATCTTGGATTTGAAATGCTTCCCAGAGCTGTGGGATAAATAGAAGAACTTGTAAAAATGTCTTTTAAAATAAAGGTGTTGTCTGGGCTGCCCGTGCTCGGGGGCAGTGGGGGGCCGGGGGCTTCCATCAGAGACTCCCCTGTGGTGTGGGGACATCCCAGTGGGGCAGGGGGAAGGTGTGGGGAGGAAAGAGCAGAAGAGTGGGGCTGTTGTGGGGTGTCCATCACCCCCATTCCCCACCCCTGCACCGTTGGGGTGGGAGAGGAGTCAGGGAGAGAGGGGTGAAGATGAGCCTGGGGCAGGTAAAGTGATTTGTTCCTCATCCTTGAACTCTGTACCCATTGGAAATAAACCAATTTTCATCCAGTCAAGTCAGTTTTGCCCGTGATCGTGCTTGGTAAGAGATCAGTAAATGTTCTCCATGCTTTTATCTTGACCCACAAGTTAATTCTGACCCCATCTCGTGCTGATGGCCAAGGTCGGCTCACCAAGAACAACCAGCTTACAGAATATGTGCTGTTTGTAAAGGGAAAACCAAAACTACCCACAGCACTTGAGGGCAGGATGGATGTCATGAATGCATTTTATCAGTGCATTCAAACCCCAGTGTCTGCTGGTGTTTGTGAAGGGAGTGTAAAAGGCTTGTGTTAGGGTTTTAGGAGTTCCCCTTTTGTTTTTCTTTTTCTCTTTAAGGAATTTTCCCCATACATGTTGCCAGGGGACACTGACAACTGGATACTTAAGAGAGACAAAAGACCACAGGGGGAGGGGTCCTGATGGCTACTCTCTTTTTCCTGGGGTTTTCTCATGTAGGGTAGAGATCCTGAGAGATTTGAACTGGGAAAAAGGGGTTGGGTACAGCCCCTAGGTCTCTTGCTCTCTCAGCATTCGGAGGGGAAAGGAGCTGCGGTCGCTGTGGGGAGGTCGTCACCACTGCAGGATTCTGCCTTCTGCTGCCTTTCCTTCTACCGTGAGTGGAGCTCTGCTTGCTGGAGCAGCCGTTGCACTGGGACCCCATTTAACACCCTGCCTCACTAAGAGAGGGGGTTTTTCACCATCTGCTGGGGTGCCCCAGGG
>VZTA01001619.1:82330-101068 GCA_013398855.1 Mohoua ochrocephala | reverse complement strand
GCCCCCTGCAGCCGCGGGGGAACCATCGCACCCGCCCTGCCCGCCGGGAGCCGCCAGCGCCCCTGCCGGCGGTGAGCGGAACTGCACCAAAGGGGAAAGGGCCCGACGGCCGAGAGAGGCTGGCACCGGGTTACTGGTTCTGTTTGGTGTCACTGCCACAGTTATTGTTGTTTTGTTTGCCTGGATAGACATGTATCAGTAAAGAACTGTTATTCCTATTTCTCATATCTTTGCCTGAAAGCCGCTTAATTTCGAAATTATAATAATTTGGAGGGAAGGGGGCTACATTTTTCCATTCCAAGGGAGGGTCTTGCCTTTTTTTGGCAGATACCTGTCTTTCAAACCAAGACAGCTCAGTATCTAATACTGTGAAATGACCATAAATTCCAGTGATAAGAGTTGAGTGAAAAGGCTTGAATGTGGATTTTCATCTTGGTTGTGCACACTGAAACCTGAGATGGTCAGGGAGAATCCTCTCATGTGAAGAGCATTAATTTAGAGAGAGAAAATTTGTGAAATAAACATCAACAGTGCCATGTTCCTGCCCTGTGGTACCCTACAGGCTGGGAATCAGAAGATTTGACGGATTATGGGCTGGGCTAATTGAGACAGGATCTCTAATGTTCTCAGTCTAAAACTGGAGGCTCAGCCAGTGTGGCTCGGGAATTAAATCTGAAAGCAAATAGGTATGACAATCAATTAGTGACTAATAAAAATATTTCTTCAATTACAGTGGGAGTGGATGATGCAGCCTAGGCAGATGTGACACTAGAGGAAGAGGGAAAAAACCAACTCATTTGCCAAATATAAGCAAGACATCCCACAAAATGTATAGAAATGAGGGTGATTTTCCTGTGCTTGATCAAACATAAAAAAACATGTTAAAAAAGCCCGATGTAATTTAAAAACCTTTTTGATGTGATTTTGAAGCTGTTGTTTGATAGCTTTTCCTCCGCTCACAGGATACAGATTGCTATTCCGTAGTAAATGGGGTGCAATTAGTGACTATCCACAGCTGAAGACAGTAGTCAGCAGGAGCTCTGAGGCTTTTCTGATCTTAACTGCATCTGGACCGATATTCTCCTGTGTCTTGCTGTACACAATTCCCCACAAAGGAACCGGATCTTGCACTCGCTGTTGTGTTTCTCTCACATCTCTTTGGCAAGGACCACATGGGGTTTTCCCTTGCCCTGGGGCCTGGGGAATGGTCTGTTTCCTAGGAGTATCTGGAAATGTAATCTGAAAAGCTTTTGTTATGTAAGGGCCTTGGGACCTGATGACACCTGTGATCTCTTCTGGTCTCCCAAAGGGGATTTGGAGAGCGTTTTTTACCCATTGTAGGGATGTTGGAGGCACATTCTACAAACCTTTATGCACTGAATGTCTGTTACATGGTTTTAATGGGTCTTACAACCATTTGCAGTCATAACCATTCAGTTTATCATGAGCTGTGCTAATACTCACCATGATTTAATCTATATAAATCAAGTTAATATCGATTTATTAAATTTTCAGGGTTGTTCCTTGTATGGAAAAGCCATTATGCAGTTAATATGTTCTAAGACTGACAATTTGGCTTTATGAATTGCAGATTGTTTTTTGTCTCAGCTTTATGGTCGGCTCAGAGCAATGCAAGACTCTACTACCCATCCCTGTATTGTTTTCTTTGCACATCTCACCGGGATGATTCATGGTTTGGGGCCCAGAGATGTTCCTGGTTTGTCTGATACCCACAGTTTCTATATTGCGTGGCTGATTCACAGTGTTACACAATGCAAGATACAGTGGTTTGTGTTGACTGACTCTCAGATAGCTGCCCTAACATATTTAGTTTAAACTTATCCGTCTACCAGTCTGTGCAGGATATGGCATCTGCTCCCTTGAATTTAGTTATTCTTTGTCTGATTTATAACACAGGCCTGTAATAAATTATCTCAGCACAGTTGGAGTGCACTGAACTGCAGATTAAGAGCTGGAATGAGTGGGGAAGGCAGGGACTTCATGAACCAGATTTATGGAACCAAAACCCTTTTTTTTTGTTTTGATTCTGTAACAGAAGCTAACAAAAAGTTATCTTAACTGCTAACTTTATAACATATTTCAGCAAACTCTTTCCTAACTCTGCTGATCTCATATAATTAATCTGCGCTTTTTAATAAACATCCTGCAACTCCAGCAACTGCTGCAGAAAGCAAAGACTGTTTCATCGTGTTGAAGTCCAGTGCATTGATGTGTTTATTAAATCTGTTGATATTTGCTTCACTGAGACCTTTGTAAATGCTGTTTTCGTGTTGATGTAAGTCCTCAGAGGCAGTGAATGTCCTGCAGCCTCTTCCTGCTGTCCTCTTCCCTCAGGGAGAGTCACTCTTTAGGCACTGGTCAAGTATTGCTCTGCAGTTTCTGTTTAGTTCTTAATTTGTATTAACAAACCAGGCATTGAGCTTCATCTTCTCCCTTAATGGGAACAGTAACGGGCTGTGCATGGCCCTGGTGACTCAGCAAGAAGGGGAAAAAAATATATTTGTGGAGCTAAATGAAGGTGGTAGGAGGTGTGTACCCGTGCCAGCACTTAGAACCCCAAAGCTACAAGACAAGGCTTCAAAGGTTACAAACCCAGGAGAAGCTGAAGGTCTGGTCAGTAACCTGCAGCACAGGGAATGACAAAAAATACCTTTCTGAGGGGACGACCTCAAAAAGCTTGTGTTGAGTAGCGTGGTTTGTGAACTTGGTAAGAAGCGTCGCTGCCCAAAGCTGGGTTTAAGGAGGGTGCTCAGCAGGACAGTGGGATTCTTGCAGGAGACACGGACTGGTGATGGCAAGCAGAGCCTGACTACATCCAAGAAAGATCAGTTAGAGACAAAACCAGGTAATAAAAAAACCTCTTGTAAGCAAGACACCTTTGGAATAAAAAAGAGTAGACTTCAGAGAAACGAGATTGATGGGACAAGAGATTCTTCACATTCCATTTTGTCTCACAGGTTTCAGAGCAGTAATTTGGTAATTTATTATGGTGATGCATCTCTCTTGCTAATTATTAAAATTATTGCCAGAAATAATTTCAATTCTAGGTTTACAAAGAGGCTGTGGTGAGTTCAGGATGCTCAAGCTCTCAGAGTTGAATTAATTTGTTTTTATTTAACTCTCAGAGTTGAATTAATTTGTGTCAGAAGTCAGATTCTAGAAAGCACTCATTAAAAGTGAGTCAGAAATAATTTCTGTTTGTTTTTCTCAAATATGCTTTACGTAAAAGAAATTTAATTTTAGTAAATTTATTAGTTTCTCTTTGCAGAAAAGCAATGGATTGACAGTTGATTTAAATTGTTATAATTGTTTAAAAGGTCAAAAACTATAGGACTTAGAGACAAACCATTCTAATAGTCTAGAAAGCTTTCATTAACATGCCCACATATATTGTGCATTACCAGTGAAACTAAAAGCCTGCATTTCCCAAGTTTTAGAAGGTGCTCCGTGATTTTGACTGGATGAGTTTCCTGTCCATACTTCCAGGAGCTGCTGGTTAAGGGAAGCTGTTGCAATGGCCTTTTGCAGGGTGTTTTTTTCTCTGTCATGTTTAACCCAGCCACGTCTAAGAGAGCCAAGAAAATAAAGTCCAGACAGTTCTGTACAACACCTCAGTACAGGCAGTGATCTTATTTAATGCAGGTCACAGTACCCATCCTCATGGTCACTAAAGGACCAGAATAAATGCTGTTTCTCTGTCTGAAATTCTCTTTTTCTAGTGACTTGCCATTGCAGCACTTACAGAAATACACCTGAAGCTTAAAAAACAGAGTAAGAGGATGAGTTTTGATGGTCTCTCGTGCTGAAGCTGACCTTGGACAGACCCCATGAAGTGATAGAGCATGGCCTTAGATAAATCTCTGTGTTGGTGCTGCCCAGCAGTGATGCTGCAGTGTCTCCCATGGAAGCACACAACAACAACAACAACCCAGGAAATGCTGCTGTGGGGTTTGAAACTGGCCGAGTGTTTTCCCCTTCCTTAAGGAACTGGTAAATGCTCATTTTCCTGTCATCAAGTCCATGGTTATGAATTAAGGGGCACTTCCTGTGCCTCCCAGTGTGGGCATGGGAGCTGCCTGCTACATATTTAAATGTTACTGCTTCTTTGGCATCTACTTTGACATGAAATGCTATAGATTAATAACTAATTACTTTTTTTTTAAAAATAGCCTAGGAAGAAAAACAACTTTTGAAGGTACTTTATTTAATCCATAAAAAAAATTTGCTTTGAAGTAAAAAATGTCTTGTTTACAGCATGAGGAGTCTGTGTTCCAGATGTCTTCATCTGTTGTTCTTTGCAATGTTTACCAAAAAGCTTTGTTGGATAAAGAAAATGCTGTGGGGATTTCAGTGACAAATGGGGCACTGCAGCCTGTTCTATGGGGGGGATTCACTGAGGGATTGGGAGCCTGCAGAGGAATTGCTGTTATAATGCAAGAAGAAAAGGAGGTAGTTTCAACAAATTAAAAACATAGAGCAGAGTGGTACAATAAAAAGGACAGCAGCACCCAGAGCATGTCAGATATTGTGGTTTGGACCCAGGGCCTCAAAGGGAAAAGAGAGCACATGAAAGAGCCACCACTGGTTAGCAGTGCATACGGCAAAGATTGGTGATTTGGGAAAGAGCTACATTTGATTCCAGCTTTCCCTTGTCACTGTATTGAATTCCCAGGCTTGGCTTTAACTTGACATTATAGTCATTATAGTCTTTTTTCTACAAGTGGCAATACCCAGCTCAAATACTTCAGAGTGTGTATGTGTTGATGTATTGCTCTATGCTTCATTTTATTTAAAGAACAAAACAAAACAAAAAAAGCTTTACTTGACTCAAATGACTAACTTGTCCTGTAACGAGTTGTTTTTTCTAATTAAAAACTTTTCTTGGGGAAAAAAAAGCACAACCAAATTTTGGAACCAGTACTATGACTATAATATTAAAGGACTAAGTGGAAACTATAAACACAAAGATGAACCGTTTCTACCCAGCAGGGTACATAATGTGAGAAATGAAAATATAACTGCCAAGAAGTAATTGGTATTATGAGATGTATGGAATTTCAGTAATATAAAATTATAGAATTACAGAATCATGGAATGGTTTGGTTGGAAGGGACCTTAAAGGTCATCTTGCTCCACCACCTGCCATGGGCAGGGACCCCTTCAGCTATCCCAGGCTGCTCCAAGCCCTGACCAACCTGGCCTTGGACACTGCCAGGGATCCAGGGGCAGCCCCAGCTTCTCTGGGCACCCCGTGCCATGACCTCTCCACCCTCATAGGGAAGAATTCCTTCCAAGTATCCCATCTAACCCTGCTCTCTGGCAGGGTGAAAATCTGGGTAACTTCTTTATGCCCTTTTTTTGAGTCCAGCAGTGTTGCCGTTGCCTGAAGTGCTGCTGGAGATGAACTCCCTCAGCACAGATACCTGGAATAACATAATTGGGCACCTTCGGAGTAACTTTACTGTGTGCAAAACCCCCATAAATCCTATTGAGGTGGCTCTGTGTTGCCTTTTACCTGCCTTTCCCTGGGATGAGCTGATGGAGGTCCGTGGGGGCAGAGCACATGCTGGGAATGTGGTGGGGGGGTGACAGTGAGTGGTGGGTTTGCAGAAAACACTATGGATGTTTGACTGGATCTGTAACACGTGGTTTTGGCAAAGTGCCCCGGTTTTCCTGCAGAGCTGGCTCCATAATCTCTCCAGGAAGTGAGTTTCCCTTCATTTCTGGATGTAGCTTTCTAGGGAGCACTAAAGTGCTTTTTTGTTTGGTGAAAATACTTCAAGTGCTGCACTATGGTCTGAGTCATGCCATAGTGTTGTAGTTAGTTCCATTACTTCCAGCTGTATAACTGGCTTTCATGCATCTTTATTGCTTATAATGAATGTTCTGTAATTATAAATGGTGTTTAGGCAATGCTTCCAACAATATCCACTTTCCCTGCTTTGTGTCAAACTTATATAGCCCCCCTGGCCATTGAATTAACCACAGAATTCTGTGAGAATTCTGTGAGAATTCTTAGAAATTTTTTCCAGGTTCTCATAGAAAGATTGACATGTTTTGCATGTTTTAATTTAAACAGTTTTTTAAACCCAGTGTCATTTAATTGTTTTCTCTTTGCAGTTCCAATTAAAAAAGAGAATGGGGATTCCTAGAGTAAAGCAGCTAATTTCTTTTTGCCGTTTAACCATTTAGCTATGAGCAATGAAAGAAATACAAATTTGAAGGGTTGTCTGTAAGGAAAAAAAGAACAGTGGAATGTAGCAGCATGACAATGATGCTAATTACAGAGGCAGTAGAGAAAGGAAATGTGTCAAATTAGCCTCAATTGTATGAATTTGATTTTGTCGTTTATGTAAAAGAGTGCAATAGTGGAAGAAGTATCCTGCAACAATATTCCCTTCAATCTGCCACTGGGAAACAAAGCCGGAGCCCTCCAGGAGTCCTGGGTCAGGACTTCCCTCTCTGAGAGACCCCTGGATGGGTTTTGTGTGTGATTGACAGAAGGAGAGTTACAAAGAGCTGTCTCCCAACACCTCTTTTCCCCTCTGCACTTTGCTGCAGTGCTCTGTGCACACCTGGGCAAGGTGCAGGTACCACCCTCCGGTCCTGCCAGAGTTCCCACCAAAATATGGCCACGAGGTACTGTGTACAGAAGGCTAGAACAGGGCAATTGTGTGGAATAAAAAATAAGTGCGTGCCATGTGTTTCAGTGTAAGACTGAGTGATCCATAGTGCCATAGTGTTGGCAGCACAATATGATTACTGAGGTGGTGGTATGGACTGAATTCTATACTTACTAAGGTAGCAGCAACATAGCATTAGGTGCCCTAAACATCTGTAATTAACTTTTAGGTTGGTTTGGGTTTCTCATGCTCTACCCTTCTATAATTTGTGTGGGATGTAGGTGTTTCTGTTACTCTGGAGATGCTCTGATCAATGCAGGTAAAGCTGGTGGTGCCTCAGGAGCTCAGGTAGCTCAGCCCCCTGCCCCAGCAGGAGCAATTAGACCTCAGCCATGCCTGGCAGTTAATTAGCTTGCCTGTTCTTCAAACCCTCCTGTGACAGAGATTCCACTCTCCCTTGGCAATTGATTTCTGTGCTGAGCCACCTCGACACATAAAAAGATCTCCCTAATGTCTGAACCAAATTTTCCTTGCTGCAGTTTAACCCTTCTTGTCCTGTCTTGTGATGAATAGTTTTGTCCCCTTCCCTTGACAGCAACTTTACCATAATGGAAAATTGTTGTCGTGGAGGCTTCACAGCATTTTAAAAAATTTTTAAAAATCCCAGAACCTTCAGTCTTTTCTTATGGGTCAAGTTTTTTAGCTCACTGCTGCTTTTCTCTTGGTGTTTTACAAGTGGCTGGAGTTACTGGCCTGTTGTGAAGCCTTAGAGAAGCCACAGCAGTTCCCAGCTAATGGAATCCTAGACTCATGGAATAGTTTGCTCTGGGAAGGATTTTGAAGCCCATCCAGTGCCACCCCTGCCATGGGCAGGGACACCTTCCACTGTCCCAGGCTGCTCCAAGCCCCAATGTCCAGCCTGGCCTTGGGCACTGCCAGGGATCCAGGGGCAGCCACAGCTTCTCTGGGCACCCTGTGCCAGGGCCTCTCCACCCTCACAGGGAGGAGTTTCTCCCTAATATCTCACCTAAATCTGCCCACCTCCAGGCTTTTCCCGCTTGCCTTGTCACTACCTGCCCTTGTGAAAAGTTCCTCTCCAGCTTTCTCCAGCTTGGTGGGAAGTCCAGAGGCTGGCAGGAGCAGGGACGGGCACCTGTTCCAGGGCAGGGACAGGCACCTGCCGGGTGGGTGCTGGCTCAGGGGGCTGGTTGCTGGCAGGGCAAGGCAGGAGGGGCAGCTCACAGCAGTCCTGTGCCCAGCCATGGACCAGCAGCTTCCCTTTCTGGGAAGGCCCACCTACCCCCTTCCCCAAACCACTCTGCAGCCTAAAGATGAAATGTACTCTGAGAGGAGTGGTAATTTTCCCTTAGAAAACCATGGGTCTGTAATTTCCATCAGTTAATGTGACAAGTACAAATCAATCCACATACTCTGTATTTTTAAAATGTTCCTGGTTTATTATTTTATAAAGTTAGGGCATATTTTAAAAGCATTAGTTAGGACAAAATATTGGCAGTTAGAAAATGCCAACCCCAGTTTTTTCCACGCACATGAAAAGCAGTGATAGGTCAAGATTATTTCAGTAGAACTTTGATACGGAGAGGCCGCTTGGTTTTGTAGCACTGGTTGGGTTGGTGCCTGTTCCTCCCGAGCTCTTATGTTGAGACTCCAGGATCTTTATTTCCCTGTTTCCTGAGCTGAGGTTTTCCAATGTCCTCCTGGCAGCCCTGTGAGGTCAGTGGTGATGAGTTCCAGTGGTGCTTTGTGCCCCATCTATGGCTCCTTCAGTGAGTCAGCTTCGGGCCATTTGTTTCATTTGGAATTGAACAATCCTTGCACACAGCAGGAACAAATGAGTAGCCTTGACAATCCCTTTCTGATGTCTTTAGCAATTTCTTAAGATCAAAAGTAGATTAAAACCAATTCAGTGGCCAAAGGGAGGTTTATCTTCTTTGCAGGGTTTATTTACAAAACATATTTTTCCAACTTTGCTAACTATTATCCTGAAAGGAGGAGAAATTCAGACTGGGACCATTAAAGCCCAGGTTACTGATGACTTGTTCTCAGAAGTTTGCTGCAAACACAGCCATGGGCTGCTTGTCTCAGGAAGCAGGCCAGAGAAGGCAGAAGTTTGATGAAAGATGTTGGGTTTTGTGTTTTCCAGAGCGATGCAGTTTTTCAAACAGGTCAGTCAGCATCTGAGGAGTCAATGTCCACTAAAGTTCCTCTCAGCTTCCCCAAAACCTGTGCTGGCAGTTGTGTGCTTTGTTGTAGATAAACTCTTCTTAGGGAAATGAATAAAGAGTGGGCAGGGCAGTGGGAGAAAGGGGAAAATCAGAACCAAAAAGCCTAATCCTCAGTGAAATAGTAGGGCTAAGCATTATCTCACCATACACAGAATTTAAATATGCCCAAAGACAAGGTTTATATTTTTCACTTTAAATAGAGCCCAGATTTTCCTGCTTTATTCATCCATTTGACACATAATAGTAGCAAATACTTGAATGATCCGTGCTTTAACCTCTGGGCTCCTCAATCCATCCTCACCTATCCACATTTTCCAGCACCTCAGCATAACTCAGCACCCCAAATCTGTTTTGCTGGGTAAGTGCAGGAGCCCATGTGGCCCATTTCTGCAGAAACTGAGCTCCCCCCTGCTTTTATTGTACTGTGTCACAGCCTTAATGCTTTTTTAATGGAGTTTGCAGAGGGTGAGCACCGTCAGCCCTCATCTGCTGGAATGGGAAGTGTCTGCTCTGTGGAAGCAGGGTAGAAAATTAAAGGGGGATATTAATGTGGGGGAGGAAGTTTGTCGATGACACACTAATGGTTTCTGTTCTCAGGCATGACTGCTGCCAGTTTAGCAGTGATTTAGGCTGGAATTATTTTTCCTGATGTTCACACCAGTTGAGTGGCCTGCAGGAAGGACTTGGAACAAAGTCATTCCAGAAAAAAAAAGTATGAAGCAGTTTATAAATAACCAAAATCACTGCATGATTCATTAAATCATGAATCATTTGGACGATCCCTTTCATCTCACTGCATGTTTTCCCACTTGGTTTTCATTGATAGGAAAATCAATGCTTCTTCTATGGACTCCTGATCTAGAATATTTCACAGGAAGGCCTTAGAGAACAAATCTGTTTTTAAATGAAATAATGCATCTGTTTTATTTCGTTCCCTGCCCAGCAAATCACTTAAGGTCTTGAGTTCAGTTTGACAACTCAAATATTTAAAGTTCTGTGTGTTGCTGCTGTATCTGGTTCAAGAGATCTTTAACATATGATCAGTTCCTTTGGTTTGCCTTTTTTATTGCTTTTCTTTCCTCTCTTCGACAACAACTCTTCTTCCCATTTTAGTTGTCTTGGTTTGCTGGGTGCAATACCTGGGCCTTTATGTTTGTAACAGGGTCCAAAAAACCTAAACCCACTTTCCATTGGTTATGTTTTGGAGAGAGACATGTGGAAGATGAATTTTCAGCAACAGGTAAGGGTTAGGATTTCAGGGCACAGCTGTCTGACAGAAGCAGAAAGTGATTACCTGTGGAACAAAGTGAGCACGAGGTGAGAGAGCAAAACAGATTGTTTGGAATGGTTCCAGGTGGCATTTCTGGGTTACACTTTAGGAAAAGTCACTGTTCAAGTTGACCTTCAGAACTAAAATCATGGGTTAATTAAACAAGGCCAGCACACAGAGGTACAGATGTATCCATAATTCTGATACAAGCCTTGGCTGGATTTGATAAATCTGACGTGTCACTGATGTGCTTGGGCAGTTGTTTGTAATGAGGCATAACTTCCCCCTGAACCCAAAACTGACCAACTCTCAGGTGGCATCAGCTCCATTGTAAATAATTGAAAAAGACCTAGGGAGATTCAAAACATAATTATCTAAAATCTGCATTAAAAAATGAAACAACCTAAAAAAGCTACACAGGGCTTCATTTATGTTGTTAACACTTATCAATCACATAGACAAAACAGGTTTAGTCAATACTATAATAATTGCTACTGATGCTACTTCTTACATATGAATTAGGCACCCAAGATCCCATATTGCTCTTTTATTAATGAGGAGAAAGAAGTTCTCTGACAAGGCACTTCCCTCTCCCCCCAGAAAGAATCCTGAGAAAGGGGAGACAATAAGTGAAGCAGCACTGCAGAAGAGAGGGAAAAAAATGTTCTGCATGTGGTTTGCAGACAGGACACAGTGTTTGGATGGATTGCAGCAGGAGGGCCTGGCATTAGGGACACTAATGAGAGTGGGATGTGACCCACGGGAGGGACCTGGTTAGAGAAGGCAGAGAGCAGGGAGAACACCTTCAGGCAGGGATGTGGACAAGATCACATTGTAAGATCACCTTTCTGGCTCTTAGTGGCAATTCTGTGGCTGAAGTGTTTGGGTTGTGACTGCTGTAGGACCTATTCAGAGAATGAGCAAGTGTGTGTGCGCACATGTGTGTGAATGAAAACACAGGTGGGACAGAGTTGGGGTTTAGAAATGAAATTACACTGGCTTCATTGTGTTAAGAGACCATAGATCGGCAATTTTATATTCCTACTCTTCTCTTGTGTTTGTGGTTACTGCAAATAAACAGGTCCATCCTTCTTCCCCAGGAGACTCTGTCACGAATGAAAAGTTCCTACTGGAACTTAATTATAGAATCATAGAAACATGGAGTCCCAGACTGGTTTGTGTCATAAATCTCATCCCATTCCACCCCCTGCCATGGCCAGGGACACCTTCCACTATCCCAGGCTGCTCCAAGCCCCGTCCAACCTGGCCTTGGACACTGCCAGGGATCCAGGGGCAGCCACAGCTTCTCTGGGCACCCTGTGCCAGGGCCTCCCCACCCTCCCAGGGAGGAATTCCTTCCCAGCATCTGATCTAAACCTGCCCTCTGGCAGTGAGAAACCATTGACCCTTGTCCTGTTACTCTCTGCCCATGTAAATAGTCCCTCTGCCTCCTTTTTATCAGCCCCTTCAGACACTGAAGGGGCTCTAAGGTCCCCTGGGAACCTCTTCTCAGGCTGTCTCCCAGCCTGGCTCCGGAGCAGAAGGGCTCCAGCCCTTGGAGCATCTCCTCTGTGACAGGACAGGTCCCTCTCTGTCTTGTTCAGGGACCCCAGAGCTTGAGGCAGCACTCAAGGTGAGATCTCACCAGGACAGAGAAAAAGGGAAGAATCACCTCCCTCAACCTGCTGGACACTTGAAGCTTTAGAAATGCTGATGCATGAATATTTGTTGAGTAGTTGCATATGTCCATGATAGAAAAGGTTCATGAATTGCTTGTTAACGAATCTTGAACCCAGTATTATTTGTTTGTCCTTATATCCTCACTGAATGAAAAAAAAAAAAAAGCAGATTGTAAGTGCAGATTGTGAAAAAAGGCAGAGCAATGTGGAGGGCCCTGCAAAAGTGTTTCAAAGAAACACTGGATCCATGTGTTGGTGCACAGATACATCTGTGTTTCCCCTCCCCTTAGTCTTGCTCTCTGTATCTCTTGAATAACAAAGCAAGCCAGCCTTTCTGATCCTTGCTTCTGCTTTTCTGCAAGCAAAAATAAAATATGGAGGTGATTTCAGCAAGAAGAAATGTCCATTTGGGATATTTTTGTCGATACCTCCTACATCTCTGAAAAGCCTCTGGGACCAACTCCTTAACTAAACAAGTCTCTGTTTTATTTTCTGTGATTGCTGGTTCAGTCTCCCCTAACCCAAGGTGCCCCAGCTGGCCTTGGCAAGTTCAATAATTGATAGGAAAGAACAGGCACCTCCCGAGGATGGTTCACATCATCCTCAGCTAACTGTCTAAAAGTGCTGGGCTGAGCCACCCCTGGCAGTATTTATCTCTTTGCATCAATTACAGCAAGAGTCTGGCTGACTGGTTTAAACTGGCTGATTAGAGATGAATCCTCATCTCGGATAATGCTACCAGAGGGTTGATTCCTGCAGTGTCTGATCTCCCAGCATGGTGGGAAGGCACCTTTCCTGAGGCTCACAATGGGTCAGAGTGGCTTCTTGTCCAAGCCTCTTCCAGGTGCTTCCTGCCTGCACTCCCAGCCCTCCCAGCTCACTGTCAGCTGCTCCCACTGGTGAGCAGTGCCCTGTGGCACTGCTCTGATGCCCAGCCCTTCAGCAGGGATGCAAAAGGAGGGTGCAGCATCTCAGCTCTGTTCCCCAGACACTGAGGGAGACAGAAGATAAGCAAAGCTTCACAGTCACGTCTGCTTCTCCCTTATTAGTTCCAAGGAATAGAGTAGACCTTTATTTTACAGGGCAAATAAATAAAGTTCCACAAGTTGTGGTGGAACTTCACATAATCTCGCAGCTGCTCCTCTGCTGCTTCTGGGGATCTGCTTTGCTCGTCTCTTCCGCCTCCTGGATTCCCTCTCTCTACTGTTCTCGTAGATTGTGTTTGCAAGCTACTCGTGCAGCTGTTGGATCAAACTGACCCTCTTCCCTAACTCTGTAGGTGAATTTATCCAACTTTACTGCAGCCAGTGAACAGTTAGATGCTTGCTCTGACCCAGCAGTCTGCATTCCCTAAAAATCAGCAGCAGAGGTATCACATTGTCTGATCTCTGCTCTGACCCTCTCCACAAAGCTGGGGTTGTCTGCATGCCTGGAGAGGAGAAGCTTTAGGCTGACCTAATTGTGACCTTCTAGCAGCTGAAGGGGCTTCAAGGAAAATGGAGAGGGACTCTTTACAAGGGATGGAGTGGCAGGACAAGGGGGAATGGCTTCCCAGTGCCAGAGGGTGGGATTAAATGAGGTATTAGGAAGAAATACGGTCTAGCGGAAGGTGTCTCTACACACAGCAGGAACGAGATGGCCTTTAAGGCCCCTTCCAACCCAAACCATTCTGTGTCTCTGTGATTCTGTGGCTCTTACATGGCCAGGGAGTTGAGGGTTGTGCCCTGTGTGTTCGTCCTTTGGGAAGGGACCATATGGAACCCTTTGCCTCTCCTCTCGTAAGAACAGGCCCAGTACGAAGCAGAGGTTGAGGAAAATGTCCTTCTCCTCTTCTGTCCTAATCACAGAGACACCATAGGTTCCTGCCATGAAACTGCAGCCAGCTGGAACAGCCACTGGTGCTCAGGAACTGACAGCCTCAGCAGGGCTACGGGAAAGGGGGATGGAAACGGCTTTTGTTCCCTCTCTCTTAGCCACATTTTCTGTTCTCCTTTTTGGTGCAGGTCCCAGAATATTTGTGAAGGGACTTGCTTTCAGGATTCTCTGTTGGAAAGGCATTCTTTGCACCCACAGAAGCTTGTCCAGCAGAACACTGTTAATTGTTTCCAGTGACCTGCTCTACGTGTAGCGACCCAGAGTAACAATGCCAAAGGTGACACCAGTTGTGTTTCTGCTGGACCACACTTCAAAGGCCTGTTCAGATAATTTGTTTTCAACTCACATGATGGACAAAATATTCTCAGATGAGTTTTTCCTCACTCTGGGTTTTAAAAACTGGGCATGCACATAAAAGTCAGCCAAAAGAAGTTACACAGTCCCTGTGGTAGGTGTTTATCATCAAATATTGCCAGGTACCACAGCAATCAGCTCCTTCTGGTGTGTCTTGATGTATCGAAATTTACCTGGGCCGAAATGATAAAATCAGATTTATAAATGCACATTGTTTCTACCTGCATTACCTTATAAATCAGTTTTATTTTGTTCTTGATGTCATCCTGCTGCAAAACACAAAGAAAACACTCAATAAATGAAATTGCATCTGTCTGATTCCGAAAATCTGAGTAATACTAGAGGTCTTCAGCTTGGATATATCTATTTCTGCTGGAAAGGTTTTTCAACCTTCTTTCCCCAATAAATTCTGACTGTTATTTTAGCCCAGATAATACTCTCAAAATAGGATTGCTAGAAAAATCCAGTAGATTGGTATGACAAACCCTACGTACTTCAAGACATCATTTTTTACCCAGTAAAAACAAATATCCAGTGCAGTGTATGTCACCCAAAAGGCAAGAGGAAGGAATTGTGTCTCATGAAGGAAAAATCTACCCTCAACAAGCCCATATATTCCTTAGTGGCATCACTGGGCTTTGTAAATTTGGGCATGGGGGATCATAAAACCCTGATCTGTGTAGAGTGAACTTTCTAACGAGCAGAACGGCATTCAAATTCTGAATATTTTCACCAGTATGTGTAATAATATATCAGCTTGTAATGTTTCAATGACTTGGTAAGAAATAAGAGGAGGAGGATTAGCTACTAAATTTGTCAGAAATGTATTCCAAGTAAATACCAGGAGAGGGAGGAAAAAAAAAAAAGATTGAATTTGGTGTTTTTCCACACCAAATGCGCAGTGAGTTCTATCAGATTTACAAGTTACTCTTCTGTTCTGGGAGCACAACTGTTAATCTTATGAAGGCAGCAGATTAGGTAACACAGAAGCATTTTCTGAGCAACTTCAGGCGCACATTCAGGGACATTCTGCATTGTTGTGTTTCTTTTTTTCCCGTAAATTTTTGTTCTGAAGTCAATTTATATTTATTTTATATTTTTTATCGTGTGTATATTAAGACCATAGTAAGCTGGGAATTCTTCCATCGTAAAGGTTACAATTCCCTTTACTAACATATTCTTCAGTGTCTTAGTTATTTGAAACTGATAGTGTTTTTTCAAGGAAAAAAATTCTGTAGCTTCTGAAAATTTGTCCCAATCCAGTTTTTACAACCTTAGTTTTCTTACAGAATTTTTTCTCAGTTTAGGAAGAAAAAAGTCCGTGCCATATTAAGTCCTCCGATGTCATCTGGCTAAATCCCCTTGAGAGCTGAAGGCTAAATACGAAAGAGGCAAACTAAAGTGCAGAATCCTTGTGTGCATGTTTCCCATTTCGAGAGAAATATCTTTTCTGGTGAGAATACACTCATTTCAGCTGGAATTGAAGGTCTCTGTTGCTTTGTTTTCCACTTATCTGCTCTCAGAGCACAATGAGGCTGTGCAAGGAGTGTTTTCGCCTCAGTTGGAGATGATAAAGGCAAAAAGGGTTCTTGTTATTGTCCCATTAAATCATCTCTGTAACTGGGCTGTAGAGCTAATGCAGGACGATAATTGATGGTAGGCAAAATTCATTACTTGCTGAGTGTGTTTTCTGAGGACTTTTGTGTGGTCAGTGAGGGTAAACTGTGCCTGGATTCCTCTTGATGAATATAATGCACCTTCTGACAGCCAGTGTTGATCATGGAATGTGAGAACGGTTGAATTTATAAAATTCTAACTGAGCAATTTTTGAGTCCAAATGTGAAATTTTGAGGAGCACTGACAGAAGAATTATCTTTAAAAATACATTAGTAGTAAGTAGAAAAAGAAGAGGCAAAAAGAGGAACATGAGATAATGCTCAAGCAATTTTGCTTGAAGTTTACTGATAAAACATGTCATAAACCTAGAAGTAATTCTCTTCTCAAAAACTCCTATTCCATCTCTGACACAGTTGGACCACAGATATTTGGTCATGGTTATTCTCCCTGGGTAGTGGATTCTCTGTTTAGCTACAGTTTTGAATACAATATTGAGATTGGTAAGATCTTTCTAAAAAGTAGTATTTTCCAGAGTGGCCATTTTTCCTGCCTGCAGTTCATTTCTATACTCCTTGGACTGAGAGCCTCCTGTGGAGTTCATGTGGTTTCAATGGTTTTGGTATTAACATCTCCTGCGTTTTGAGTGTTAAGATTTAAATACACAGAGCAAGTAACCCACAAACAATGTGTGCAATAAAACTAAAAAGAAAATACTTCAAATACATTGACATTTGTGTAGATACAGAAAGACTCCATCATGACTCTGATTCATTCTAGCAAAATTACCCATTGTGCCAGTTTCTGCCAATATAATAATTATTCTGTCTTGAGATCCTCCCTAGCTTCCCCAGAGCTGCCCTTCTCAGGGGAATCTGCGAGCTGACCCGGAGCGTCCCTGGCAGGACGAGCAGCACAGGTACAGGCGGTGTGGAGTTCCAGGGGCAGTGTGGAGTTCGCAGGGGCAGTGTGGAGTTCGCAGGGGCAGTGTGGAGTTCCAGGAGCAGTCCTTCCCGGAGGGGAAGGGCGCTCTCTGATGATAGAAGAGGTGCGCCGGAGGTAAAGGAGTGGGAAGGGTCTTCGTGTAGGTTCCAGCAATATCATTTATTGTGGAAAGTCCAGGGACGAAGACACTGGGAAAACTGAAGATCAGGGTTTATAAGGGAACAGGGCAACCCATCAGGGAAGGGCAAATGGGCAGAGGGAAACTTGAGGGACAACCGGGGAACAAATCGGAACTGGGGAAGGAGGGACTGGGTAGGGAGGAACCAATGGGGTGTCGAAGTGAACAGAACTTTTGAGAACACAATGAATATTTATCAGGAGACATACATATTGAACGGAGAACACACGTAATAAACAGGGAATCCAAACACGAGGGAGAATCACACATAGGTGTCTTCAGCAGATGGCTGGCAGCTCTCCTCCCTAGACCTTCGCCACCAGTTCAGGGCAGTGGTCCGATGACCACGAGGGTGCTGCAGCCCTCCAGAGGGCTGAGCCACTGCCACATGAGATTTTTCTTTTTATTGGCTATTTTGCTAGTTTGAGGGACTGGGAAAGCCATTGGGTAAGTTCAATTGTACGTGTGCTTCTAAAATCAAATTTTTGCCTTAAGGGGAAAAAACCCCAAGCTACTACGTGCTTTCTTTCCCTGATCTCTGGCTGTTTCAAGACAAATCATGTGCTTTGAATATATTATTTATTTAATTTTTATTCTTAAGATTGCAGGCAGACCAGCATCTGGCCTGTAAGTTGCACTTGCTAGCTCTTCTTTACAAACCTGGATTTATACAAACTCCTCATTTCTGAGAAAGTTGCTGAAGCAGCTTTTCCAGAAGTGCTACACTGACAGAAAATCACAGCTCCCACATGGACAATGGACAGAGAGAATCTTGGAAAAAATAAATACCTTATTGAAATATTTAAAGAAAGTTATTCCTGCACAAGTGAAGCAAGAGAAAATGTGGTTTTTAGCTTTTGAAAACATCCTCAGATTTTCCTGCAAGTTCCATTTTTCAATTTAATAGCTATGTGACACACATTTGACACATCTCTCCTGCGATATAGAATGTCTTCCCATCTTTATTTTCTGGGAAATGTGTCTCTCCAGTGGAGTCACATTTAAGACAGATGAGATGGAATCTGGATTTGTATAATTTTGCACAAATAAGGATTGAAAACAAGCTGCCTAAAATTCCTTCTGTTAAACACCACTTGGTGCACCTTATTCTCCTTAAGAATGAAAGACATTTCTTTTTCAAAGGTGGAATTTAAAGCAGTGTCTCCTGCAGAGAGGGAATTGGGTCCTTTGGAGGAAGCTCAGAAGCACTGTCTGGGCACAGTTTGGGGGAGAGGCCTTAGCGGACTTGAATCCACCCACAGTGGGTTTGAATTTGGCTGTTTGTTTCTGTGTCTGTTTCTAGATGTCAGTGTTATATTTGGCTACGTTGCCTGCAGGTCTGAGGGCTTCCACTGCCTGTGAACTGACTTGTTCGCCCTGAAATTCTCCGTCTTCCACTGCAGTGAATTGGCAAAGCACAGAGATAAATCTGGGAATGTCCCTAAAGAATCAACAAGTGGCTTTTGGCTGCATTATCATCTTCAGTGCTGTAATCTTAATATTGTCCACACAGTAATGGTTTTTTTCACAGCAGAAAACGAGAGGATCACAGAATGTTTTGGGTTGGGAGGGATCTTAAAGCCTATCCTGTTACAATAAGAAGTGACACGGACTCACCAGGCAGGTGCAGAAGGGAGCTGCCTTCCAAAAACCACGCCTTTTTAATCAATTAGGCCTTTATCAGTAACATTCCATTAAAGCACAACAACCATAATTCAACCAACCACCATAAACCATTATATGAACACGTGATGGTTATATAACTTGTTTTCTATGGTTATGTAACTTGTTTTCTATCTCTATTCCAGCTGAGTCATTACCCAGAATCCTTTTCTACTTAGCCAAAGTATTAAGAGTAGGCCATGATTTTACAAAGGCAACAAGGCCTTCATTTTGTAAGGTTTTACCTATCTGCAACACCATCCCATCCCAT
>VZTA01001619.1:37808-82266 GCA_013398855.1 Mohoua ochrocephala | reverse complement strand
TCCCATCCCATCCTCTACCATGGGCAGGGACACCTTCCATTATCCCAGGCTGCTCCAAACCCCGTCCAACCTGGCCTTGGACACTTCCAGGGATCCAGGGGCAGCCACAGCTTCTCTGGGGAATCTATGCCAGGGCCTCACTATTCCATTATGCTGGATGTACCTATCACTCAATAGTGGGAACAGCAGCTGTAGCTGTGGGTAATCCAGGCCAGAAGCAGGACCAGTTGTGCAGCAGCAAGACTCATCTGGGATGAGACCACCCTTGTCCTTTGAGGAAAATTCTGTATTTGTGTCCTAATCTCAGAAAATTGTCATCTCATTAAATTTATCTTCTTCTTTAGGCTCTGTAGTCTTTATTTCAGATGTTGCTTTGCAATATCTGCTGGGTTAGACCAGAATCGCAGAAATGTTAAGGCTGGAAAAGACCTTTAATATCATCCAGTCCAAACATCAACCCAGCACCCCCCTGTTCACCACTAAGCCATGTCCTCAGGTGCCTCATCCACTTGCTTTTTGAACAATTCCAGGGATGGTTGAACAGTCCCATCACTGCCCTGGGCAGCCTGTTCCATTGCTTTACGACCTTTTCCATGAAGAGATTTTTCCTAATATCTAATCTAAACCTCTAAACTCCTCGTTTTCTTGCAGCCAAGGCAGCCAATGTAAAATATCTCCTCACACATTACACTGGGTGGGATCAGACCAGACAGATTTTGATAGGAGTTCAGATAACACCATCTGTTAGAGAAGCTCCAATATGGGATTGTGCATAATGAGCGTTCATTGGGTATGTGCAGGATCTACTAGGCGTGTTCACTACTACTTTTGTGTGTTTGAAGTTCTTGAGATCTTTTATTTTTAGCCAGGGAACGAATGTGATTGCAGGTTTTTTAATGGCCTTTAAAAAAGTTGAGTAAACAACATATGTAATTACTCTGTAGGGAAATACGGCTTAATTAAATCATGAAGTCATTCTATTAGCATATGCACCTGCTGCTTATGTGGTTCATTTCTTCCAGAAATAACCAAATTACTGAATAGAAATTGTTCTATAGTTCAGCTACCTGGAATGTGTGCTTCAGTGATTTGTCTCGTCCCCCTGCAGGTGATTCATTGTTGGCCTACTCACACTGCAGGACAGAGCTCTGACGGGGCTTGTGAAAGGACACGGTTTGTCTTGGCCCTTTAAAATCCTCCAAAGCCAATGTAGTTTTCATAGCCTTTATCTGTGGGGGAAGCCTGCTCATCAGATGGGACACAAAAGAATATGCAGTCCCCTCATGCACTGTGCCATCATCAAAAAGAGTCTGTGGAAAGAGCTTGCAAATGCTTGGAAAAGTCATGGCTGCTGTATAGGACTAAACTTTCTTATTATTTAGGGTATGCCGTGTATTCTGACTAGCTTAATTAAAATGTCTCAGACAAAATACTCCCAGAAAATTTGAATGTGATGGAATCACAGAATATTCTGAGTCGGAAGGACCCACAAGGATCATCGAGTCGAGCTCTTAAGTGAATGGCCCATGTAGGGATTGAACCCACGTCTGGGTGTAACCATCGCCCTGCTCTAAAAGTGTCCCATAATGTGCCCAGATTGACCTGAAAAAGAATTAGACTTATTAACTTGTAACATGATGGCATTTAATTCATGTCACCTACTCTTGGATATTTTTTTTCCTTTGTCATTTTAAAGGGAATGTAAAATACACAGAAGGGAGGAGACAAGAGGCAATGGAGTTTTCCTTTCTTCCAAGCTATGTAGGGCTGGGGGTATTTGCTTTAACTGCAGCTCTGTATCCTCAGAAGAGCCTTAAATAAACAGTGTAAGAGGTAGGGTCAGTATGAAGTGATCCCTCCCCAGTGCTTCTTTCCAATTTCTGGCCAGCAGAACTGTGGAGGTTCTGGAGCTGGTGCTGCATTTAGAGTACTAGGTTTAATAGCTGTCAGTATTTCATCCTTCTCCAGTTAGGTGCACAACCTTTTCACAGAAGGTCCCGCTCTTTATTTATTGCTTTATCTTCGTTTTTTATACCGAGGTGCTTTGAGTATTGTAGAGAATTTGACTCAGCTGTTTCCTACATATTTATACAAGAAAACAGAGACAAAACCCAGCATGTGTGAGGTCTTGGTTTTGGTAAATACTGTTTATACAGTATTTATTAGGTTTGTGTATTTTCTGGGGATTTTATTTTGTATTTTCTAGGTTTGTGAAGCCACCAGTATTCCAAAGTCACCCTCAAAATTTACATTATCAATTTACATTCTTGTATTCCTTCTCTCACATCTTTCATTTAGGAAATGTATCTCTCTCCTGTTGTGATTGCAGCAGTGACAGCCAGCTATGAAGAATAAATTGTTTACCTTCTGTGTGGGGTGTAATGTAGGTGTGTTGCAGACATCATTGGGGAATCTATCCTAAGTAGCAAATGTAGAAGTGACTCATATCCCAGCAGCCACCCCAGAACGAGATTAATGCTTTAATCCTGGCCCACAGTAAAAGCCACAGAACATATTAGTTCACTAATCATTTCAGGCTGTCTTTAACATGTCCTTGGTTTGTAAAACCCTACACAGCTTTGGTGCAAATTCTTCAAATATTGGCTCATTCCAAGTGTTCTGTTAAAACAACTGAAATTTGCTGATACACTGAAAATTTCCTTTTAATACTGATCATAGGGACTGAGCCATTTCTGTGGATTCATCTCCAGAATTCAGCTTTCAGCACAGCTCAGGCAAAAGCACAGACCTGACCTTTTTATGAGTGTTCTGAATCCTGATTTTTTTCCCTCTTAATCTGGTGTTCCAAAGTGTGTGGAGTAAAAGTTGGAATGCTGGCATGGATTGTTTCTTTGTGGAGCATGCGCTTTGCCATTGGGGTTTAAGAAAATTCCAGAGTGTCTGGAGATGTTTGTAGCTTGTGCAGTGTGGGTGGGAGATATAAAAAAGGCAATCTAAGGGTTTGTGAATTGTGTATTCAAATCAATCGATTCCAAGATACTGCTTAAGCCCTCTGAAAAGCTATTTCAGGTTAGATTTTCTTCATGAGCAGCACACCAATTCTACTCAAATACATGTCAGCTGATAAAAAATTCAATCTGCAAGGGAAGAGGGAACATTGCAAATGCCCTTCCATTAAAAATGGAAGACTTAATATTGAGAAAGTTAAGAAATACATGCACTTTAGAAAACAAAGGTCTTAATTTTCCAGTGCATGTATTTAACACAACCTCATCTCTTTATCAATCAATCTATTGTTGACTGTTACAAAAGCCAGATTAAATTACTTGAGTCACACTTTACGTGGCTCCATACCACAGAAAGTGTGAACACAATCTTCCTTTAGAGTTGTCATTGGACATTGCATAACCCTCCTCATCTGTTTTTCAGACACCTTTCTTTTCTGCTCCTCATTTCTATGAGAGAGGAAGAAATCTGGAACAGCCGCTGGAATTCCGGTTGGTCCATGACTGGAATTATTTACTGCCTGCAGTGAAACCGCCACATTCCAGGTAACCCCTAAACTCCACAGGGATGTAGGGCCCTATGTCTGATCCCTCTTCCTCCCTCCCTCTTCAGCACCTGAGTTATGTTGGAGGGATGAAGCCAAAACTTTCAGGAGAGCTGCTCTGGAGAGCAGGAGATGGGCCTTCCTTGGGGACTACCGTAAAACTGTCACGTGCTGCCAAATTGGGTTAGAACCTCTGACAATGCGTTGGAAACTTGTGCCAATTCAGGCTGCAGCCTGGACAAGAGGAAAAGGCAATGGGAAGGTGTGCAAATATTGAGAGATGATGGGGGAAAACATTTTCTTATTCGGAAGAGTTGCTGCTAGCACATGATTCAAATTCCCCACGTTACCTTTAGATGGACAAATAAATAGAGAAATACCTTACTCCAAAAATATGGTCCAACCTATATTTTTTCTAGTTACGTGGTATCATATTGACTCAGCCTTTAGTTTAGGAAAACATATCTTCCCAGTGCCAGAGGGCAGGGATGGATGGGATATTGAGAAGGAATTGTTCCCTGGGAGGGTGGGGAGGCCCTGGCACAGGGTGCCCAGAGAAGCTGGGGCTGCCCCTGGATCCCTGGAAGTGTCCAAGGCCAGGTTGGGTGGGGCTTGGAGCAACCTGGGACAGTGGAAGGTGTCCCTGCCCATGGCAGGAGTGGGACTGGATGGGCTTAAAGATCTCTACCAACCAAACCATTCCAGGATTCTGTGGTATTTAACAACTGTGTTTGCCTCACACTGAGGACCCTTTAAGCCCAAGCTCACTCACTTAACAAGTGAGTTAAATTTTTCCCTTTTGAAAGGCTGAGGCATGACATTGTTTCACTGTTGTGTGGGCTTAATAAGAGAGGAATGTTTCTTGAAAAAGGAGTGAAATAAAATTTATTATGTAAATTTGGAGTATTCCAACACTGAAGAAGTATCATGAACAAAAATAATTGAGGGAGAAAAGAGGGACAGGGAGGAATCTGTTTAGTAGGAAGAAAATAACTACTAAACTTTTTAATAGTACACTTTACTCATCCGCAAAGTGCAGCTGAGGATGATGCTTTACTGCTGAAGTGGAACATGTCAGAAAAAGATCTAACTTGTGATTGAGCTTTCCTGTGCTTTGTGTTCTTTTGTACTGCCCTGATGCCCAATCTGGTGGGTCTGGTGGGACCTGGGTAATCTATAACACGTTTGTGTCGTGCTCTCTGGTTTTCCATGAGCTCCATTCCTATTTCCAGTGCTTCCCGTTGTTGGGCAGCATGGATGAGCAGGTGTATGTGGTGTCTCCCTCGCCATCTCATTCCTGCAGTTGTCGCAGGTAAGGAATGTCAGCATTCAGCATCCTGGCCCCCTGCCTGCTGCTGACACCCCAGGGAACGGCTGGTGATGGTCAGGCTGACATCTGCACCTTTGCTCACTGGGCAAGTCACTCATTTATCCAGAGGAAAAAGGGGAATTCTTTAAATCTGCAAGTCATGCTGCAGCTTACAATTTTCTTTCTTGTCGACAATTTTCTTTCTTATCTACAATTTTCTTTCCTGTCTACAATTTTTCACCAAAAGGGCTTTAATGGAAAGTTTCATGAGCTGGATTGGGATGGGTCCCTCTCTTTGCTGTACCCTCGATACATCTGAACCCTTTCCTGGAGGAAGAAAAATGATCCTGTCTGTCAGACATGGAAAATCTGCTCGGATATCCTGAAATAGCAGGGGGATTGCGGTCTAACTATGCAGAAATAAGGCATGAAGCCTAAACTTCCATTTGGGTCTCCTGAAATTTCCTAAGAGGGAAAGATTGACTGAGCTTCAGCAGGTAGTGCATCCTGCCTCTGTTCGGAATATTGGGATGTAAGCGACCTCTAGAAGTACATTCCTTTCATTAGCTTCTGCAGGAGATTTAATGATTGTCTTGGGATAGATGTCTAAACCTTACCTGGTAGCATTCAGTGAATTCAACCCACCTTTAAGCTCCCTGTAACTGAGATCTCTACCTGTACATGAAGACTACACTGCAAAGACTGTTCATTAATTTTTTCTGAGGTTCTCAGGTGTTATTATCATGGCATCTTATAGAAATATTTTCTTTCGGGTCAGGTAACTTGACAAATGCCTGGTGAAAGTGTTGCCTGTGATGGATACTCCAGCAAGAAAACACAGGGACAAGTACGAGTATTGTGCTCTGAAAGAACATGGCAACAGAATGAGGTAAGAAATCATCACTTGTCATATGTGGTTATCATAAATTACTGAACAGATCCATGCAGCACTGCACACGTTAAATTCTGTTAAATGTCTGCATTTTGTGGATGTCTCCTTCTGTTGGTGTTACTGTGACTACGCTGGAAATGGCTGTGTGCAAAGGAGGAAATGTGCAAACAGACACTCACGTGGCAGAAAGCAAAGGCAGAGATCATTGCTGTGCCAGAGGGAGGAAGGAGACATACACTAGGCAAACACTGGGCATCCACACAGGGAAAAATCTCTGAGCAGTAACTCTCTCCCACCCTTGGCCTTGGGAGCTGGGATGCTCTGAGACAGTGCAAGGTGCCTGTGCCAAGGTGCTGAGCCTACTGAGTCAAGAAATATATTTTGGTTTGTGTAATCTTATGTCCTCTAAACGCACCTTTTCCTCTCCCGGGAGGAGGCTGAATCACGAGCCTGGAGCTGTACCCAAGAATTCATGCCCCAAACACAAGGGATTTTGGTTGTGCTCAACATTTACTGGCTGTTGTGAGATCTCTCTGGGCAGTCTTTGCCTTCGGCCTTTGGGTCCTCAGCAGACTTGCCTTTTCTAAGGTCTTTTGCTGCATTTGATTTTATTCTTTGTCATAATGAAATTGCAGGTTCAATCTGAAATATTTCAGGTGGCACATTTATTCTTATATTAAAGACCAGATTTCTTAAGGTATTTTCTGCCCGATTGTATAGCTAGTGACTTTAGAGAGGGCTCATTTGGGGGCACAGACCAATTCTGCACAGCTCTTTTCATTTATAGCATACCTGAACAGTGTGAAAATGTGGTTTTTTTCTCCAGCCCCTACTTCTTGTTTCATTTCACTCTCTGTAAAAAACAGGGGGAGAGCAGCTTTTCCCTCTCCTTGCTTAAGAAAGCCACCCAAGGCAAGGTTTTAGTGCTGAAACTGGCCTGACTCTGATATACAGGTTTAATGCTTCGTAATTTTTGCAAGAATAAATTGTTATCATGCTTCAAATGGCATTAACGTGGAGCTGTGCAATGCTGCAATGTTTCTTTCTTTTTCCTCTCGGTGCTGTGCTCTGGAAGTTACAATAGAAGGAAAGTTACCCTTTTTACCTGTTTTGTCATGATGGTGCTTTCTTTCCAAAGCAGAGATTGGATGGTTTGTCCTGGTATTTCCATCCCCTTGCGTGCATAGCTCAGGTTTGGGGGTACAGGGGGTGTGCTGAACTAAAAGCTGGGAGCCAGGCAGTTTCTGTCAGTGCTGTGACAGGTTTCATAACACCAGAGACAAACTTGGCTGCGAATTTTTCTTTTCAAACCACATGTCTGTATTAGTCTGACATGCAGGAAGCAGGGGGTGTTTTATAGTCATTTGTAGACTGAATTTTCCCATGCTGGAGTCTGCATGGGAACGCTTTGTGGAATTTGCTGTTAAACTGCCTTGAATAGAAGGCCACTGCTGCTATTTGGGAAAGCTTTAAACTCCTGGCCATGGTGTTACAAAAGTGCAGGTTTCCCTGTGGCTTTGTCAGCCTCTCATCCAAAGCGGGAGCCCGGCACACCTCGCCCCGGTGCCGCTGGAAGTGAACAGCGACGTACAGGCAGTAGAAGTGGCAGGATGTTATTCCTGGAGCAGAGATCCAAGCTCACCTCTGGTAATTGGTTTAAGTTTCTTCCAGTTATTTCAACTGAGCAAGAGGCTGTGGGGAAGTGTGTCGTCTGCGTGCAGAGAACTTCAAAACCTGCTACGAGGCTGAGCATTACATCTTACTCCAAATAATTCACCCAACCTTCTCACCTTTTTTACTCAAACACAAGTATTTCAAGCCTTCTGTCAATATTAGGTGGTTCTGTACAGAATATGATGTCAAATTTTACCTTACTGTAGATATCCAAGGATCCTAGACATATCTGAAATTATTTGAAGTTAACAGATAACTATGATTCACCCATTAAGTCTGCATTTCTCTGAAGTTAATTCATAGAAAAAATATTCTTTCTCTTTGAAAAGGGAAAGCTCTGGTACTGATTTATGGCACATTGACTTTGCAGGTGTGTAGAGTCAGTGTTATCCTTTATTGAGGTAAATGTTGGATTAGGGATATGTTTCTTCTTGGCAATGGGATCCCTGATTTGTTTTATGGGCTGTGATGTAGTTGCATACAAAGTGCTCTCCAAGGGTGACGTGCTCTGTGTGATAATGCTGTGAAACTGCTTTCCTACACCTGATCTCAGCACTCCCAGCCTTGCTGGATGTGTGAGGAAGGTGATTTGTTTCAGGACCGTGTTGTGAAGCACAAGTGACAGGAGATAAACCCCTGCCCAGCCCATGTGTCACTTCCAGCAGCGGGATAATCTGTTAGGCAGAGGTTCCTGGCTGCATCTGTGTCTGCACTGCAGCTCCCGGGACTGAGGGGCGCACCCTCCATCCTCTCCTGCCAGCTCGTGGAAGCCCTTTCAGCAGCACACGGACTCCTGTGGGATGTGAAGGCTGGTCTCACAGCAAGTCTACAATCTAGTCAAAGTTTGGGGAGGTTGATCCAGGTTGTTTCCTCCCTCTCCTGTTACCCAACATCACTTCACCGATGGATGCAGTGTCAGGAATGTGTGTTTCTGCAGGTGCCTGCAGCCCTGAGCAGAGGCTCTGCTGCTGCTTCCTTCCTTTTTTTTTTTTTTTTTTTTTCTTTTTTAAATATCTGGTGTTTTCTGGCCATAAGAGTTTTCTGGAAACAATCAATTATTTGATTATTTACAATTTCTCAGAGCATCTGCTGGACAGGTTTTCTTACATACCCAGTTGTGGTATCTCAGCTGAATGTGGTTGTGTAAACATGCCTGTTTTGAAGGCAAATACAGAAACCGATTTGGTTCCAACTGGAAAAAATCCTCAGTAATCTCTTGGCTGGAGCACGTGCAGCCCTCTGATTACATTGGAGGGGTGTTTTAAGATGATGCTGATTTTCCTGCCTTCCGCTGGGCTGGGTTCCTTGGGGGCCGTAGTCTGGAGGGTTCTCTGGAGCCTGTTCAGTGGGGGAAAAGAGAAAGGCAGGACTGTCTGTCCTTTGCATGTAGATCTTTGCTTCAGAGAGAGAAACACCTACAGGCTCCCCTGCACTGTCACTGGGGAAGAAAACATGCAGCTGTTGAATGATCTCAAATTAATTGGACCCAAGGCTTTAATCACAGAGACTCTCTTCAAGGGGTAAAGCAATCCCAGATCCATTAGGAAGTGTATTTGAAATCTTAACTAGGCTGAGGGGGAGCCAGTAAACATTGCTAGTCTAATGATTGACAAAAGAGGAGGGAACAGCTGAGCAGGAGAAAAATTACTGGCCTAAATAAAGTATTTTTGAGCACCTCCAAGATAGTTAACCTCTGATAGGTGATCAATAAGAGGCAGCATAGTTTTGTCAAAATTAAATTCAGTTTAAATCACAGCAATCAAATTTCTTCCAGTGCTAATGCCAAAAGTCTTCTAAGAGGGAAAGCAAAGAGAGTCCTAGGCTTAGATTCCAGCAGAGAGAAGCTTTTGGCAGCGTTGCATTTGGCATTCCCATAAGGAGAATAACAGAACACAGATAAATTAATATAAGCTGGAGGCAGCTGTCTGTGGTTCTCTTCTGAAATGTGAGGCCTCTTCATAAGCCTGATTCCTTCAAAGCCTGGTCTTGGGACATTTTCCTGAATGCTGGAATAGCTAGCAAGTTACACAGTTGCAGATAATACTGGTTTAAAGGCGATACAAGATTAAAATTCTTGATTTTAGAAGAAAATACAAGATTAAAAGGAAGTTGACAAGTTTGAAAAGCAGTCTGGCCTTAAAGGAGAGTAGGATTCAGTGTGAAGTTAAGCTCTTGCCCCTGGGCAGGAGCAATCATCTGCTCAGGGTCAGGCCAGGGGAAACCCAGAAAGCTACAAATGCACAGAAGAGAGTTTGGAGGGTGTGATGAATCCTAAAGCAGCAATGCCAGCCAGGAGAGACAGGCCTCAGGACTGAGGGGTGCTCAGCTGGGACAGTGCAGTCAGCACAACGAGGGACATGACTCCCAGTGCTACTCTTGGGGTTGGGAGGACAGGAAAAATGGGACACTGGGGAAAAAACAAAGGAGAATGAGTAGAAAATTTAGAAGAGGGGATTGTTTCATCAGGAGTAGGCTGACAAAAGCCATTCAAAGCCATCAAGGATGTAAAAGCTCACTGTAAGTGGTGTCCCCTCTTCTCTGTGCCCACAGCATGTCAGATTCCTGATCTAGGGTTTAAAACACACCAAATGCGATGCAAGCTGGACATGGGGAAGAATCTTTGAGTGGCAAGAGAGATGTAACACTGGAGTTGGCTTGCAGGGCAGTTGGTGAGGTCTTCATTACTTCACTGAGAAGAAAAGTTTCCAGCAGAATTTTTAGCAAGAGGAGAGACAACATCCCCCAGGACTCCTTTTGATTGGGGTCAGTCAGGTTTCAGAGCAGGGGAATAGGTCAAGTGGCTTTTCAAGCCCCTCCTTTTCCATCCCTTTCAGATGCAGGGACACTAATTTTCAGCTGCATTATGTATACGGGGAAATAGCTTCTTCCAAAGTCCATGTGACTGTGCCCTTTCACCTCTCTTTTGTGAAAGGATAAATGTGGCTGTTAGAGTGAACATTTTTGTTTCATTTTTTATGATACTGCTGGATGCATCATTCTTTTTTCTCTTTTATGCTCTTTGAGATGGATTTTGCCAGTTTTTTGATGGTGTATTAAAATTGCTAAGTGTTTCTAAAAGCTGTGGGGGTTTCTAATCACTTTTCCTTGGTTGCTTTATCTGTGCAAGTTTTCTTCTTTTCTTTTTACCTTATTTTTTTTTCTTGTGTCAACTCCTCTGTTCTTTTCGTGGCTGTGCATAGTGTTTTCAGCTCCATGGGACTGCAGAAAAGAGAGGGAGCAGAGGAAAGTCAGTGCATGATGTAGTTGAGCCATTTCCTCCATCTCTTTGTGACATAATGGTTTCTCTTTCTTCACCTCCCTTCCCCCCATGAATTACTTTTTAAGGATACTTCTTTGATATGTCTTTAAATGGTTTTTAAAACGGTGATGGTCATTATTAACTAATGGCACTCTTGGCTTGCCCAAAGACTCTCCTGTGCTCGAGTTGCAATGGGATGTCTGTCCGAAAGAACGAACACTGTGGAAATTCCTGGTGTGCTGAACAGGAAATGTGACAGATCCATAACACCAAGAGTATCATTTTTCATACCAGACCAGAATGGAAAGAGCCAGGCCTTCATGAGCACAGACCATGAAAGCAGATGTTCAGACAAACTGCCAAGTGGGTACAAAATGCTGATCACACACATGCACTCTGAAATACTGTAAATATTATCCTAGAGAAAATGATGACAAATTTACATCTGCACAGCCTCACGCTGCTACTGTAATGCTTTAATAACAAAAGACTACAGTGCCCACGGTTTCCTTCCCACTGGAAATGGAGCAGACTGCAGCATATGCTTTCACTGATAGATATTAAAAGTAGGCTGACATTCATTATTAACATTTCATTCACAGTTTAAGTATTAAACACAAGAAAAGTCCTATTGTTTCTCTGGGAAAGCTAACTGCTTTCTGGGACTAATGGCATGAAAATCAGCTTTTTGTGCTGCTGTGCCTTCCCAGGGCCCCCAGGCCCTTGGTGGCTTCTGGGGTACCTTCTTCTGGGTTTCAGAGCAATTAAAATATCCTTATTTCACCAAAAACATGCTAACAGTGGTGACTAGGCAAAGGATACAAAATGTCATGCTTTTTAGACAAGTTTCAGATACTCCTGGGGGATATGGAAGTGTTTTGTTACTGGGATTTACCTGAGTTCTCTCTGTGTCTGTGTGTGCTGCTCAGCACGAGTGAGGAGGCTGGAGCGTGAGGGACACAGACAGGATTTGGGTTACATGGCTTGGAGTCCACAGATCATTACTTTGCTTAGTTTAAATCAGGGGTTTTGGTAGTGAAACGACAGCACAGCCTGAACCCACACGGTTTCTTTGTAGGAAAATAGAGCTCCATAACTGAGACACTGGGAAGGAAGGCCTCCTGATTCCCTGCATGGCTCAAAGTCATCACGCCAAAGATTTGTCATTTTAGTGCACTGAAATCAGAGATTTCAGACAAGCAGGATTCTGCTTATAGCCAGTGATAGTGGGATAGCTAGTGCATCACCATCTGTCTTGGGCTGACTATATGCTGTGTATCTCCTATTGCCTGCTCCATGCCCAGACATGATTCCTGTGCCTTTCTGTGGCTTTAAAACTGGGTGCGAGAGAAAGAAAAAAGCCAGATGAACTGTTCAAAACAGTTTTTGTGTTCAAGGACACAGGGAGAGAGAGCTGCTGCTGCTGCTGCTGCTGCTGCTGCTGCTGCTGCTGCAGAGCAGAGGCACCTTCCTGCTTTCCCCGGCTCTGGGCTCCTTTTCTCGGAAGAGAGAGATGGAGAGTTCAACTCCTTTGTTTCCCTGGGACTTTGGTTTTTCCTTCTTCTCTTCTGGGCTGTTCAGAGCACCAGAACATCAGAACCTCACTGGGAGCCCTCACACCTCGGCCCGGAGGGGCCCGAGCCCACCCAGCTCCGAAGAGGAGAGAGAGAGGGAGAGAGAGAGCCCACACCCACGGAAAGGACTCTCAAATCTTCCCAGGTTTTCTCTCCACAGCGAGAGGTTTTATTATTTAGCATTATTCTTTTCCTGTGTGTTTGTTAAATAAATAGTTTTTTTCCCTTCTTTCACTTTCCTTCGAGGAATTTTTCCCCGACCCTGGTGGGGGAGGGGTGGCTGTACCCTGCCTTCTATAGAGGAGACGTTCCTCCCAGAGCGTTCCTCCAAATTTTGTCTCAAAGTGGGACACTGTCCCAAAAATCAGTATGGGATTCATTAGGATAATGCTCATTCACAATCAGTCAAAAAAGGAAAAGAAAATACAGCTTGGTTTTGCAATTGCCATAAGGCAAAGAATATATTTAGACATTTCTGAGGGTCTGTAAAAAGTGGTTTCAGTTTCCAGCACTGCTTGCCCCCTTTGGAGATCAGGGTGAGCTGTAGCAGGGAAATAACATGTCTGTGTTGGGATTGCTTTCAGGGCAAGCCTTCAGTGCTCAAATACTTTGTTTAGCACAACAACTCATTCAGTTACTTGTGCATTCATTCATTCATTCATGCGTTTCTGAAAGGGCTTTGCTGTTCTGTGCTTACTGTGAGATCCCTTGGCTCACTTTCCACCTTTATGAAGGACTCTCAGGAGAGGTTTCAATGACAGCAAACACCACAGACGGCCCCTGGTGCTGCCCTACCTGCAGGTGGAGCCCTTTGGGACAGTTAAGGACAGAAGCAGCTGAAATTTTATTCACAATGGACAAAACCCTAAAAAATGTTTTCCACATTCTCAGCAAATGAAAACTGTGTTGCCTTTAAGATGCCATTTTGTGTTATAATCAAAGAAATGAGGGTATTTCTGGAGTTTTCAGTATCAGCACCTCATTTGACTTGTTTTTTTTGTCTATATTCAGCTAAAAAAGCTCTTGAGCTTTATTATTCTGAAAGAATATTGGGCCTTGCAGCCCAGACTTACGTGGGATATTTATATATGTGGCTTGGATGGCTGCCTATAATCCATAAACTTCAAAGTGAATTTCCCAGAACTGGAGACAGCCTATGGCCTGCAGCATTATGGAAATATTTCTCCTTTTTTCTTTGCATATGAAGGGAGCCTTTAGAGCCAGCATTACTCCCATGGGGTCTTTGCCTGTGCCTCTTTAAAGAGGATGTTTCCTTGGACAATTCTGGAGGTCTCTTCTTACCTCTCCTGGATTGTGAAGCCAAGAGAAATGTCACCTCTGGTAGTCTGTGGCAGAGATGCTCAAGAGATTGTCCAGGTTGGAGTTGGGAGAGGTGCTGCTGGCCTGCCAAGTCAACAGTGCTCACACAGCTGCTTTTCTGCACTTCATGGCCCTGTTGTCCGAAGGTTGCAGTCCAGACCTAACAGGTACCTATGTTCAGAGACACAGGAGAAGTGCAAAACTGCATTTCCAATCCTAGGGTAACCACCTAAATGTATATCACATGTCCAAGAGTATGTATGGTGTGTATTACCCTCACACTGCAAAAAGCTGCTGCAGCAAGAGACAAAGAGCCTTAAGAAAATCACCATTAATGAGTTCCTGGTGCCTGGTTTTGTGTTTGGTGCGTGGAATAGAGCCCTGAATGAATCAGGGATCGATTCCATTTTCTCTAATTTAGTTGAATGTATCAGGCTGAGCTATAAATACCCCCTGTGAGTTCCCCCGGTACCATTATTTCTTTGTTTGTTTACCAATTGCTGTAACTATCCCGTTAAAGATTAGGCACTGGAATGGGGGCTCTAATCAAGATACCAGGCTCCTAATTGGTTGTACTGACTGTCATACAGTGCCCTCATTACCACTCCTGTGTATCCCAGCTTCATCTCGGAGCACCTTTAACAAGACAAATCGAGAGTCCTTCTCCAGATAAACTCAAGCCAGGGACGTGGGACACTTGTCTGGGGAGCAGAAAGCCAATGTTTAAATCCTTGCTCCACAGTCTTAAGAGCCTTTGAAACAGGGCTTTCTTCAGGACCCAGATGTCATTAGTCCTATGGAGTTTCCACGTTCATCAGGCCTTTCCAAATTTTATTGCTGTTATTAAAATGCATGGAATTGAAATAAATCAAGGCTTGGGGAGGATTGGCTAATCTGCTCTTTTTAATGTGGGGTTCTTTTATGTTAACCTGGAATTCTTAACTACAGATGAACTTAAAAATTATTTATTCACAAAGCAGTAATTTGAAGGGATTCAAAGTATCTGCTTTCACATCACTTAAGGGGGAATATTCTATCAGCCCAAGTTCACTGAAAATTTGCTGGAGGTTCATCTGGAAGGTTCATGAACCTTGGCTGCTTTGCCTTGGTTTTCAACACCAGCAGACTCTTGAATGCATTTGCAGCAGATAAAAGAAGTTTCACCCCATGCCCCGGTGTATTAACAGTATTAATTAACTTACTCTGTAAACAAAAATGCTTGTAGGTGATCTCTAAATAGTCCAGCTGAGAATATTCATAAGGTGAAAAACCAGGAACCCAAAACGTGTGTTTGGAAGGCTTAAATACTTACAGATATTTGCATAAAGCCCCTACACAAATCCTACCCTGCAGAGTGTTATTCTCACACTATTCCAATTACAAATTCAATGTTAGATTTATTTAAGAAATTATCTTCATCATCAGAGGGAATAGAGGTGGCAGCAAATACACAGGGCAAGCAAAGTCTGGCAATGAGGTGTCACGGGGGGCCAAGGCTGGGGACAGGGCTCAGGGAACGGCCGTGCAGGGGCCTGGCTCACCCAGTGCCATCCCTTCTGTGCCCAACTTCAGAACCCAAACTGGACAGAAAATTGGGCACACTGAGAGTAAAGTGCCAGTCAAGCCATGAACAGCACTCCAGTTTTCTGGTGTGAACTGGAAACAGTATTACCAGAAGCCAGTGAAAGAAATGGAGTTAGAAACCCATAATGTGTGAGAGAAAACCATATCCATGACGGTCTTTTACTGAGGTTTTATGTCTGCTTGTAAACAACGGATTGCAGGCTTCTTTGTACAGAAAACTACCTTCTCTGCGTGAATAACTTAGGAAAAGATAATGCTCTCTCTGCTGCCCTTCATCAGTCCTTATTTTTTGGAGGGGCTGGACGAGACTGGGAGCATTTTCTCAAGAAGCTGTCAGAAGGCTAAAACTGGGCTTAATCAGGGAAAGGAAGCACTGTAAATTACATTCTTTGGTGAAGGTATTGCACAAAATAATAGTCACCCTGATTCTTCATCTAAAACTGTCAAAGCTTCTTGATTTTGTGTTGGTTTTTTTGTGGTGTTTTGCATCACTGAAATATTTTTTATTCTTCTAATCTAGAAATTGTAACAGAGCAATTTAAAAGAGGACTGTAACTTTCCCGTATATAAAAAGATGTACCTTTGTTTAGGAGAATGCTTGTATCTCTAAAGTGTATCAAGAGATAAATGCTCAACACTTTTATAAATGTCAAAATACATTCTTCTGAGTCACTGTCAAATTCTAGTTTCAGTCTTAAAAGAATTTCTGAAGGAATAATTTGTATTATTTCTTGATCGCAGGAAAATTATTCTTTTTATTTTTTTTTAATAGAGATTTTATCAAATAGCAGTCTTTTAAAACTTTTTTTTAAAGGTTTCTGTGCGGATGCTGAGTGTAGCAAATTAGAAGGGACGAGGGACTGGTTCCTGAATCGGAAGTTGTCAGCATGAGCTGGTTTAGCTCTGTACTGTGCAGGGGAAGAAGCCTCTGGAGCAAACTGTCTATGTCCATGCTGCACTGAATTCCACTCTGGCTCTCCCCTGGTGGTTCCAAGGTAATAATAATTATTATTTTATGAGTTTCAAGATACATGTTGGAGTTTTCAGAGTGTTCTTACAGCACAGTGCCAAGAGCCCTTGCTGCCTGCGCTGTGGTTCTGCAGAACTGGAGAACTGCAGGGCTGAAGGAGTTAAACCACCCTCATTCCTGCCCGTACTATCCTTTGGGAGTGAGCCATAAGTAAACTAAAACCTTGATTTGCCCAGGAGTTGTGGAGAGGTCACAGAATCACAGGATCGATGGAGTTGGAAGGGACCTCTGGAGATCAGCCAGTTCAAACCCCCTGCCAAGGCAGGGTCACATGGAGCAGGTGGCACGGGAATGTGTGCAGGTGGGTTTGGGTTGTCTCCACAGAGGGACCTCCCTGGGCAGCTGCTGTGGGGCTCTGCCACCCTCAGTATGAAGAAGTTTTTCCTCATGTTGAGGTGGAACTTCTTGGTTTTAGTTTATGGACATTGCTCCTTGTCCTGTCTCTGGGCACCATTGAATGGAGCCTAGGATCATCCTCTTGGCACCTGAACAACAGGTTGTTAAAATAGCCTGTTGTAGGGTCAGGGACAATGAAATGCTGTCTCTGGACAGGAGCCCAGGGATGCCCAGGGGAGCACGAGGCCCATGGCCCCTGGGCTGTGCCAGCCATGGGGTGGCCACAGGCCCAGGGCAGGGCCCGGCCCCTGGGCTGGCCCTGCTGAGGCACCTCGAGGGCTGTGTCCAGTTCTGGGCCCTCCCGGCCAGAGAGCCCTGGAGGGGCTGGAGCGTGTCCAGGGCAGGGAACGGAGCTGGGGAAGGGGCTGGAGCCCCAGGAGCGGCTGAGGGAGCTGGGAAAGGGGCTCAGCCTGGAGCAAAGGAGGCTCAGGGGGGACCTTGTGGCTCTGCACAAGTCCCTGACAGGAGGGGGCAGCCGGGGGGGGGTCGGGCTCTGCTCCCAGGGAACAGGGACAGGACAAGGGGAAACAGCCTCAGGCTGGGCCAGGGGAGGCTCATGCTGGATATTAGGAAATATTTCTTCACCAAATGAGTAGCCAGGCAAGGGTACCCATTCCTGGAAGCATTCAAGAGATGTGTGGATGTGGTATTTGGAGACATTATAATAATGGTGAACATGACTGTGGCACTCGGTTGGTGGTTGGACTGTAGGATCTTAGAGGTCTTTTCCGGCCTTAATGATTCTGTGATTCCACAAATCAGTTGAATGGTGGAGGGCTGTGGTGTTGTGTTCATACCTGAGTGGCAGGGACGTATCCACTAGCACTGAGAAAACGAAAGCTTTCCAGAAAGAGTTCCTTCAAACAGAAGCTGTGAGGCAACCTGCTGATGGCAATGCATAAGTTGCTTTAATGTCATTGTCCCTTCCTGAACTTTGTGGGAGATTTGTGTTTGGAGAGTGCTGTCACGTTTGAGGGTGGCTCAGCCTCTGCCAGGGTGAAGCTCCGTGGCTCCTCTCGGCTCTCGCACACAAAGGCAGGTGGGCACGCTGACTTTGAAACAAAAGCGTTGGTGTCTGCACATCCCTTTTTGCATGTGCCAGCGCTGAAAACAAATCCAGAGGCATTTTTCAACAGTTTGGCCCATAAACTTTTCAGTTTGTGCAAACCACAGGAGATGGTGAGAGAGTCTAGATTAATTTTGAAAACTTGGCATATGAGATTCAGCTTGCATAAATTTAAAGGTAATGTGTGCTGGCAACAACAATACAAACCTCTCATGCTGCCGAGCTTTAAACTTTCCCCTTCCTCTGAGAAAAAGAAATTCTCATTGTCGCTGCTAAGCCAGCAAAGTGAAAATCTCTCCAGAACACATCAACAGTAGGAAAAAGCAAAAATTACATCTTCAATTCATTAGGGAATGGAAAGCAATGCAGAGAAAGTTAAGATTTTATTGTCAGTGACAGTCACAAGCCTTTGTTTGGAACGTGAACTCCACACTGAAAAAAATACAGAAATAATTCTGTAGAGATGCAGAAGACAGCAAGGCTAATGCTATGTTTTTGGAACACCCCTTTGCAAGTTCTATCTTAAATGGGAAGAAACAAAGAAAAAAAAATTAGCCTGAATTACAGGAATCTGTCATAATTCAATGTAATTGATGGCAGGCAAAGAAAGTTAAATTGAAGGAGTATTTCATTAGAGCACACAAAGCCAACTCATGAAGCTGGAAGCCAGGCAGGGTGAGAGCTGAACATTATAGCTGAGTGTTGTTGCTGGTTTTTGGCTAAGGCTGGTGGGGTTCTTGTGCCCAGCAATAATAGGCACAGTCATGTCTGTATAGAGGGGATCAAATTGAACACAGCTGAATGCAGGATGGAGTACAATGAATTGAAGATAAGATACTTGCCACAAGTAGCGGCAAATATGTTTCCTCTACAGAAAGATGGGGAAAAAATTAACACAAGTTGTTGTTACCACTGAATTATTCCAACAGCCCCCCACTTTAATCCTGTTGTCACCACTTTTTCTACGTCTCTATCCCCTCCAAAAAGGAGTTTGTTTCTCAGAGAAGCTCCACATGAATCACGTGGTTCCAAGTGTTTTGTCCTGTCAAAAATTCCTTGAGCTGTGAGCAAACAATGACCGGAACAGTGTCATGAATCATGAGGCTGCTTTATTTTGTTTCACATTAAAAATATCTAAAGGCAAAAAGCAAAAATTGTCTTCCTGAATGTGTTTAGGGAGGATGGGCTTTTGCTCCTGTAGGATTTATGTGCTAGTTGGACTTTACTGTTACTGTTTTCCTAATTGGAGCGGATTGGCTTTTGCACCTTCCTGAGGAACAGTTATTTCAGTTCATATGGGGAGATGATTTTTCCCTACTTCAGCTTGCTTCCTATTTCCATAGCAGCTGGGAATAAAGAGCAGTGAATTCATTAGCAAATTTCACACTGATTCTGTATCACACATCAACAGTAAACCCAAACGCAGAGGTGAACCCAGTCTCTCTCCCCAAAATCCCAGGTACTAACAGAGTAAAACATTCCACTGAACGAAGGCTGGTGAACCACCAGTGACACTGACTGGGTGATCAAAGGGAAATAGGAGTGTTTGTGCCGGGGAAAACTGGACACTGTGCAGCTTAATTGAGTCAGAATTAGAGTTCTTGTTTTGCAGTAATGAATTGTCATCCAAATACTGAAAGTCATCTCCTCATGTTGTGATTTCTCCTAAATTCCTCCAGCTAAAGCCACGGCTGAAGGAAACATTTCCACAAAAACTTGGTGTTTGACCCTTAGGTCTCTGAATGCTGCCCTGAGCAACTTTAGTTCACTAAAAGAAATCAAACATAGCAAAATATATAAGTAAATAATATTGCTGTATTTGCATGATAGCATTGATGTATCATTAAGTGCAATAAGCAGGGAATCACAGAGTCCCTGAGGTTGGGAAGGACAAATCCAGCTCCCCCTGCACTGCCAAGGCCCCCACTAAACCAGGTATACAAGTGCCACCTGTACTGATGCCTTACGTGGCCACCTAAAACACAGAGACAAAACAAGAATAAGAGAATAAAGGAAGGTATTTATTTGAAGAGCCTTCAAAGGCACACCCTGGGCAGCCCAGAGGCTACACCCCAGATGGACACCCAAGATGGACCCTGGCTCACGGGTTCTTCACACTTTGATAAGTTGGGTTCATTTGCATATCAGGGTTAATTCTCCAATTATAACCTCAGTTCATGATGGAATTACCCCAAGTTTGCCCCCCTTTAGAGGCTTTTAGTTGACACGTTTTGGGCCCGGTGTCCTTGGAGTGGAAGCCTGCAGAGGTTTGTTGTGTGTGAGCAGCATGAGAGAACAGCAGCTCCCAGGCCACAAGGAACTGCAGAGTTACACACCAGGCAGTACAGGAGTTGAAAAATATAAAAGTTAAAACCTAAGGCATCAGTACAAGTCTTTAAAATCACCCCAGGGATGGTGACTCCTCCACTGCAACCTGTTCCAGTGCTGGACAAACCTCTGGGGAAGGAGTTTTTCCTAATAGCCAAGAATAATAATCATAGGATATAATAGAAGGATGTGAGAAAAAAAGCCATAGAATTCTGTGGACCTTTACTCTAGATAACATTGTGGATTAATAATTGTCCTAAATTGTCCTTCAATTTGGGACTACAAAACTAAAAGTACAGAGAATAAATATTTCAAGGAGAGCAATGTGAAACAGAATTCAACTGAGCTTGTGGCTGTACATGGAAACATGGAAAATAACGTGAAACAAAATGGAGTGGTTTAGTTTTTAGTATCACCCATTAACACATTCCTGTGTTTCCTTGGAGTTTAAATTGTACTGAGCCATAATTACTGAGTAAATACATGTTTAAAATTAATTCAGTTTGGGGCAAGCTTTGGCTAACTTTTTAAGCTTGAGATAAATTGAGCATCTGAATGCTTACTGCAGTGCAAAGAAATTCATCATTTTGTTTGACTAAATGTCAATTCTTCTTACAGGATTGTAATGGTTTTAAATTGAAGTCACAAAATTATGAGAGAGTGATTAAAAGATTTGCTGTCATCAGATCAAAATTTAGAGAAATACTTTAAACTGAGGAATATGTTTTCAGGTCAATGAACAGAGTAATGGTTGAACATTTTCCATTCAAGTACAATTAGTGTTTATGAATTATTAATTCAATCAATCCATTTGTTGGGCGTTAATTTGAAGAACTATGTGGAAACACATGTAATTCCTACTTCCCATGATGTGAAGGCCACTGAGAAGTGGGCACTTGTCTAGGAAGATACTTCAGAAAGGAATGAAGCCCATGGAAAATTTTCTAGTTCAACCCCAAAATCAGAGAAATGGAGGAGCTGTAGGAGGAGCCTGGTGAGTACATGTCCCATCAAATAACACTAAGTCTTTCTTTACCCCATTTTTCCCCTCCAGCAGAGCAATTCTGGCCTCAGGCCTCATAGCTTGTGTGATTTCTCTCTAGTCTCATGGCCTAGGTCATTGAAAGATGTACGAGGCAGCACTGAAAACAGTGATGGCAGCAACCACTGCACATTCACATGCTCTGGTTGTCACTCAGAGAGCTGAAGCAGTTTTTCCATACAGAAATATCCAGGTAGCTATTTCCGCTTTTTTATCTTTTATTTGGAATAGAGCCTCAATGTCTCATTTGCTTTGGTAGAAAATGTTTTTGGTGTCTTCTGTGTCACGCCAGGCAGTAGGAAACCCTCCATGCACTCCTGTGGCCAAAAGGGGAGAGGGAACGGGCCCCAGGAGTCCAGGTGCTGGAAGGGAGGGAAGGAGGCAGCTCCGTGTGTTGGGCCAGGCACATCAGCATCTTCTGCAGGCTGAGATCAGGGATTCTTCCTCCTGCACTGAGCTGTCAGCCTGTTTCTATGGTGATCTCCAAGACACTGATGGATTTGCTGTGGTTATGTAACACATTCCAAAAAACCTCAACATTACCACTGGGTTCTTTGAACGCTGTCAGTGGTTTTGGGTGTAGCCTGGACATTGGGACAGACAATCAGGGCTTCATCTGCTTACATGTGAGCAGGTGTTTGATTAGAAGCAGAGGAGAACCACATGCCTGAGGTCAGTTTTCCCCTCATCTGGTCACCTGCTGCCTCTGGGCTGACCAGCTGTGACGTGTCCTGCTGAAGGTTTTGCTGCAAATCTGCTGGAGATTTTTGGGAGAGCACTGATTCATGCACATTTGCTCTCATGGATGTGAACCACCAAGTGCTTAATCCCCAGGCACTCCATTTCATCTGTCTCTCTGATTCTCCTTTTGCTTTCTGGATCCACAGAGTTGCACCCTAATCAAACTGATTACACCGAGTGTTCTCCCTATGCCTTTGTCAGAGCACCCTTCCCTTCCCTTCCCTTCCCTTCCCTTCCCTTCCCTTCCCTTCCCTTCCCTTTTCATTGTAGTTCACACTGTATTTGGGGCAGGTCCTTTTTTTAAACCACGCTCTCCTTTCCCCGCCTCCCTCCCTGCACACACACACCATCTGCCATTCCTGGGTTTATTCGGTTCCATGGAAATGTCATCTCTCTTTTAGAGCAGACAGATTCAGGTGGTTCCTGCTGGAGTCAAATGCCAGGGAGGGGATTCGTGCTGTGCAGCCGTGGGGGGGTGGCAGTGTCCTGCCATGTGGCAATCCATGCCACACACACCAGGGCTACCAAAGGGGACACTCTGCAAAGTCTCCTTGTCTCCTGTTGGCAATGAGCAGTGACAGAGGGAAAGCTCAGACAACTCAAACCATCAGTAGCTGGGTTTGTGATCTAAAATGCAGGCTAAATGCTTGGATGTTTGGCTGTCTTGGAGGTCCTTTGCCTCCAAAATGCTTGCTTGCTCTGCATGTTGCCTTGAGAATCCATATCAGAAATATTTTGAATATCTATTACATGCATTTTAAAATATATATTATTAAAATACGAATTAATCAGTGTTGTCATGGCACATACTTGCCACACTAAATGAGCAGTGTGGCGCATTCCTGAGTTTAGCTGTAGTTAAAACATTCCACCGTGGATCTACTGCTATCAAGCTATTGATGGGCACTCCTAAATTTCCTAAATCCTTTGAAAATGAAGCAAGATCTGAGAGGAAATACAGATGGACAGACAGGACATAGATACACCTTCCAAGGTCTCCATGAATGTGCTGCTTGACTAGATTGCTTAGATGGTCAATAGCTATAATAAATCCAGCTGCTCTCGGGTTCTTGCTTTCTTAGCAGATGCCATATTCAGAATAGGAATTGTCTGTCTTCTTCCTTGTGTGTAATTTAAATGTGCTTCAGTGCCCTTCCACCAAAGCTCAAGGTCACTGTTTCCAGTAGCACTGTGTGGCTGTCACGATGTGCCATCACAATTTAATGGTTTTTAACTACCCAGTTCTGTACATTTAAAAGAAGAATCTTTTCCCTATTGCCCCGTCCAACCTGGCCTTGGACACTGCCAGGGATCCAGGGGCAGCCACAGCTTCTCTGGGCACCCTGTGCCAGGGCCTCCCATCCCAACAGGGAACAATTTCTTCCTAATGTCCAATCCAAACTTTCCCTCTTCCAGTTTAAAGCCAAAATATGCTGTACCTCTGATCCAAAAGGGGTAATATATGCAGGGCCAAAAAAATCATTTCACATTCCACATCACCTGCATTAAATACACAGCCTTAAATTAACCTCCAGTCAGGGGAAGGAAGATTCATCCCACATTAAAATTGCTCTCTCTGTGTCAGGTGAGTTGAGTTGCCCTTCCCATTCAGCAGCAAGTAACTCTGAGTAGTTTTGGCTGAATGTTTAATCTGCGGATGGCTGAAGTAAGGCTCTGCTCATGGAAAGGAGGGAAATTCCTATGGATGTGTACCCTCAGGTGCCTCTTTCTGGGGAAGGACTGACCCACAGCAGTGACTGGGGAACTGTTAAAAACAGGAAAGCCCCACTGGCACCACTGGGGTGTGGAAGGAGATTGGGAACACGTCGTGCAGAGGAGTCATGGGAGCTGCAGACTGCCAGCAGCTACTCTGGGGTGACGAAAGCCAGTGCCAGACAGGGTGAGAATGCAGATGAGCAGGGAGGTGTGGGAAGTTTTTCACCCCTCACCTGCCAGGCAGAGATGGCTGCACCAAACATGCTTTTCCCCAGCCTCACCTACTGGACTTGCTGCTGCCTTTTTCCCCATACCACACACACTCTGCTTTTTGTGCGCAGAAAAAAGACAGTTATCTAAATTTTCTCGGTTTTCCCTGAGCTTGCTTGTCTTACCAAAATGAGCACTGTTAGCAGAGGAAGACGACAATTTTCCATGGAAACCAGTGGAAAAGGAAGCAGGTTTCAAAATAACCCCACCACATACACTTGAGGCATCTTAGTGCCTGTTGTGTTCATTTTAGAGATGGGGACCCCGACACAGAATGACAAATGACACGCTTGGTGTCATCCAGCATTGAAAGCAGGAAGCTGAGGGCTTGAATCTCTGCCTGTTGTCTCAGTCACAGCTCCTTCTTAGTGTTTTTTGATTGAATTTTTGAAACATTTGGCTTTTTTCCTTGCAGTATAAGCTCCAGCCTGTCTTGTGGCTTTTCTATGTGAGTGATAAGCATTCACCCACGAAAAATAAAATTACTCATTGTTTCACAAGTAACTAAATCATGTATTGAAATGGGGGGATGGAGTAGGATTTAAGGAAATCGGGAATTGTCCTGTTTTATCATAAAGCAGAAAATGAGCTTTGTTAAAACGGAGGCCCTGTCTAGACTTGAAAATACATCTGTAGGTGTCCCCAAACTGGATGTGATTGTCCATGATGGCAACACCTCTGGGTATGAAGGTCCCACCTGACCAAAGAGCACAGGTTCCATTCAGACACCTTCATGTGAGTGCTGCTGTGTTGGTGTCAAAAGGGTTGTGCTCGTGTTCAGGCAGTGAAGAAATCACTGTGGAATCATGGAATGGTTTCAGTCGGAAAGGATTGCCTGGTTCCAACCCCCTGCCGTAGGCAGGGATAACTTCCACTAGACCAGGTTGATCAGGACCCCATCCAACCTGGCCTTGGATGCTTCTAGGGAAGCCATCCCTCTTAACTCTCGTACTGTGTTGGAAAATGAACCCACCCCATGCAGACCAGGCCTTACTTTTACTCAGAGACTATTTCAGAACAGCTGTCCCCAAATCCTACTCACCGTAGTGCTGCAGTCAGTCATCTGGATGTTTTCAGCTTTTCTACTAATGAGAACCAGGAAAGAAATAGCCATTTCTTCCTATAAGCTGATGCTGAACTTTACATTGTCCTAGGTAATTATTACTAGAATGGATTTTTTTCATGTGCCATGCCTTAACAATGATACAGAGGAAAAGAAAATGGGATTTAATTCATGTTGAATCTTTGTTGCTACACTGGAGGATAAAAGCAATGATGCCATACAACCAACACTGTAAACAATGTTCAAAGCTTGTTAAATGCTGAAAAGAAGTTTGAGAGTTTAATCATTTACAGAAGCTGTTGCTTTTACAGCAGATAAAATATTTCCTGCCACCGAACACACTGAAAATGCTCATTCTCACAATAGGCTCATTCAGATGCAGCTCTATCTTTTAATGTTGTTATGATAATGCTGAAGTGTCACTGCTGACACAACCCCGTATCCTTGACCCAGTTCCTGACCATTGTCCTTGCCTTTTGTGGGATGGCATTGCCTACCCCTGTCCTGGGGATAAGGTCTGAGTGTGCACAAGAACTGCTGGGGGAAGAAGCAGGCTTTGACAATTTTTTTTTTTTCTCTCAAACAGAAAACGAAATAGAAATTAAATAAAGAAATGCTTGGTTTCAGCAGTGCAGATTGCATAAACCCAAAGTGAATTGTATTTAAACAGTTAAAATAAGTTCCATGATGTTTTTGCTGGGGCCCTTAACTCTGAGGTCTGAGGTAACAGGTGCAGTCACTGGAGAACTCCATGATAATGTGTGTCGTGAAATCTCGACTGACCAGACCCTGAGAGGGCAGGTGCTTTCATTCCTATTGGTAAAAATCCCCCTAATTGTCTGCTAAAAAGGACTGGTTTTCATCTGGTAATCAGGAGTGGTCCAGGCTCATCCCACTGAAGCCTTTTGACACTGCTGGGTTTCTAAGTGCTGTTGAACCTGGAAGAGTCTCTGTGTTTGAGCTGTTCCCTCTGGTTTTGGCTGTTCAGATTTTGATGGCATTGGGGCCGGGTTACTCTTTTTCCTCCAATTACACTGATTCCTTTATTTTCTTACTCCCTTAGGACTGATTACTTTGTCTCCTGCCATTGTCACAGAACAGCTTTTCCAGTGTCTGATTGAATCTCGTTATTGATCCAACTCAAAAGAACATTTTTGATAGTCTCATCTAAATTTTTTGTGTAATCTTGTCTTTATTGAAGTTACTGAGCAACAGTTCTGGGAGCAATGCAGAGCTGTTTCCTGTGGATTCCTAGTTCCAGGCCAAGCTCCTCTGTCAGTGATGAGCACTGATGACAGCTTCTTCTTCTACTGGACTCTCTCTCTGCAAAAAATTTGTGCAAACCTGAGTGCTCTTAAATCTTGACTTCTCTTTCAGTTTGCTTGGAATCAGATGATAGATTGTAAGATAAGCAGGTAGGAAATGCCATATGCCATGATAACACCAGCCTTTTTAGCTGAGATAAAAATGACTGCTGAGTGGTAACAAGACATAATTACAAATATGAGGGAGATCCGTGTTGTTTCACTGGGAACGTGGTTCCTGCTGATGGATGCCTGTCTGCAGTGTGGATACTATTCCCAGGAAGCTTCCTAGAGCTGACTACAGCTCAACTGTGCACTCATTGAGAGTCGTGACGAGGGGTTTTTTTTATTGTTCAATATAATCCACCATCAACGTAATTTGGCTTTTTTCTGCAAGTCATTAGCATAATAAATTGCCTAATATACATCTTTTATTGTGGACTAATTCATCCTTTGAGGGGAAAAAAAAGGCAATCGCTGGTGTCAAATCCTAAATTAAAGTAAGCTTGGGAATGTGTTTGGCAAGATAATGCTGATGAAAGTGAGAATCTGAACTCCAGCGAAACCAAAAATCATTAGCTGAGCTGCAGCATTTACAATAAATAAGCACAGTGCTTACAAACAGCCTGGTTTCACTACCCAAGCAATGAACGGGTTTGGTTTTCAGGTTCAATACCATGGCCCCTTTGCACTTGTTGGACTGTTTTTCTCATGAGCCTTTGTCTTGTCAGTCTGCACAGATCTGATTTGAAAGGAGGTGAGGCTTTGCACACAGCCTCTGCTTTGCTGGGCACTCCTGTCATCTTTAGCAAATATCCTCACACCTGTTAAAAGTGAGCAGCAGTGGTGAGGCTGAAGCAATATTTGATCGCCCTTACAATTGGCAGTGCACGCCTTTAATTAATAAGAAGCCCTTCCTCATCTGTTTATCTTCCACCTCCAAAAGCTCAGCTGAGCGGCACAATCTAATGGAATACAGAATGACTCCATCACAGGGAGAGTTATATCCTCGGCTGCTTTGCAGCATCTTCCCCTACATTTTCTTCCTATTTGAAAATGTAAGAATACATTAGAAGTGGTTGTCTCATGAAGGAAGTCCTTATGTGTAGAGCTATTAGAACTCGTAAACAGAAGTTTCTTCTAAAGAGCTCTGTGTCCTGCAGGCCCCCTCAAAAAAGAGAATTAATGTGTGTGGAAAGGCTGTTTTAGCTCTTGAGCTGAATTCTTCTTCCTGGGAAATTGTTCAGGAATCCGCAGCTACAAACACTCTCTTCCAGAAGAGGAAAAAAAATAATACTGATCATAGAATGGTCTGGGTTGGAAGGGATCTGGAAGCTCATCCCATTCCACCCCTGCCGTGGGCAGGGACACCTTCCACTATCCCAGGGTGCTCCAAGCCTCATCCAGCCTGGCCTTGGACACTTCCAGGGATGTGGAGTCTACCAGAGAAAACTGGGAATTGCTCTTCATCCTTTTTTATTTTGAAAATATTCCGCTCCAAATCTTGCTTTTTTCCTTAACTCCCACGCAATAACTCTGGCCAGAACCATGTCATTGCTGCACCACCCACCCCAACCTCCCAGGAACTCCACATGCTTCAGGTTCAATTCACGCCACCATTTCAGGTAGAAAAAGGCACGTCCTTCCTGCAGTGGCTCCTTTTGGAAAGATATCCAAAGTCCAGTCCTACGCCCAGGAAAATCACCTGTGTCTCACCTGCCAGGCCTCGTACTGGAGGAGAAATCTCTGGACACAACACCTGCCTCAGGTACTTTTAACACTGTGTGCACCCCATATCCATCCCTCTCCGGATGTCCGCGAGCTCTAAGATAATCAACCTTTTATTTCTCTTGTCCTCCTAGAGGAAGAAAAAGGTTTTTGATTGATCACTTGCTTTTGAGTGAGACATTCTGGAAATATGTTCCCTGCATAGATAACAATCTCTTGTTTGAAATACAAAACAAAAAGCATACTTTCATTGTAAAACTCCTTCCAATTTCTTCCCAAAAGCAGCAGAAAGGGTTTCCATGAGAATAGAAACTTTTCTTCCGTGGTACATCCAGCCTTTGGATGATTTGGGTGTGTAGAGGGTGCTGTTTGCTTCTATTCCAACCTGATTGTTTAGTGGTTAAGTAAAGATAAGCACTTTTTAGGAACTCCCAGTTGAGGGTTAGTCTGTAACATCACTCCTCACTTCAGTGCACTTAATGGCTCCTCCAACTTTGCATTTTGGAGGAGAAAAGATCACTCTTATCATCCATTTCCACTTAGTGAGTCACCCAACTGTTACACTGCTCTACACAGGATGAGGAGATGGGAAAGAAAAGCGAAAGCAAAATGCACCTGCAAGAGGTGTTTGCAAATGATGCTGCTCAGTAAAATGACCTTCACACAGAGAGAAGAAAAACAATGTACAAATGGCCATCAAAAAGCTTCATTATCAGACCCCTCCTTGCCTGCAATGCTTTTAGGGAGGTATTCAGGTGAGTTCCTCTGAATCCCACTGCCCCACTGCTTTTTGCCCTCACTTGCCTATTTCCTGAGGGTAATTTTTCAAGGCATCTGCTCATCCAGCATGTCTGGCTTTGGCTCCTCCAGGTCCTCTCAGATTACTATTCCAGCTGGGTGGGCTTTGATTTTTCTGTGTTTTTGTCAATGAAGCTGAAGGCTTTCAGGACAGGATTTTGTTTAACGAGACAGTTTAACACTGATGTCTTGTTATACCTGCTTTGGTGGCGGTTTTTTGTCCTTATATATCTTACAGTCACTCAAGGATTGTTATGCAAATAATTTCTTCAGCTGCTTTTGCAAACTCTTTACAATGATGAAAATTAATTTTTGTTCTATTTTGTTTTCTTCCCAGAGTTTCAGATTTTTCCCTAGGACACTATTCTTCCTCTCTTGTTGCATGCAAGATTTGTCACTAAACATGTATATAAATATATAAATCGGTATACACACTGTACTATACCTACACATCTGTTAGTCAGCAACCTGCCAAGACTATGAGGACTAGAGATAATATAAATAATTACTATAAACCATAGAGATAATATCAGTGCTCTGGTCCCTGAATTTAGAAGAAATACAAGCAAATTCAACTGACCCCAACGTGAAAATATGATTCGAAAAAAGGAAAAAACTCTTGTAATACTCTAAATTATTTCCTTTATCCCCTTTCTATTCCCTGCAATGAAATTCATGTTGGGAGATTACCCTGTACATAAAAAAATAATGTCAATTAAGTAGTGGTCACTCACCCATGAATTGTGTTTGGATTTCTCTTTGTGAGAAAAATTGGTTATATCGGCTTTTGTCCAACTAGAGAAAAGCAGGTATTGCAGCATTGACATAAGTGCACTCTTATCAAAAAATCTACTCCTTTCTATACAATGTGTGAAACCTTTTAATTAGTTATGCTCTCCTTAGACTGAATAACTGTTTCTCAAATTCCAGTGGAGAGCAGTGTGAACATGTGCTGGGACTGGATGTATTACCCAGTTATTCTCTCTCTCTGCTGTGCCAGAACCTGTCAGATCCCAAAAGCAGGGGATAATTGACTATCAAAATGCTCTGTCCCAGGATGGGAAGCTTTGGTTCTGCAGCAGTGTGTTGGTTTGGCACAGCCTGGTTTTTGGCAGCGGGGGGGGGCCACAGAGGTGGCTTCTGTGAGAAGCTGCTGGAAGCTTCCACCATGTCCGGCACAGCCAATCTCTGATGGCTCGGAAGATGGACACGCTGCTGGCCAAAGCTGGGCCAATTAGAGAGGTTGGTAACGCCTCTGTGAAAACAGATTTAAGAAGAAAATCAAAACAAAGTGGGAGCACAGTTTTTTTTTCTGGCCAGAGAAGAGGAGGAGGTGAGAACATGTGAGGGAAACAACATGGAGCTACCAAGGTCAGTGAAGAAGGAGGGGGAGGAGGTGCTCCAGGTGCCGGAGCCGAGATTCCTCTGCAGGCTGTGGTGATGACCATGGTGAAGCAGCTGTGCCCCTGCAGCCCATGGGGATCCACGGGGGATGCAGAGATCCACTCACAGCCCATGGGGATCCACGGGGGATGCAGAGATCCACTCGCGGCCCGTGGGGATCCACAGGGGATGCAGAGATCCACCCACAGCCCATGGGGATCCATGGGGGATGCAGAGATCCACCCACAGCCCGTGGGGATCCACAGGGGATGCAGAGATCCACCCGCAGCCTGTGGGGGAGGTGCTCACGCCGGAGCGGGTGGATGCCTGGAGGAGGCTGTGATCCAGGGGGAGACCCAGTGAAGAAAGAGGGCCCCTGCTTCCAGGCTGGAGCAGCCTGTCCTTGGAGGACTGCACCCCTTGGAAGAGTGACCCATGGAGCAGCAGTTTTGGGAGGACTGCTGCTGGTGAGAGTGGACTCACGCCGGAGAAGTTTGTGAAGAACTGTCTCCCATGGGAGGGCCCTCACGGTGCAGCAGTGGAAGGACTCCTCTCCCTGAGCAGAGGAAGATCTCAGGTGATGAGCTGACCAAACCCCCATGCCCTGTGTCCCTGTGCTGTCTGTGGGAAGGAGGGAGGAACTAGGGAAAAAAGGTGTTTTTAACGGCTTATTTTACTTCTCATTATCCTCCTCTGATTCTGTTAGTAATAAATTCAGTTTGCAACTTTAGGTTCCTAGAGCCTGTTTTGCCCTTGAACCCCTAAGGCCTGTTTGACAATGTCACCAAACCCTCACAGTTGAAAACGTGCTATTTAGACATCACAATTTGAATATTATAATGTTTATGGAGCAGCAGGTGTTCCTCAAAATCAAGGCCCAGGCTCCCAGTCAGGCACACTATACCAGTGGCTGCTTTCTGTCTTTATTTCAGTGTGTTTCAGTTTCCACACGTTAAAAATGAGGTGACAATGCTCTGTCACAAGTTGTCTACCTGCTTGCAAAGCAAGCTGGATGCTTCTCAGCTCACGGCAGGGTTCATGCTCTGCTTTCTCTTGGCTGAGCGTTAACATTTCACAAAACTTGAGCAAGTCTCAAGCAAAGCAGCTGTCTTATCACAGCCCCATGCCCTAACCACAGACACTTGTTCCTTCGTTCTCCCAGCTGAGAACTCTGGTCTTGTTTACCTGTCACACTCTCAGCCCTTTGCAGAGACACCTGAGGGTGTCCTGGCTGGAGTTGGTGAGGTTGTTAAAGGGCTGAGCGCTGCCCGGCCAAAACATGTCCTCCGGACACATCCTGTCACCTCGCAGGTGTGATGTGCTAACAGATGTCATTAATCTTTGAGAAGCCCTCAGATGGTGAGTGCCGGAGAAAATCCTTTGGAAAAATGAATAATTCTGTCTTCAAAGCAGCATGCAGTAAATAAGGCATAGACCAGCACGCTGGGGCTCTAGGAGAAGGAGAGAATATGGAATGGCTGCTTATTCAGGGAGCACTGACTGTTTGGAGAGAGAGAAGAATCATACAATCACTGGTTTGGGTTGGAAGGGACCTTAAACTCACCCAGTTCCACCCCCTGCCGTGGGCAGGGACACCTTCCACTATCCCAGGGTGCTCCAAGCCCCGTCCAACCTGGCCTTGGACATTCCAGGGGTGAGGCAGCCACAGCTTCCCCGGGCACCCTGTGCCAGGGCCTCACCACACTGGGTAAAGAATTTCTTCTTAACACGTAATATAAACCTGCCCTCTCTCAATTTAAAGCCATTCCCCCTTGTCAACAGTCACTATCTGTCCACGTAAATGGCCCCTTTCCCTCCTTTTCAGGAGCCCCTGTAGGTATGGGAAGGATGCTGCAGGACAAAGTAAATATTCCTGTCATGAAGGCTCTTCTGGACTGCAGATTTGCAGATGGCAATGGCAAATTCTCATCACAGAAACAAGCTGAATCCTAGGATCGCCTAACTTTTTCAGGGTTTGGATTCACTGCTTTAATAATGCTCTTGCATTATTCTTTGCTTGGGAGCTGTGTGCATTTGCTCCCCTTTGTGCTCTTCTGTTTCCACAACGTCGTTTCGGTGGGACCACACGAGAGAGCTTTCCTCTCTCCTGTGAGCCTCGGCAGAGCCACACTTATTATAAATGGATTTACGTAATGTATGAAGTTACTTTGGTTTGGATTTAAAATGTTTTCTTTATTCTCAGATCCTCCCGGGCCGATGCCGTGGCACAGCTGAGGAGCAGTTTCATGGCACAAAGCACCATTCCCATGCAACTGGGGCTGTCCTGTCAGTCCCACACACACATCGTGGGATGATGTTTCAAGTCTTTATAACTGTGGTAGTTTTACATGTAATGGCTCAGATCCCCGTAGTTTAGGGGCAAGTGCAGCCCTTGGAGCAATCCAGCTGTGGGAAGAGCCGGGGCAGCCGCAGAGCTCTGCTGCTGGCTGCCTCCTCTGGGAATCCTGCTCCTGCTGGAAGCAGCCTAACAGGCTGGTGAGCAAAACGCTGCACTTGCAGTGCCCCTAAAGCCCGGGAGAAGGTTGATATGTATCCTGCAGCTGTAGCTTTGCTCTGTGCCAGGAGCACTCCGGAGAGGGAGCTGCTCAATGAAGTTGCTGAGTGGAAAGCGAATGCACTCTGCGCTCCCTCCCCGCATTGCAGACGTGCTGCCACTGCTTCACCCCAAGTTCAGGGATGGTTTCATCTTTTCCAGAGTCTCTCTACATCCTTGCCCCGGCTATGTGTCTTACATTTTGAATCCCATCATTAATTGTGCTTTACTTCCCACTGTAACAAATTCATCCTGATCTTCCCTGTCAAAAGCCATTTGTACCTGCTTTGGAACATTTCAGGCTGAAGAGTTTCTGCCCACGGAGACTGGCCCTGGCTAATCACATTCCACACAGAGGAATTTGGATTTGCATTAGAAAGCAGCGCTGGTCTATCTGTTTCAAACACTGCGCCCCAAAGAAGAGGTTGAGATGTCTCTTCCAGAGAAGCAGATTCTGAAAGATCCCCCTTGTAAAATTTGGCTTCACTGAGCAAGTGCACAGGTGGAGGAGAGGTGAGTGAAATGTCAGGTGTGGCACAGGTTTGTAAGTACTTGCTCTTACACTGAGTGTACTTACTCTGTGCTGTTACAGACCTGTGCTGCAGGTCCTGATGGTTCACTGACATCACTCACTTGGAGCTACGATGCAGTGCTTCAGGCATGTTTTAATAATTTAGAAACCATGTGGGTTTACTACATTAAGGTAAATTTTAAGATTGATTGTCCTTCACAGTAAGCCTAAAGTTTGCCTCAGTAACTCTTTGGCTTCCACAAATATTGATGTCCACCAAACCGAGAAATCGGTACATACATTTTAGAAATACTCTCACCGTGTGAAGTCACAAGCCAGGAGCTGTTCTGCTACAGGATTTTAGTAGTAAAACAGACTTTACCTAGTCTGAGGTCCAGAAGAAAGTTACTCTTTGCCTTCTGAGATGCAATCAATATGTTTCCCTTGCTTTATCTGCAGGAACCATCATGCATTTTTCCTTTTGAGTGACCAGACTAATTACAGCTGTGTTTCCCTCTCCTGTATTGCTAATCTCTTTGGAATTGAAAAGAAGGCTGAATAATATCACTTGATTATTTTTGGCCATTGGTGTGGCAGGACTTTGCTGTAGAAAGAAACTCCTCCTATTTGCTCACAGTTATATTTATTAACTTGAGAAGGAAAGCCAGAGCAGTAGGGTCACATCTCCTTTAAGCCTGGCACACTCTTCATACAAAGAGAGAAGAAGTGACGGTGTCATTTGGTTTGTTTCTGAAATGACTTGAACAATATTCCCTGCTGTCTGCAGTCATTTAGACTGGCAGTACTACAAGGGTGATGTAATTTTGAGTATCTGTGAGACACCTCTCTGGTGCCTGAGAATGCTGCATAAAAGCTGGGCTTTAACACTGTCTCTTCTATTAACTACTTCTTAAATTTTTAGTATCCCTTAAGCAAGACTTGAAAAGAGAGATCAGGAGGAAACACTTTGGGAAGGCTCCTCAGAAGGTGAGTGCAGAATGTGGGAGCACCTGTTGCTGCTCTTGTGATTAAAGAACTCACTTAAAGCTGGCAGGGAAAAAGCAGACAGCTTTCCCTGTTTAAAACCATCAAAAATAAAAAGAACAAAAGAGGATTAGGAAATAAAGCTGGAGTGGTGTAATAAACAGATTTAAAAAGCATAAACTTTAATAAGATTATTTTAAATGCTCTGTGTGAAAACACAAGGGTGGCCAGCAGAGGAGCGTGTGTGTGTTGGGGAGTAAGTGGAGAGTGGAGAGAGAGAAATGAGAAATTAAGATCAGCTTCTCTGTGTAATTCTCATTGCCTTTCATCTTTAACATCCAGCTTTTCCATAATGTATGAGTAGCCACTGGATACTTTTAAAATATACTGTATTATGTCCCTATTAGAAAAAGGATAAACTTGTAATATAAATCCACTGAAATAAATGTAAAACCCCACCAACAACAACAAAAACCATAGGAAAAGAGGCAGCTGCAACCTTCTGTCTCATTGCAGTGACCACCACCAGGAAGCACAAATGCAGTGATTCTGAATTCTCCTGGTTGCGTTGTCATAGCTTGAAAATAAGACAGATAAATGTTAATGAAGGGCATGTTCTCCGCTAGAAAGTTGTTATTTGCCTAAATTAGTAACCTTATAACAAGAGAGAATTAATAGAAACATATCTTTGTCTATCTTAGATTGGGATGGGGCTTCTGCCTGTGGCAGAGCACTCAGAGCTGATAGCTCTAAATGAGTAAGTATCATTTAATGATCCCTTTCTCCTCAGAGGAGGCCCAGAGGAAAGGGAGAGCATCTCAAAACCCTGGTGATTGCTCACCTCTTAAGGAAGGTCACTAAGCCCTGTGCTCACTTTAATTGAGCTTTAATGTTGTGGTGGCTGAAAAAAGCTCAGCTTGTGTGCCAGGGCATGGGGACAAATATAATGAGGTGCACACTTTGCTTCACAGCTCAAGCTTTGGGGTTTTCTACTTGGAGCACTTTGTCCTCACAATGAGTTGGGACTGCACAGGCACAGGGTCTCATTTCTGCTGCAAGTGCCATCTAACAGATTCCTGTACATACACAGTTTCCTTCTGACTCTTTGTGTCTTCTTCAACAGAGTGGGGAAAAATTGGGGAGTAACTAGAGAAAAGGTGCTGGTAGAAAATTTCTGTGTAGAAATTTAGTGGTCTGTGTGCTCTTTCATCCATTCTTTAAACATGAATGACTCCAGTGAGTTAAAGCAGAGGAAGCGTGAAAACATGCAGGGTTTCACAGGCTGCCGCGTGTCCCTCTCTTGCCATAAGGTCAGAGTTTGGTGAAATAGTCCTCCTCAGTTTTTTTAGAGCTGGATGGCAGAAAGGAAAATAGTGCAAACCCCAGTTTTTCACCAAAGCCATATTGCCTGTAAGAGGGCAGGTGTCACCAAGATACTGCTTGTTCTTTTTCCTCAGTGTCTTCACCTTGTTGGTGACGGGCTGCTTCAGAGCAGCAAATTCCTGAACCTTTACTGTCAATAGAATTGCTTCTCCTTGTAGGAATTTAACAAGAGACTGTGGCTGTCCCATCCCTGGAAGTGTCCAAGGCCAGACTGGATGGGGTTTGGAGAAACCTGGGATAGTGGAAGGTGTCCCTGCCCATGGCAGGAGGTGGAATTAGATGACCCTTAATGTCTCTTCCTACCCAAACATGTCTGTGATTCCATTATTCTATGAACTACAGTGATAACAATAATATCCCAGTTTTCTTCTCCTTCTTTTCCTTTACACCTTTTTGCCAAGATATTTCACATTAAAAACCATTTAGCCATGCAAGAGGCTCTTCCACCTTTCTAGCTTGACACCAGCAATGCTCGGGCATCACTTAGCCTGTGTTTAGCGCTGCTGAAGCTACAGATGGAATTAAGTCTTTCACAGGTTTCTTTAGTAACTCTTACTGAATGTTGGGGAAAGTGGCAGAATGAAATTGGACAAGTTTAGAAGAGCTCCTTCAGCCCATATTATGTCTTTGTCCTTACAAAATAGCTATTAGAGCTGATGTGTTGACAGCTGTTGAGCTGAACTTGCTGGTAATTAGACATCTCTGCTCTAGTGGTGCCCCAAAACACATAAGGAGCTTCATTCCTTTTAGCAAATTATAGGAAAGGCAGCTTTTGGTGATTGCCAATTACCCCGGCCTCTTTGAGGTGTAATTATGGGACATTTCTGACTCATTGTCACATCTCGTAGTACAGATCACGGATAAAGAAGTGGAAGGAGAGAAAGTGCCTACTACAGACCGGTGGTAGCACAAGATCACCTGCAATTTTCACCTCTCAGGCTGCTGTCTGAGGCTGTAATACAGCTCTTCTCCCCCTTGAAGTCTGGGACTGCCTTTCTTATCTGCCGTGCCTTGCTCATTGATTTGAAGGGCATCCTGATTAACACCTGTGTGACCCTACTGACTCCAGTCCTCCCCCACCAGACCCATCTGCATCCACTTTCTAGAAGGAACAAAATGTGCCTTTTATTGCTTTAAGCAGCAGGTAAAGGGGTTTCATTAGATGTTACAGCATCTTACACAGACAGCTAGTCCCACTCCTGACTAACCTCCAGCCGTTCTCATGCTCGGGGCTGCTCAGAAAAAAGCCAGCAGGATTTTCTGTCTCACCCATCCACCTTTCCAATGTGAGGGGTGTCCTTTCTCGTGGCCCTCCTCGCATGTTTTATACCTGTGAGGTATGCCATTTTATTTCTACTCAAATTCATGTTTCAGAATTTGGTGACTGCCAATTAACTGCAGAGATTTTTACCAGATTAAACACCCAGATTACAGCCAACATCACTCAGCTAAATAGTGCTCAAACCAGTGTCAAGTAAGTGGCAAACCCCTCCAGCCCTCCCTGAGTGAACTCTTTGGAATGAGATGTTGGTCCAGGGCCTGGCAGACTGGTACCCAAATAATAAAGCAGAGCAAAAGACGTTATGCTTGGAGAGAAATAAAACTCAGGCTCCTGGACAGCAGTGGATTACCGGGACAGCTGAGCAGAGTTTCTCTAATGCAGCCGTAGCCATTAAGTGAGGGATGGTGGAGGCACGAGGAATTTTAGGACCACGGCAGGAAATCTCCTTTTTTTTTTTCACTGAGATCACGTTGGTAGCAAATTCTTTTCTTTCGCTTTGACATGGCGCAGTCTAAAGGAAGATTTTTGGAATGCTCTTACATGGGCAAACAGGCAGAAAATTTCCGAGGAAACAACCCATAGAGAAAGTAATTTCTGTTCAGGCAGTGCCTATAAAGTCATTGCATAATTAGCTGGATTACTCTCCCAGGTTTGTTTTATTTCCTTGCAGGAAGATAAATTGTCTAGTTATGCCACGAGGAGCCCCCTCATAACTCACATTAGCTGGGAAAGGCTTTAATTTCCCTCCTGGCTCCCTTAATGTTCTCTGTCCTGCTCCTTTCCCACGTTACAGCCCAGTCATTAGTTCCCATAACTCTGCTCAGACTGGTGTCCTCACTCATTTGCTTTGCTCTTGGCTTGTTTTCTGTGGCAGCACCCTCTGCAAAGGCTCAGCAATCCTCCCCCAGCAGCCAGGCAGCCACGGGAGCTGGCGGATTCCCACCTTTGCAAATCCCTGGGCTCATCTATCAGAGGCAGGAACCAGAGCAGGATTAAGTGTGTTGTGCAAACGCCTGAGCTGGGCTCCCCCCAGCTCTACCCTGCTCATTAAATATCAGAGTAAACAGATGGTACTCATTTCACCAGGAGTGACAAAGGAGAGAGCTGTAATATTCTAATATTTTCAAACCATTTTGCCTTCCATTCATTCTTCTTTTTAGCTTTTGTTAGTATTAATGTTTAATTACAACCAATTAGGTAGCTCCTCTCTTATGTTTCTTTTCCCGGCACTTTCTAAATCCTTGATTGTTTAGAAATTAAATATTTGCTCTCTTGGGGAGGTTACAAACTTTGGAACAGTGTCAAAAATCAATTATAATTTTTCATCCTTAACATTACTTAAACATTGAAGACCAACCACAGTCTTCAGCAGTCAGGCTTATCTACCCTCTGCATTCAAGGCGGCACCTGAGATGCTGACTTCTACATTCAAATTGGAGGAGCCAGCACTTAAAGTTTACTTCTTTGGATCCTTTTGAGGTTTAGAACTAGATAATCTTTAAAGTCTCTTCCAACCCAAACAATTCTATGATTCTATGAGTCTGTATTAGGGTAAATAATTGAGAGAGGACCTGAGTTACTTGGTGGCCAGCCAGCATAAAACCTGGATTTAGAAAGTGCCAGTTCTAGAATGGGAAGGGTAAATGATATTTACCATTTTCCTAATAGCTGTCTTTTAGTGTTTCCCCACACTCATTCACAGCTCAGCATGCTCCAGTTAGTGCTGAGGGAAGCATTATGACAAACTGGTTGTTATTAGATTCTTCCTTGATGATGCTTCCTTGGTCTCAGTACAGCAGCAACAGGGACAAATATGGCTCAGTGGGAGAGAGAAGGAAAATTGCCTGGCCCAGAATATGTCTGTGGTAATGCAGAATTCAAAGGTCTGGGAAAGTATTTCTCTTCCTCCTTTTGTCAAGGTAAAAATTGTTCTCTTTATTTGTGATGGTTCAGTTAAATTACGCATGCATTAACGTTTATTTATCTTCTCCATTTATTACTCAAAACAGGCTGCAGCTCACTGTTTGATGCATTCAGGGTTTTGTGTCACAACCTGAGTTCCTGCTGGGTTTTTGTCGGGGAGACGTTTTACAGCACGTGACAAAACCACAGACCCCACGCATCCTTTGTATCACCTAAATTGCCCAGATAGTTTTGTGCCATTTCTTTGTATGATGTATTTGCCTTTAAGACACAGCTCCTTTTCAGTCTTCCCTGCAAAGCCAGAGTCCAAGGGCAATAAAGCTCATGAACCTGGGACCAAGCCTTTTTAGAAGGCTTTGTTAAAAACTATTTCAACACCTCACTATTGCATAAGGATACCAGGAAAACCACTTCTCACTTTTCCAGCATGATGACCGTTTTTTTAATCCATCAGAGGAAAAGTATGATTGACATCATATGAGAGAAAGCCTTGTGTGTGCATCTCCAGCGTGTGACAGCTCATCTATCTGACTTCAATGTGAATTGCTGTTCAGATTGCTCCACATTTTTTCTTCATTGAAAACAATCTTGCTGCTTAGGATAAAGCACATTTCTTTAAAACACCAGTTTAACTTTATTTTAGCACATGGAATAGCTGAAAATACTTTCACTTTTTACCACATTCAGAGTTTATTTCATGTAGTTTTTCTCATGTGGGTGATTACGGGTGCGTTGTGAGTATATAATTATATAATTACATTTTGAAATGATACTGCGGCAGTCATTCTGCTACTTCTCATACAGCAAAGAGCAGGATCTGAGCTAAGCTACAGGGAGTCAAAGAAGGGGACATTTTTAGGGAGTTTAGGTTCGACAGAAAGAGGCAACTGGTGGTGCATTTTACCCAGTACACAGTTGCTGCAGGCAGGTTTCTCTCCTCATGAAGGAAGACACTTGCTATTGGTGTGAACTCTGGTGAAAGCAGAGTGAAGGAAAAAAGGTTGGTAACTGAGGAGAGGGAAGAAACAGTAAATAGGAATGAAGGAAAAAAATTGAGCTAATAAGGAAAGCCACACTCATGAACAGCATGGGTTGAGCAGGATCAGAGGCTGGGCTGTGGTGCAGCTGGGCCAGGCTTTGGGGATTGCCTATTCAGGGGAGCAGCCCAGTGCCCCAGCTCCCCTCGCCTGAGCTGAGCGAAGGATTTCACACAGACACCTCCAAGGAACAGCAGCACAGGTTACAGAACCAGACCCAAGGGGAGCAGGGGAGGGAATGAATTTTGCCTTTCCAGCAGATAATGCAGTGCAGGTTTGGTTTATCCTGATCCTGAGGGCTTTCCCTCTCAGCCCTAACATTGCCTGCCCATGAGCTTGGGTGTTCTGGGAGTCCTGGGTGGCTCTGCCCCAAGGACAGAGTGGTGGCAGGTCCACAGCCCATTCCCACAGGCTGTGCAGGTGGGCACAGAAGGAGTCACAGCTGGCTCAGGTGAGGGGTGTCAGAACCAACAGTTCTGCAGGACCTAAGGCAATGCACCCCAGTGCTTTGAGCAGCCATCAAATGCATAGGATTTATTACCTTTGTCATTTTCTGTAAGCAGCAAGCTATTTTTGCAAAGGGAATGGAAAAGACCACTCTGCAAGCAAACTTTTTTTTAAATGTTGTGACATCATTTTAAAAAACGTTGTGTTCTCATGGTTTGTTTTCTACAAAACCAAAAAATAGCAAGTCACAGCACTTGGCAGCTCCTGGCTGTCAGGGTTTGGTGACGCCAGCAGGAGCTGCAGCAGATGGAGAGTTGCAAACATTCTGGAAGCTTGGACGGACAGATTTGCTGGAGCTTGAGAAAGCAGTGCTGTAAAAATGCTTCTACGTCCTCAAGTGTGAGCTTTCTTAATAAATAACACTTCCACGGGAAAGGAAGTTGGGATGTGACAGTGCTTTTGGGAGCAAGCCAGCTCTCTATCCAGCAAGCTGCTCTGTGGAAGGTGGCTCTCTGTGAAGCAGATGCAAAGGCAGCAGAAAAAGTCAGTTTGCTTATGGTGAAGGGAAGGGAAGGTGGGCGTTTCCTTGTTCTCTTGCTTTGGGAATCATAATCATCACAGTAACATGGAGTGTGGAGCTGGATAAGCATCATGACAGACCTGAGGATATACAAGCAGAGTAACTGGGTGCGAGGCACCAGAATCATCAAGAAATGTGCATTTTTTGCCCCTTTAATACTACTGCCATTTGCTGGTGAATTCAGGGCTATCATAGAGGCCTCGCTGTACCAGCGCTTGTCACGGTGTAACCACAGATCCCTGGTGCCTCAGATGGATGGCACTCGAGGGTGACATGAACGTTGATGAATTACCATGGGAAAGCCCGAGAAGTCTCTAAAAAGCACTCCTGCTTAAGGTGTTCCTCTAGTGCCATCCTGGCTTCCTGGGAAGGTGGCTGTCACATCTGTGAGATCAGAAGTACGATGAGGGTGTCACAGAGAGCAGAGTGAGGAGGTTGCTGTTACGTTACCAAAAGCACCCCAAATATGCAGGATTTACAGACAGTTCTCTCTGGAGACCCTTCTCGGAGCATGTAACGTGACTCTGCTCTGTAGACCCACAAAGAGCAAAACCCAAAAAACCTAGGTGATTTTTGGACTTGCTGGTCTGGAATGGGACATGATGCGGGACTAAGGGACTAATGGAGCTGGACAGGTCAGACCACTGGATCTGCAGCATTCCATGGAGAGTCCTCTATCCCAAGGAAGCACAGAGGTCCCCTAATCCTGGAGTTTGGCAGTAGAAACAACAAGCAGAAAGTGCAGAGATCCAACCAAGCTGGGAATCCATGAGATCCTCACTGGACTCATCGTCAGTGGCTGATGGCACCAGCACAAGAGAATTTCTGTAATCTATGCATGGGGTACTAGGCTGGTTGTCTCCTATGCCGTGCAGTCTCCTGGTTTATCTTTTTAGGAACATAAATCAGTGAAAAGACAGCGTAAAAATATTAGAGGAAGGTAAATCAGAGCTGAGAAATACCTAATTTTTCAGTAATGCCCTGACAGAAGTGACAGAAGCCCTTAAAACTCCATCATTAAGGAAGATTTTCTCCTACATTTAGGCTCTTTGTTTCTCTGTGCCTGAAACAGGTGGTTTTCAAATGCAGCAAAATTTATCTCCCCCTTTCCTCTATATCCCAATTTCCTCACCCAGCAGGGTTCTGACTCCACGAGGAAAATGAAATTCCTTGTGCTGCTTACCCAGCCAGCAGCCACAGAGGCTGTGTGAGGATACACAGACTTTGCCAGTCAGTGCTTTCTCTTTCAGGGTCCAGCCACAGTAATTTATTTCTTTTTATCTGTAATTTTGGTGTTATTGCCTAAAACTTGTTTTGGAGTTGAAATTCAAACTGAATAAAATAAATATTTGCATCATCATTTGTTGCGGTGAGCTGGGAAGGGGAGGTCGAAAAAGATATTAGACCATGATTTGGTCAAAGAAAATCCCTTCTCGGTTTTCAGGAGAAAGCCTCGCCCATACACTCATGCATATTCATGTACCTCTGCAAGCTGTAACCAAATCCCTCATGCCTGCCCCCTTGCTCCCATTGGTTGGTTTGTAATACCCGCCCCTCTCTCCCTCTCTCCCTATTGGCTGTTCTGTACACCCCGCCCCCTCAGGTGTCCCTTATAACCCCCGTGCCAAACGGAAGTCTCCCTCTTGGTTCCGGGTCGCCATGTCGGCTCTCTCCTTTCCCGGGGGGTCTACGGAATAAAAGCAATGGCGGCCAGCCCGAGGGCCACCTCCATCACCTCTGGGGCGCCTTGCCATCATTCGCAGGGAGGTGCAGGCCATAGCTGCCATGGGTCGGGTACAGCTAGCTAGCAGAGGCGTGGCCTCGCCCGAGACTCCGTGAAGGGGCCTTGTGGAACACGCAGCAGCTGTCCCACCCAGCACCAGAACCTGCAGGCGCAATACTTTAAACAATCATTGTTAAAGACAATTATTGCTGCTTATGCAAAGTTGCTGTTTGTTTTCTGTTAGAAAATTCCTCCATGGTGTTGTCATAAAATAAGCCATGATCCCACATGTGTTTGAGTACCCACAGGCACCAGTGACAACGGGCAAAGCTCTGCTGATTGGGTGCTCCTGTCCCTGGAGCCACTCTGAAAAAGAGAATTTGCAGAGAACCAAGGAACCAGACCCAGGACCTGGGGAGAGCCAGGAATAATCCTTCTTTTGTAAGGTTAGTTTTATCATGGGGCAAGGAAGGCCAGCCCTGCTGTGGGAAGGATGTCTGAGTCCACTGGGGGGGAATATGGACATTTTAGTGAGCATTTATTTTAATTCTCTCTAGATGTATTGATGGGAGTCTTGTTACTGAACTGTGTTACATCAATCTGTATTGCAGAGAAGAAGAAATAATTCTGTGCTTTAAAGAAGCCCACATATAGAACCAGTATCTACGTATGTATATAATGTACACATGATGCCTTTTCACTCACTTGGAAAGATTAGTCCCTTTTTACTGAAGGAAATAGAGGGTTAGGCATGATCTGTCATGAGCTGCTGTAGGTGAATAGGATTGTGGTCCTCCTGTGGAGGAGCAGTGAAAGACGTGACAGCTCATTATTACAGATTTGTGCTGAGTGCTGGCCAGGGTGGGCATGGCTCGATTGGATCTTGAAGCAGAAACACTGTAGGTGAGCTGGCTTGATGTGTCAGGCAGAGCCACGGTGCTGGAGCACTGACAGTGAATTATGCTGCCAGGATTTTGGCTCCTTGGGGCCTTTCTCTCCCGTTCTGAGGTCGTTAATGGTGGCAGTGAAAGGCAGAGTGCTGGGGGAGGGCTGTGCTGTGATTCACCATGAGTCACGTTTTCATCACTGACCTAGGGGAGGTGAGGAATCGAATGTTGCGATTGACAACAAACTGGACGGGTGGAGGGGTTTTGCATCCTTGAAGGTTCTCAGGAGCTGAGTGGATGAAGCCCTGAGAAGCCTCGTCTGGCCTCAGAGGTGGCCTTGCCCCGAGCAGAGGCTTGGACTGGGTCCTCCCCAGGTCCCTCCCAGTTTCAATCCTCCTGTGAGCCTGTGTCTCCATGTGCAGAGCTCCTGCCTTTTTCAAAAGCCGCTACAAATTTCAGCTGTTTGCCCAGGGGTTGATGCTCTTGTAAGAACAGTAGCAGAGTGGCCTTTGGTGCTGAAATCAGGAGTGAGTTGTAAAGGAGGAGCACCGAAGGCTTTGTTTGTCTGACATGGAAAGCCAAGGCACAGCATTCGGAAAGGGATGGTCCCCAGGAGACAGGCTGAACCTGAAATATGCCTGGGTCCTTGACAGGCAGCTTTCACACTCTCATCTGAAGTTGACATGGTTAAAATGACATTTTTAATTTTGGCCAGATTTATGTTCCCACAGTCAGAAGCTTTTCTTAGGGAAGTTTTTGCCTCCTGCCCTCTGGGGTCTGCAGCTGCATTTCTAATGCAGAGTATCCCCAAACCCCATCATGGTGCAAGAATGTGAAGAGCTTCAGAGAAAATTATTGCAGCCTTGCTCTCGAGGGTTTCAAAGACAGGATTTGAGAAGCAGCAGGACCAAGACAGCAGGAGAAATGAGACCCAGATTCAGCACACCAACATTCGATGGAGAAAAATACATTTGTGGTTCAGGGAAGGGAACGGAGCTGGGGAAGGGGCTGGAGCCCCAGGAGTGGCTGAGAGAGCTGGGAAAGGGGCTCAGCCTGGAGAAAAGGAGGCTCAGGGGGGACCCTGTGGCTCTGCACAAGTCCCTGACAGGAGGGGGCAGCCGGGGGGGTCAGGCTCTGCTCCCAGGGAACAGGGACAGGA
>VZTA01001619.1:2945-34818 GCA_013398855.1 Mohoua ochrocephala | reverse complement strand
CTGCTGGGGCTGGGATCGGCTGCCCCTGGGGGTTTGGGGAGCCTTTCTTCCGTCCCTTCCCGGCTCGGCCCGGCCGCCATTACCGCGCGCTCCCCGAGCCCGCGCCACAGCGCCCCCTGCAGCCGCGGGGGAACCATCGCACCAGCCCTGCCCGCCGGGAGCCGCCAGCGCCCCTGCCGGCGGTGAGCGGAACTGCACCGAAGGGGAAAGGGCCCGACGGCCGAGAGAGGCTGGCACCGGGTTACTGGTTCTGTTTGGTGTCACTGCCACAGTTATTGTTGTTTTGTTTGCCTGGATAGACATATATCAGTAAAGAACTGTTATTCCTATTTCTCATAGGAATGTTATTCTCATTTCTCATTTGCCTGAAAGCCCCTTAATTTCGAAATTATAGTAATTTGGAGGGAAGGGGGCTACAGTTTTTTTTTCCATTCCAAGGGAGGCTCCTGCCTTTTTTTGGCAGACACCTGTCTTTTAAACCTAGACACCTGGTGCTGCTACACCAACCACCTGCTGTGGGCTGTGGATCTGTTTTCTTAATTGCAACGAAATCATTTACGCCAAATAATGCCACATTACAACAGCATAATTTAATTTGCAGCCACTCATTATATTTCCATTACCCTTCAACTCTGGCACCCTCCCCGGAAAGGACCCATGAGTAGCAGGTGAGACAGTTTCCTGGAGGGATAAAATTGCACCCCACACAACCCAGTGCCAGGTCTTTTCTGTGGCAGAATTCTGGCATAATTACATTCCTTGGGTTTCACTTGTGTCATGCTGAAAAATAATAATAGCAAGGGTTTTCTTCTTAGACTTTCAAATCTAGATTACAGTCTCTTTCTATTCCAGCTTAATCGTGTTCTATTATCAAAAATAAGGGGTTTTAAGATGCATTACACATGCTGTTTACGTTTGAACATTAGAGCTTTTATCTTAAAACCTGTACAGAATTGTGCATTACATTAATAAATGCCAAGGCTAGAGGAAATTCAGGCTGCCTCACAATCATTCCCTAATGAACACAGTAATGAAACTTGTGAGCATTTGGCTTTTTGTAGTACTTTGAATTTAATGTATATGGTTTAAGGCATTTACTCCATTATCACCTAAGGTATTAGCAATCAGAATACAGTTTATTAACCATTCTACTGTTTGTCTGGAAGTATTTATAGTAAACCTTTTACAATTAATCAAAAGCAGACATTGTAAAAACGAAAATCTGATTTATTGCCAAGCTCATAAATGTCAAGTGTACTGTTATGCAGGCTTTGTATTACTTCAGTTGCAACTTTAAAGAACGTTTTAAGTGATTGGAAAAAGGAAGTTTATTAAAGGCTCAGCAGGTCTTCTCTGCACTCTGCTGTTATTAATGTAAATTGTTGCATCGTGTGATAGAGGAACAACATGGCAGGAGAAGTTTTTAATCAGGTTTTCTCTGTGACTGCCAATACCTCCAAGAAGAACTTAAAACATAGACCACTGTGTTACCTCTCGCAAACGAATGCAAGCAGATCTCAGAAGATAGAAAGGAGAGTTCAAACCAGCCAGGGTGGCTTTAATTGCTGAAGTTTTCTTTGGGTCACAGGTTAGCAGACTGTGATGTTTGTAAGAAAATTCAACACTCTCAACTCTTTGCTGGTGTCTATAGTTGGTTTTATCTTCAGCCCAAGATACTGCGCTTGAGGCAAAGTTGATTCGTGTGCCTTTCTTGGACAACACTGTTACATCCCCTTAGCTACTAACCCAAGGAAAAGTCTGCTGGGAACGTGAAATCATTTTGGTGCATGATCTGAACTTGGATTCTGGTTGGTGGGTGTTGGTTACTGCTGGCATGGTGGGTACACACCTGGGGGAACTCAGCCACAGCAGGGGAAGCCCCTGGCTCTGCCTCAGCTTCTCCCTGGTTCATTTTAACGTTTGAGAAATGTGGGTGAGGGCTGGCATCTGCTTTGCAAACTGCTTTGAAACTGGTAGGTTAAAAATGTCACAGAATGAAAGGACATTGGTTTGTTGTTAATATGAGCTTAATGAAGTGATACAGAAAACAGCAGAAAGAAGGGAACAAGTTTTCCTCCATTTTCATGGTTGTGACTTTTAAACAGGGATGATCAGTGATAGATACAGGATAGGGAAGTACTGCAATAGCTCCTCTATGGATGTTTTGAAATCATCTCTGAAGCTCTCTGAAGCTCTCTGAACTCCAGCTGTCTGAGAGATGTGTATAGAGAATCCTCTTTTACAGTCAAGTATGGGTTGATGAGTCCTTGAGGTTGGTTTTAGTCCAGCTGTTGCAGGAAATAGAAAGTAAGGTAAGAAGGTAAGCTAAGACAGATAGGTAAGGAAGAAAGAAGAAATATTTAGAATAAAGACAAAGCTACAACGTCATAGAATGTTTGGCATTGGAAGGGGCCTTAAAGCCCATCCAGTGCCACCCCTGCCACGGGCAGGGACACCTTCCACCATCCCAGGCTGCTCCAAGCCCCGTCCAGCCTGGCCTTGGACACTTCCAGGGATCCAGGGGCAGCCACAGCTTCTCTGGGCACCCTGTGCCAGGGCCTCCCCACCCTCACAGGGGAGAACTTGTCCCTAACATCCCATCTAATCCTACTCTCTTTCACATGTTCGATGCCTGTATTACTGTGTGTTAACATGATTTTAAGTGCCTTTCTGCTTTGGAAAGCTCCTGATGGTTTGCATTGGAGCATTAAAGAGAGTAATTTTTGTTAACTGAGAAGCTTTATCACTGAGAGGTGCTGGCTAACCCTGAGAAGTGTTTTCTCCTGGGCAGTGCAGGGAAATCAAATTAAACCGAGAGTGAGCAGGACACATGTAAAAAATACACAATTCAGAGCACTCTTACCACTGATTAACCCATTAGGAAAAGCTTCTAAGAGGTCAGGGAAGTGAAATGGGTATTTTACAGAGATTCTGCCTGTTACAGAAAAAATTCCGGCAAATGATACATGAAGGTAGCTTCTGACACTGCCTTGAGGAGTGTGCAAGTGATGTCTGACTTCTGCACACCTGAGAACTCCTCCTGCTCACAGCAGCTCCAGGGCCTCACCAAATGTGTGTGTGACAGAGCAAGCCTTGCCTCAACCAAGATGCTCTCACCCCTTTCTCAAGCACACACAGAGCACTTCTTACAAAGCAGCACTGCCTGAGACTTAAATCAAACCAGTCCTGTGGAACAGATCCATTCCTGGGACACCGCTTGGTTGTTTTTGTAACTGGTGATGCCCTTTGCAGCATTTGACTTGCCTTGAAGGGATGCTTAATCAGCAGGCAGGGATTTGAATTGTGGCTTTCAACAGTGCCAGGCCACACCCAACTCCCTGACCTGTGCAGTCATGGTTTTAATCTCCAAACAGAAAGATACGAACAGGTTCGGTTTTGGCCTGAAAAAAAATAATGTCTTCAAAATTCTGCCTTTTAAAGGTGATATTTGGAAGATTTAATTGCTACTCTGAAATAGAATCATAGAATGGTTGAGGTCGGAAGGGACCTTAAATATCACCTAGTTCCAAACCGCCTGGCCAAGGGCATAGCTCCAGCCCTTCCCTCTCCTATTTCTGCTCCTACAGGGAAATACACCTCAGCTGAATTCTCCTTGGTACTTCTCTTGTCGTGAGAGGGTTTGAAATGGCTGACTGGACCCAAGTTGTGACAAAATGGAACCATTTGGGCTTTCAGTCCCTCATAAAGTCTGTGACATTTCAGCATCTGCTTTTGTGAAAATTGACCTCAGCTTCTGTGTGGGGTTGGACAGGTGATGTCACACCTAACCCAAGCAGGCTGCCAGTTCTCTCCTGCCTCTTCCCTGTAGGGCTGCTCAGCACAGCCAAATTGCCCACAAAACAAGGATTCAACTGGGATACAGAACTGGAGAGAATGGCTCTAGTTGTCTGAGGTGCTCTGCAATATTTGTCATCTGTGGATAAGCAGCAATCAGCAAAACTCACAATAAGCAGTAAGTGCTCTAAATGTCATAATGAGCTCAGGCACTGAAATCTGAATGCCATTTGTGTTGCCCTTTGCTAATAATTTGTGATTGCCACTCAAGGAGGCAATCATGTATCCAGCACAGCTAAAAATTAGATGCATAACCCTGGCTTTCCATTACAGCCTGAGCTGCTGTGAAGTGCCCTAAAAGCATCTTTGACTGCATTCGTGTTCACATGTCTCACACCCATGTCACGTACTGGAAGAGAAGGGAACCTTAAATAGCAATTTGTTTGGGGAAAAGGAGTGTAGATTACAGGTATTCTTTGCAGAACATTACACATAATGTTCTAGATCATAAAATATATGCTAGGATGCTAACAACATCTGGTCCCTTTCCTGCCCCCTCTCATATGTTTGGAAGATCCTGCTAATTCAGCTCTGTTATGTTAAATACCTTTTTGGGAGTTGTTTTGTTCTTTTTTTTTTTTCCTTCTTCCTTTTTTACTTATTTATTGCTGACTGTTGAACTGTTTTGGCTTCATTTTCAGATTGTAACACCTTTTGTTTATCTTCTGCCTCTAGACAGAAAAGTTTTTTAATATTTTCTTATCTTCAAAATTTCATGAGAGGATGCCAAGTTGTGAGACTTTTTTGTGGCTTTTTCTCCTTGTGTTTAAATGCCAATTTAATCACAAATGTATTGTAAAACCATGTTTAATGCACTGTAAAACCCTGTTTGTTAGTGATGGGCAGAGAGGAATGTCTCCAGGCAGTGCTGTACCTCCTGCCTTGCTGCTCCTCTCCTCCCAGCAGCTCTTTTTATCATCACGTCTAGGAGTTTGACCTCTGTCAAAATTCTTTTGGGTTTTGGATTTCCTGACATTAGTTAGCCAAGAAGAACCCATCCCAAGGCCTTGGAGAAGAATTGGCCAGATGATTGTCAGCTTTGCATTGTTTGGGAGTCTTCAGTACCACATTTAGTGGTGCCGCTGTACTTCAGTGCCTGTTTTGAGGTATTTGGTGCTGTGCAAGGCTGTGCTCAACGTTACAGAATGAGGAGCCTGTGAACAAGAAGAGGCTGCCCAAGCAACAGCAGAAAACTGTTGGCAAGGCTAAAGCAGCTCCAGAGGGAGCAAGCTGCAGTGAATGTGGGATTGTGCCACTGATCTGGTGCCTCTCTGAGAGGTCAGTGTGGGCATCTGTCCCCCGTGTCGGTCCCTGGAAGGGCAGAGGCTGGACACGGCCTTTGGTGCCCTGTCTGAAGGATACAAGGAAATATCAGCAGATGGGTAAATCTCACCTGATGCTGGAATGCTCCCAGGGAGTGACAAAGGTGATTCTGAATTCCCGAGTTGGATGGACTTCATCTCCGAGAAGGAGGGCAGAGAGCTGAGCATTTCCTCTGTTCATAGCAGTGCAGATCTGTGCCCCACGCCCTGACATGCGTCAGAAAAATGTCCCAACAAGATTTGGAGAGCCTGGACACAACATGGGCTGCACTCCAGAGCAGTGACACCTCTGCTGTTTGCATTTGAGCGAGAAGGCTTGGTAGCTCATTCGAACAATCTCCAAAAGGTCCACTCCTATCTTTGAAGGAGATAGGGGTGGACCTTTGCTCACCACATTTGCCAGTTGCTCATTTTTAGCAGGACTGGGTTTAGATATTTTCATCACAGACTTTTGCCTAAAAAGCAGTGACTGCACCACATATTCAGCAAAAAGAAATTCTGTGTGAAAATAAGACACTAATCTTTGAGACAGAAATTTCTTCCCAGTTCCTGCATGGAGCAAACCTCACTTCACACTTTCTGGATTTTGTAAACAGCCTTAGAAAAACACCTGTGTTCAGCAAGGGTGTATAAAACATGCATCAAATCTTGTAATTATAAGTCACGTACATCCGAATGTTTGCTGTGGTTGCTGTTAAATGTGTTGTACATATTTTCTGAAGATGGAGACATGGCTTAAGAAGCCAGGTAAATGTAGAAAACACAGCTTGGGTACTAAATATGATCATTTGCTAATGAACTTTGTGGGCTTTTCATCCAGCAAACCTCCAGAGAGGCTTAATAAAGGGATTCCATCTGGTACTGGAAGAGAAGGATGCTGCAGTCAGGAACTCCTGAACGTGAGCTTGGAACTGTGTTTGTCCAGAGGCTTGGAAGAGATGGGATTCACAGGAAGATACACCAAGTACTTTTATTAGACCAGGTGGTGCATTGTATCTGTTTGGGTCGTGCTGTGTCCTCAAAAGGAGAGAAGAAAATTGATAGAAAAAGGTTAACTAACTCTTGGAATAGAAGAAAACTGTTACCAAGGGAAGACGTGATGAGTTGTCCCTCTGAGTAGTGTAAGTGGAATAGAGAGGTGTCGTTAGGGGCTAAAGTGAGAAGTTTGTACTATTAGAAACCTTAGTCAATGTTAATCAGATTTTCAAATAATGTGTTTCTTTATGGAAAAAAAAACAATTAAAAAAAACCCCCAACCTTTGAAAGAGTTTCTAGGAATGAGGAATCAAAGTATAAGAGAAATAGCCCCTGGCCCACTTAGCACATCCCTGGGATTGGAAATACTGAAGGAGTTAGAGCAGAAACTCAAATATTTGTCTTTCATATGCCATACAAATGTACCTTTTATGTACTTTAAAGGGGTTATTAACTTAATCTATTCTTTTAAAGAAAATGTGCCGTGAAGACTCAGGATTACAGGGAGCATCCATCCCACAAGAAAATATCACTGAGAGAAGAACAACTTTTTTTTATAATAACAGCAACCATTTGCTTTTTTTCCTCAATACTACCATGATACATAATAATACTGGGTCTTTCCCAGCACAGTGCACCTGCGAAGGAGAGGGGAAGCACAGCAGGGACGCCTTCCACTATCCCAGGTTCTCCAAGCCCCGTCCAACCTGGCCCTGGCCTTGGACACTTCCAGGGATCCAGGGGCAGCCACAGCTGCTCTGGGCACCCTGTGCCAGGGCTTCCCCACCCTCCCTCACAGGGAAGAATTTCTTCCCAATATCCCATCTAATTTTCCCCTCTGGCAGTGGGAAGCCATTCCCTGTGTCCTGTCCCTCCATCCCTTGTCCCAAGTCCCTCTCCAGCTCTCCTGGAGCCCCTTCAGGCACTGGAAGGGGCTCTGAGCTCTCCCTGGAGCCTTCTCTTCTCCAGGTGAACCCCCCCAGCTCTCCCAGCCTGGCTCCAGAGCAGAGGGCCTCCAGCCCTTGGAGCAGCTCCGTGCCTCTGTTGTGGTCCAGCCCCACCAGTGCCTGTTTCCACCTTGCTGCCAGCTTTGACAAATCACTTCAATTTGGAATGGATTATTCTGGGCTTGGGGTTGGATTGATCACTGACTGTGAGGCTGCTGCACAGCTGCTCTGATCAGCCCCAAGAAATACAACTTGCTAGAGTTCATAGTTTGGAAGTTTTTACCCCAAAAGACTTAATTCTTTCACCACAGTGGCTAATACATGGCTGGTAAGTAAAAATTATGATTTACAATGCACTGTCCAATACTCTCAGTGGTCTCAAGTTGCACCAGGAGAGGTTCAGTTTGGATACTAGGCAAAATTTCTTCACTGAAAGAGTGAAAAAAACCCCAAACTAAAAAAAAAAAAACCAACCATCAAACCAATAATCTCTCTTAATTTTTATTAATCATCCTGTCATCAGCTTTTAATTTTTCACTGTGGAATCCTTTCCTTCTTACCTCTTAGAACTTAAATTGATTTGTCTCTACACAGAGTAGCCCTTTTTTACCTTCTTTTTTTCCCTGTTAAAATAAATACAGCAGTCATAGGAATTCTCTTTTATTTGGTTTGCTGTAATTGTGCTGGAGGCTGGAGCTATGAATTATCAAATACTTAGTCCGAATCAACAGGTGAATAAGACTGAGATATATTAGGAAGAGTTAAGTGTGTTTTCACTGTTGGTCTCAAATCCAGGCCTCTGTCTGGGACACTCTGGGAACTGGTGCTCTAAAATATCTGGATGTCACAGAGATCCTTAATGTTTTGCTTTCTTTTCTAGTTTTCTTCTTCTTTCCAGTCTGGATTTGAATCTACAGTGAACACTGCAATGGTGTATTTGAAATAAATTACTAAAATGTCACCGTGTCTTCTGTTTATGGAACTTTTTCATTTGTAGCTGTCCTTCTAAAATGGTGAATGGTACTTTGGTAAGACACAGAGTTTATTTCAGTGTGTCCTCATCATCCTAGAAATCCATGTAAATCATTGCAATCTTGACATTTTTGTGTAAGGTCTGTAGCCTATAAACTATTAATGAAACATCTAAGGACTGGAATATATAAACTGGAGATTTAACCGGACTTTAAGATCTTTTGATTAAAAATACATGTCAGGATGAAATATTAACAGATCTGTGTATGTCCTGGTGATCAGATGGGCTGAATGTCCAGAGAAGCTCTTGGATTATGTTTGTGTGGTAGATGCTCATCACATCTGAAAATTAAAGCCCAGCATCAGCAAAATACACAAGAACAATAACAGTGAAGTGTTAATGCAAGAGAATGGGGCAGTTTGCAGTATTATGGGAAGTATTTCCATGAAGTAATAAGCTAACCTTATTCCCTGGCTGTTCTTTCCGGGTTATCCTTCCAATGTTCTCCTTCCTTGATTTTGTTATTTAATTGTTGTTCTGGTGGCGAAGGAACACCTGACAGTGCTATTGAGTGGACTGACCTGGGTGGTCCCTCGTGCTGAGAACCTCTGGCTCAGTTTCAGTTTTATTTCTGTTTTCCCATAGCCCAAATTATGGTAGGAAGATCAAAAATAGTGGAAAGCAAAACCCCTGTGCTAGAAGACTCACAGATGAAACAGGAAAACCTCTGAGTCTGCTGTAGTTATTTGAGAATAGTTAAGCTTGACAGAGGAGGAGAAGGGAATGAGGGGAGAAAGGTGAAGTAATAGGGTTCAAGAGATCCAAATATTTTGGTCCATCTGTGTCTACAACGTGCGTTTTTTGCCAGTTTTCCTCCGCTACGTGTTTGTACCTATACCCAATGTAGAATGAGTTGTATTTCAAACTGGGAAGGTGTGAAAATCTCTAGGGCCTGAGGGAATGGCTGGAGCTGGGCCAGGGCAGGCTCAGGCTGGGGATCAGGGAAAGGTTCTTCCCCCAGAGGGTGCTGGGCACTGCCCAGGCTCCCCAGGGAATGGGCACGGCCCTGAGGCTGCCAGAGCTCCAGGAGCGTTTGGACACTGCTCCCAGGGATGCCCAGGGTGGGGTTGTTGGGGTGTCTGAGCAGGGCCAGGAGCTGGACTGGATGATCCCTGTGGGTCTCTTCCAGCTCAGGGTATTGTAGGATTCTCTCATTCTATGGCAGCTCATAACACACAAAGTAACCAACTCCCCCTTTTTCTCCTCCAAGTCATTTCCTTGGTATTAGACAATCCCATTGTCTGCAGGGACTGTGGATCCTCCTTCACTCGTTATGTCAGTCCTTCCCTTCCTGGCTGGAGTTCTCCTGGCTGTGCTGGTTCAGCACAGCCTGTCTCTAGAGCAAGGGAATGCACCAGGTAGTAAAGCCAAGTTCACACCTACTCTTCCAAGCCTTCTGGCCACCCTCCCTGCTCTCTCTCTGCACAACCAGGCTGTAGATGGTTTTTCATAATTTCTCCTCTTCTCTCTCCCCCAACATTTCCTGACAGAAAGTCCTGATGTGAAACAAAAGTGAGAGATGCCCAGAGCTGGCAGGATGTGAAAGCTTGCAGGTACCTATGCACCGGGGATTTCTAAAAGACAGACCGCCACCACCTCCTCAGTAAAACAAGTACTGCTCTCGTATCCAAATCTAGATTACACTGGATATTTCATATATAAGGAAGGTTGTCTGTTCTTATGAATCTTTTGGAAGCTCTGCCAACTTCTTGAGTTGAGGGTTCAAAGGAATATTTCTTTCTTGAAGGAAATTTGGCCTTACATTAAGAAGAACATGGGAGTTGATGAAAAGAACTTAAAAGGAGTTAAAAGGTGGTAAACTGGAAGTTTAAGAACAGACAACCTTCCTTATATATGAAATATCCAGTGTAATCTCACTTTGGATACGAGAGCAGTACTTCTTTTATTGGGGAGGTGGTGGTGTAGGTCTGTCTTTAAAAATTTTTTTGGTGGTAATTGAATCTTACAGAAAATCTTCCTTCAGAAGCAGCTGAAGCCATGAAATGTTTAAAGTGTAAATAATTCCATGGTCTGAGGACTGGACAGTATGGCAGTGTGGAACTAACAGCCCAGAAAATGCTGACCAGCTTCTCTCTTTCCCTTTGTTCTGTGCAGAAAACAAAGAATAGAATTGTCCTTATTTGCTGGAAGTGGAGGCAAATTCCTTTGCTTTTTCTCCTGAGTATCACATTGGCTGTGCTATATATGTTTACAATACATACCGCAATTATCCTTTAAAAAAAGGACAAACCCCCCCCCCCCCATCTAATTTCTGTTTCTTCTTGAGCACAGGAGGTTTGTTTATGACAGGACTGGCTTAGTGATCTCATTCTCCATAGGCATTAAGCAGAAATAAGTCCAGATAATGAGTAGCCATAAAATAATGCATAAATGTATGAAAACTTTGTCTGGTTGTCCTTAATCCAATCCAAATTTGCCTGCAGTGCTTTGCATTTGCAGTCAGAGCTTTGCTGACATAGTCTGGGTAAGCGGCTATCTGCAGCCATCATTTATCTGTTCAGCACAACCAGAACACTCCTGGAGAAGCAATGAGATGAAACTTCAGCTCAAAAGGCAGGCTCAGGTTAGAGAACCTATGCAGAAATGCGAAAATAGCCCTGGTAAGGAAGAGCGAAAGAACTGAACCCAGACAATGGCCTTGTAAGAGGCTTTCTGAGATGGAGATTAGGACTCTGCTGAAGCAGAGGCTGGAGGGGACTTTTTTACAATCACACCCAGACTGAGTGCATGTTTTTGTCTACAGCCAGGAGGGCATCATGAGTTTCACAAGGGCAGACTCCAGGGCTAAATAATGGAGACACTTTTTTAGGAATGCCATTGTGGCTGCCCCTGGATCCCTGGCAGTGTCCAAGGCCAGGTTGGACAGGGCTTGGAGCAGCCTGGGACAGTGGAAGCTGTCCCTGCCCATGCCAGGGGGTGGATGAGCTTCAGTGTCCCTGAAAGCACTGCATTGACTTCTGTTCTGAGAACATTCAACCCTTCTGCTTGATGCTCTGCAAGGGTCAGACTGACAGGATGCTTGTTTTCATTTTCGGAGCTCTTTGCTTTGCAAAAAGCATTCCACAAATGCACACAGATACAACTTTCTTTTACTTCTGGCTATTTATTTAAGCGTCAGAACTTGAAAAAGCAAATGTAAATATTTAGAGGCACTCTTTGAAGTCACAGCATGGATTTCCATCTGAATCCCTGTTTCAGCAGGTCCTGCCCAGCAGCTCACACAGGCTGGAGAGCAGCTTTCCATCCTGTGTTTGCCCTCGGCTCTAGTGCTGAGCCCAGGACTAAGGAAGCTCCTTTAACTGCAGGGATTCTTTCTTTTCTCCACTGTTTTAGCTCCCTGTGGTAGCTGGTTTTGTCTGGTGAGCCACACGTGTTCTTTGAAAAGCCTGATTTTCCAGCTGTTCTTACAGTTTTAATGGCTCTGTTGTTAAATGTTGCTCCAAATTCAGTCCGGAGACACAAATTTACCAGAGAACTTGGGGATGCTGCAGGGCAGAGAACTTTTCTTCTTCTGAAAGCAAAAAAAAAGGAAGATCATATTCCTTGGTAAAACGGATATTTTGTTCCTCTTCTTTATTTCTCAGCTTTTTTTTTTTCATTCCCAGCTTTATCCCCATGTTCAGAACTCCCAGTGCCTGTGTGAGGGCGGTTATTTCTGTGCACAGGCAGGTACAGGTGCATGTTCTTGGTAAGCTGCTGTGGCAGCACAGTAATGTATCCTAGCATCACTCTTTTTTTAGGATACAACATTCCTGGCTTGAGTTGTAGGCCAGGGAAAAGTAAGAAAAAACGCTCCGACATTTTGAATTATTGCATGGGAAAATGAAGCATTGCCAGAGTGCTGCCCAAAGAATCAGTGTGAGAATTAAAAATTGTTACCTTTCCCTGGAGCTTGAGTGATGTTTAAATTCTTCTCTGGAGTTATGTGCACTGCTGGTTCCTTTTGCTGGAGAAAGTGAGCAGAGATGGATTTTAGTGAGACATTTCTCTTGGTATGAGTTTGGCATTTCTAGTTCTAGTCCTGGAAGAGGAGTCAAACATGTACGTATAAATACATGTTCAAAAAGCTAATGCAAACCTAAATCTGTTGGGAAAAGGCTGCTACGCCACAAGAGACACATTGGTTAGTAGGATTTAAATGAAATGGGCACTTCCCAACTCATTGGAACCTAAGGGGGGCACTTCCCAACTCATTGGAACCTAAGGGAGGGCTGGAAATGAAGCTGGGAGGGCAGTGGGAGGGGAAAGGAGGAAGAGATTTACACCTGAGAGTGCAAAGATCTCTGAGAGGAGAGCTGAGGGAGCATGACTTGTGTCCTGCTGCAGCCTGGAGAACAGGTACTGACAGCAGAAACAGAGCCTTGGATGAGAGCACCAGAACTGGGGGACGTACTCGTGGCTTGGCCAATAAAATGGGGAAGGGGATGTCGCCTTAACAAGAACGTGGCCTGGAAAATCTCCCTGTGTGTCCCTCAAGCCCAGCAAAGGAATGTGAATTCTCAGAGGCTGGAGGAGGTCAGCGTCACTGGAGGCTGCTGGGGTTTGCTTGGGTGGGGTGGCACCCTGGTCCCTGTCCTGTTTGTCCCTCAGGGGTGACGTGGGGTTGGGCTGCAGGTTGGTCGCTGGCTGAGTACCATGAGCACAGGAGGGTTGCCCAGTGGAAACCAGAGACACAGGAAACTTGCTCAGCAAGGAGAGGTAGCAGTGAAATCCTCTAAATACAAAGGCACTGGTACCCAGCCTAAACAATGAGGAAAGGAAAACCGGTACTGAAAACATTAAAGTTCATAGACTGAAAGTTCACACAGAGTTATTTCCAGTTTTTAAACAATATTCCTTCTCACCTGCACATTCAGCAGAATGTTGTCTCTAACAGAGAGAACTTTTCACACACGGAGAAACAGTATTTGAGAAGGCAAAAAGATAGGGGCTGTTCTGGGTAAGGATAAGGAGAAAAGGATGTTTCAGCATATTGGGAATCACTTAAAAAATATCCTCTGGATCAGAACTGCTCCTCCTCACACGAAAGAGAGGACGATTTCCTCTGGAGCATCGCCTTGCTTGTTGCAGATTCATTGATTCCTGTCTGACGGATACTGGGTTGGTTAGGTTTTGTTTGGTTTCCTTAATTTCTCCACAGTATAGTTTTTCAGCTCAGGTTTTCTCTACACCTGGCAAATGTGGCCCGTATTTTCAAATTATTCTGCATCTCAGAGTTCACTTTGCAAAACCTTGAGCAGAAAATGTTGTGCTTTGTGTTTTGTGCTTGTCAGAGCAGCCGTGCCCTCTCTGCTCCTCCTGGGGCCAGAGAGCAGAGCTTGAAACTCTTGCTAATGTTATTCTCTGTAGATTATGGCCATCTATCATTATTCCATCTAGCAAACACTTTCTCTGATAAAAGGGAATGTAGTAACATTTGTATTTATGGTCTTGTTCAAAGGAGTGATGTGAGGTTAATTGGAAGGTTAATTAGGAGAGGTTTAATCTAAAGGCAACAAGTCTAATCTCCACTCTCAGATTCATGAGAGAGCTCTTTTCACTCAGCTTTTCCAATAAAGGCAACATTCCTTAGAGATAAACATCTCTGACACAGCAGGCAACCCCATTTATTTCAATGTGGTTCAAGGAATATTCACCTGGAAATAGAGCAAGGAGTTCTAGCTGCTCTGGCTGTGCCGTGCCAGCCACACAAATTCTTCTTCCGTGTCATCATGGAAAATCAAAAACTTGAAGCATGGCAGTCAAGTGAGGCTTCCTGAAGGACAGCTCTGGGGAGTGGGGCTTATCTCGCCTTTTTGGCAACCACAAAACAATTCCCAAGGTCAGCAACAATGTCGCTGTCAGGGACTCTGCATTTTGTTAATCAATAAGCATGAGAAAGATGAATTGCTTTTAAGATGAGCAGCCAATCAGTGCTCTAAGTGGAACAGTCAATGCCTGAAAGAATTGCATGCCCTTCTCCATAGCTGAGCTTCACAGAGCCCAGCCCTCAGCACCTGTGGCTATTTCTGCAGTCAGGGATTAGGTAATGGGATGGTTCCTTTTAGGCCAGAGTCATAAATATCATTTAAATAGACAGTGAAAATAGAGACCTTCCTGTAGCTGAATAGCTGCTCCCTTCTGCAGGGCTGAGTCTTGAAGCAGTGTGATAGGGATGAGTCCAGGGAGCTCTTTCCTAAACTTGCTCCTGGCCCTGTCACTTCACCAAGATAGCATTAACCTGGTACTTTCCTCCCACTCATCAGGTTGGCTCCTGTCCCTGCCTTATCTCCCCATCTCAATATTTCCCTTCCCTGGTCTTTGTGAGCACAGCAGTGGGGAGGCAAAGATGGGGAGAGATAAGTAAGCTCCAGAAGTGGCTGAAAGGAGTGACGAGATCATTTATGATCCTAATTCCCATCTCGGCTGATTTGTTTGTTGTGTAGAATTAAAAAGGAAAAAAAAAAACAAACCTCACACTTTAGGTTGTAAATCCCAGCAGTCCGAGTGCTGTGCTGCGGGAGGAATCACCTGAGTGCTGAGGAGGAGGAGCAGGGAGATGACATTTTAGTTCAAGCATGTGACTCTGCTGCAGATGCCTAAAGCAGGCAGCAGGGTAAGAAGATGAAAAGGTGCTACTGAGGGCTCTTAAGTCTTCAACAGGGTTCTCTAAGAGTCCACTTAAAGACAAATGGAGCACTCCAGGAAGTCAGCTGATGGAGGCAATGAGAAGAAGAGGTTGTTTTTGAAGTGTACCTTCTATCTTCCACAATACAGTATTAATTATCTTTTAGTCTTTTAGTTTCAGAAAAAAAATTTCTAAAAGTATCTCACTGTGGACACATTGTTCTACAGGCAAGAGCTTCCACTGCAATCTGGAAAATTTCCTTTATTTTTATATTAAGATTGTTTGAAAAATCCTTATCCTGTTTTATGCTTCAGGGATTCAACAATCGCCCTTTCCACCCTTCTCTGTTTTTAAATATTTCCTTCCCGTCATCCCAATCTTCATTTTTGCCTTAACTTATATCAGCATTAAGGTTTTTCACACTTTCCCTTTTCGTTTTGTACTTAGCAGCTGTATTTACAGCTTTAATTTTTATCTCCTCTTAAAATTCAATGAGATAGGATGTTTTAGAAGCTTGTTTCTCACAGAGGTCAGGAAGGAGGACACTGTATCTGGTATAGGTGCCTGACAGCTTTGGGAGGTGTTAATCTGTATTGATGTTTGCTCTGCAGAAGCGGAGTGGGCCTGTGGCCTGTCAGGTGAAGTGCCACGGGAAGTGTCAAGCGTGTGAGGAAAGTGCTCCAAGATGCCTCTCCTCATTACAGCAGCAGGGCTGGCATTTGTCTCCTCTAATTAATCAGCAGCTCACTGGTGAGGGGGTGCCCTTCCTCCTCTTCCTCCAGGTGAGACTGGAACCCCTCCAAAACCCAAGTCAGGCAGGTCTTGTCTTGTGTTTCAGCCCAGGTGACCTCCTGGCTGCCAGAGGCTATAACCCCTCACACCTCCTCCCCTGCTCCCACTCAGCTGCCCACGGCAGGGTTGGCTGCAGTTTCTCCCTCTCCTGCAGCCCCTGTTGGTGTGTGGTTGGGATTATCCCACACCTTTCCACGCTGAGGGCAGAAGCACGGTCTGCTTTCTGCCAAGAGGTAAAACCAGTGCCTTCCTCTTTATTCACACTCTGCCCTGGGGGACATCAGCAGCCTGCACCAGGTGCTGGAAGGTGAGTGTCACGCTCCTGCAATGTCATAAGTGCCATCTGGATGGTGTGGCAGGAATAAAAGAGCACTTCAGGGCAACACCTCCAGGGGTTCTGGAGTAGCAGCCGCCTTGTTTTGCATCAGCTGAGTACAGTCCCGTGGCCTTTCTCAGACATGTCTGAAACCAGGAGCCTAGACAACTTGGAAAAACAGCCTGAAATCTCATCCTGAATGTTTAGGTAGAAGAGCGTGGTCCTTCCCAGTTCCCAGTAAGACTGTGCTGGTCTCTGCATTCCCCTTCCTCTGGAGATCAGATCCTGGCCAGCCTCGTAGCCCAGCACCAGCACTGCCCGCAGTGTCAAACCCAGGGATGGTCCAGCCCTTTCATCTCTGAAAAATCTCCTGTTCTGGCTAGGGCTGCTCACTTACTCACTTGTTGCATCCCCACCCCTGGTTAGAGGAGTTGTCTCCACTGTATGTTAATGAATGGTATTTTGATGATGGCCTAAGACATCTTTTCTGGACTAAGGAGACATTTCACCCCCACACCCTTCTTTTCCAACCGCACAGACATCCAGACAAAAAGACAGCTGCTTGGTCAGCCCCAGGTTAACTCCGGGTGGTGATCCACACAGGAATCCCTGGCCCTTTAGCTGGAACAGGTTTTGTCCTTTTCTGGTGCCTCCTTTCCCTTATTTTTGCAGGCCCAGATGTTCCTCAGAGAGCAGGGCCTTCCCTCTTTTTCATCTTGACCTGTCACATCCATACCTAGGGCAGGGAGCTGCACAGCAGACTCAGAGGGAATATTCAGCCCACTCCAGCTGTTCGTGCTGGGCCAAAATGCTTGAGGGGGGAGTTCACTGCTGTGTCAGCTCCAGGCACTGGGGTGACCATGGCCCTGCGGACGCGTGGCAATGGAAATTCCCACGCGCGACTTCTCCTTGGACTGGGGCACAAAACCCCTCCACCTCCAAAAACAAAAGGTCTGAGTATGACGGGAAGCGATTCCAGCAGTGAGTTGGCCACAGCAAAGAGCATTTGGGAATGTCCAGGCACTGCCGCCACCAGTGAAAGGGTGCAGCAAGGCCTGGAATGTGCTGATGTGCAGCTTGGAGAATCAGTGCTCTGGCACAAAATGATGGGGAGCAGAGCACGACCTTGGAGGGAAGGAGAGCTCTGGAGAGTGGCAGAGTGCACTGGGCAGCCAGAGCAGGTGGAAGCCCTGTCTCACAGGTTGGAGGTGTAAACAAGCTGTTTGTTATCATTTTGTGATGAGGCACAGCGCTCCACCTTTTTGCTTTTAATTTAGCTCCAATACTTGAAGTCTTAGATCAGTACTTTGAGATTGTTTTTGTTTTGAAGGAGAGAGTATTGAGAAGCACTCGATTCTGAATATCCACGTCTCTCTGTGCCCTCTCAGACATCGTGACATACTGAGGTTCCTAACTGCCGTTTTTTCTTGTACATTTAACTTCAGACACGAGCTTTGTATATGAGTAATAGTGAAAAATGACCCCACACGCAGAAATCTTTGTGGTAACTCCGATAACAGTGAAAGAACAAATTTCAAGGATCAACAGCCTCTCCAAATGCTCCTTTTTTAACAGACATAACAGCAAAGTAATCATCATTAGAACAGTAATTTTGTTCCAGCAACCCTTAAACTCCTGCTGTGCCACTGTATTGTCAGTCTCTGTGCTGGGCTGACGGAAGGAGAAGGTGATTCTGTTAACTAAGTTTCAGAATAATTGAAGGTCTTTTAAGATACAAACTTTGCTTTGATATAGGAATTTCAAAGGTGAATGGAAGCTTCAAAGGAGGCACTGGGAATGCAAGGATAGCAGGACTGAGTTCTTAGTGGTGGGTAGCTCTTGACTTTAGATTGTTTCTTGGGAAGATACTGGTTCCTTCTTTTCACACCAAAAATATGTCAAAACAAGAAATTTAATTTATTCAGTTCTCTTGGATGCCATATGTAGCTGTCGTTTTCATGATTTAATGTATAAACATGAGAAGGCATCTTTGCCACGAAATTATATTAGCAAACACTGCCTTTCTTCTAAGTACTCCTCTGAAAACTGGCTGTGGCTTTGGAAAGCAGAACGACAGAGACTGTGTTACTAACACACAGACCCTCGTGTGAAATGCCTTTGGTCTTGTATAATTTCTAGACTGAGCTGTGAGACGCTGTCCTGTAAAGGTGGAAAACTCTGGGGAATGAAAAGGAAACTGTAAAAATTAAAAACGGCTGCGTTGCTATGGATTCTAGAAGCTTAGATCCTTGGCAGGCTTCTTGTCCTGCAAGCACGGTTCCTTCACACCCCTTTTGATGTAGATATTCGTGCAGTTGTAGAAAAGCAGTACCCACAAAGAGGTTTTCTAAGTCATGTCCGCGCCAGATCTGCTCAGCTGATTTTATTCCTGAGAGGAAGATAGAAACGCCACAGTCTCCCCAGCATATCTGGTTTAGGACTTTCTGCCTTTGTGGTTAAAAATATAATTCCAGGATCTTTCTTTCTGTCCTTGATGGTCACCCATTCCTGTTCTGTGCTCCTGTGAGGAATGTCACTGGAGATGTTTTTCTTAATTTTGATCTGCTGAATCGAACCCAACCCAAACACACCTACACTCAAGACAAGCTTTTGGAATGACTTGTGTGCACCTGGCTATTTGCATAAACCATGAGATAAATGTTAAAAACAGAGGCTATAACAAGGACTCCGACAAAGATCCCACTGTCTGCTATAAAGACGTATTTAGCATCTGCATTTTAATGATGTAGATGTAGAAATCTTTTGCTTTATTTAAAATCGGCTGCCTGGTCACACATGAATGTGGGGCACAGCCAACTATTTTGGCTCTAATTTGTACAGGTTGATCAAAAAATATTGGCATACCTTGATATTTTTAGTATTCTACACAAAGCTGTTCACCACTGGTATTGATTTCAGATTTTTTGCTTGTCTAGGGAATGGGAAGATTAATGAATAAACTCTGTTCTTTCATATTACAGTTGAGTCTAATTAGATGATGGGATTAACTAATGTCAAGCAGCCACTGGAATTGTGTTGCTGTGTCTTTGACAAGGGTATTAAAAAAAGAAACCCAACAAAAAAAGCACCAGTTTTCCTTCATGTCCAGGGAGAGAAGGGAGAGTGTGTAGCAATGTGTTTTCCTGAGGACAAGAGGAAAATGGTGGTGGGTGGGAAGAATAGGAGGGATGTGGGGAATGAGAGGGGATGCGACTGAAGGAAGAGGCGTTTGGACATGAGCCACTGTAAACCAACTGACTTTTCCTTCAAGAATCCACGGGTGAGAGACCGGAAGATTTTAGAAGCTCAGTAAGAATCATAAAAGTTGTTCAGTCAAGAGAATAATTATGTTTTTAGAGATCAGGAGTTCAAGATGCTTCTGCATACACTTAAGTACTGCAAAACTCATAAATTCATAACTCATAAACATAGGAAAATGCATTTCCTAAAAGCCAAAGCAGACAATGCTATCAGAAATAACACAGACTAAGTATTTTCCCCTGGAGACACAGACTTTTCTTCACTTTCAGGATGTTTCCTTTTCTGAAATGTCATCCTTTATGCAATACTCTGCTACTAGCCCACATATGATCTTTTTTCTCTTATGTTCTTCCAGTTTCAAAAGATGCCACAATGGATTACTCGTGCATTCAACCCAAATATTTACTTTTTATTACCCTTTTTTTTTCCCCCAGAGTTTATTTTGGTGCATTTAACAAGCAACAGGACAAGAGGGAACAGCCTCAGGTTGTGCCAGGGGAAATTTAGATTGGATAGTAGGAAAATTCCTTCATGGAAGAGGTTGTAAAGCACCGGAACAGACTGCCCGAGGCAGTGGTGGAAGTGTTTAAAAAATGTCTGGATATGGGGACATGGTTTGATGGTGAACAGGATGGCAGTGCTGAATTGATGGCTGGACTTGATGATCTTAAAGGTCTTTTCCTACCTGAACGATTCTGTGAGTCTATGGTTTGATGCCTGATCCACATCCCTCTGTGGGCAGCCTCAGGGGCCTTTGTTCTCCAGCATGAGGGGGCAGTTTGCTGGCCAGTGTGTTGGGGATGTGTGCTGGGATCCTGGGGCCTTGGGCATCCAGTGCTGCGGCTGCTCCTGCACCAGCCCCGACCACAGAGGAGCTGCTGCTCCTGGCCCTGTCCTTCCTCCCCTGTTCCTTCACCCTTTCTCCATTGCCCTGACCTCAGCAAATCCACCCCTGGCTTTGTGTCAAGCTAGAGTAGTTGGAAACAATTGCTCTTTTCTTTCAGTTAAAAGTCAATTACATCAATGTTGGAGAAGTTGAACCGTTTTTAAAATGCCTTCATATTGTCTTGACCCAACAACCCTGATGTCATCAGGTCTGCTCCAGGCCAATGTCAAACAGATGAAAGCCAAACCAGTGCCTTGCAGCATTCCCAAGTGTCTGCTGCAGCTGTGTCAGAAAGGAAATGGCCTTGTGAGAATTAATGGCAAAATGTTGAGCTGGAGAGATGTTCCAGAAGGAAAGCCTGTCAGAGACCTCTGTTCTAGCCATGGCAACTCACTGCATGGGGGAACAACAACAGCACATTCCTTTGGATTTGCCTGCAGAGCCGCTGGTGTGGCAGGGAATTCAAGAGCATCTTTTGTCAAATTGGTATTTTTAAAAAGGTTTTATGCATTGATTGGGAAACCTGCATGAGTGACTCTACAACCTGTGTTTAGATAAGGTGTCATTATGATGGCTCTGCCCCTACTGTTAAGCTTCATGGATATTCCTGTTCCCACACAGGGAGCTCTGGTTTGGCATGCAGAGCTTCACTGCCATGGCAGGGCTTCAGCTCACTGCTGGGAAACTGCCTGGGACAGATACCCAGGGGAGGAAGTACCAGGACTTTAATGTTGAAATTCTCCTTTGAAGTGGCAGGAGAGATGATTAATGTCAATCAAAAGCTTTGTGGAAAAAAACACTGTCTCAGAATTGAGGGTAAGTTTTCAGGTGATTACAAGCATAGATGATAAAAGTGCTGGCACTGCCACTGTGTGTTTAGACTGTTCCAACACTTGTGACTGAACCACGCATGACATCCCTTTAGGAGATCTGTTCCCAGGGCTGCACTCTGGCTGTATTAATCCTTTTGAATAAAGCATGATGGCATTGCTAATAAATCTGCAGATGGCAAAAGTTGGGTGCCTTTTAGAGCAGTTTATGCAGCCAGCTGCAGTTCCTGTAGTTTGATCCAGGTGAGGTGTTAAATCTGTGTCCCTCAGAGGCTGGATCTCTTTGGGGAGAGCACACCCAGTTCTTGTACCTGAGGCTGCACCTCCTGGCTGAATAGGACAAAAATTGCAAGACTGAACTGTGCCAGGCAGTAAAAAAGGAGGAATCGTGCTTTGTACTTAACCTGAAAATAATAAGTCACAAGTTTGACTTGACAATGGCCATATGAAAGAAACTTCATGGTAGCTGGTTCTCTATTTCAGATGGAAAAAAGCCCACAAAGCAGCAAACCTTTCAGTCTAGAAATGGAAGTCCTGAGACAAGTGCAGTATTTTAGTGGCAAGGACAATAAAATACTGCATTACTTTTAATTTTTGTCTAGGGGTAGATTCTCCAGAGCTGCTGCTGTTCCTTCAGAACATCAGTCAGAAAAGATGCAGGATGGCTTATCCTGGGTGGGAAAATGAGTTAGGTGGTGTAGCAAAGTCTCTCCCAACCCCACAGTTCTGTGATGCCACAGATCCTCCAACACTAAAGTGCTACTGATGACATTTTTTAACAGCAAATGCACCTAATTTGATAAGCTAAAACCAGAACAGAACACTTCAAAAGTGGTATTCAATAAGCCAAACCTTCAAGGCAGCATTTCAAACACATTTATGATGTGCAGAAAATGCCCCAAACTCTTCTTGCAGATTTTGTATTGACTGGCTTTCTTTGGACATCTTGTGCTATCGACAGGATTTTCAGATGACAAACCCGAGTATTTGTCCCGGAGCTGTGCGTCAGCAGTGGGCAAATCACAACAATTTGAGGAGCTTTGAGACAAACTACTAAAAGAAATGAAAAATGGATACTTTCTGGTTGTGAATTCTTATTACCTGCAGATCTGACTTCTCCATATTTCTTGTAATTAAAATTTTAAAGCATAATATTAAATTCCGAAAAAAATCATTAATAAAGCCCATTAAACTGAACTACCATTTCCCATGAGATGCTGAGGTGGCCTTTAGTTGATTTTTCCAATTTCATCGTTCTGTGTCCTTTCCAGATTTGCTGCTTTTAAACTGAGGGGCTTTGTTTTGTTTTGTTCTGTTTTGTTTTGTTTTGTTTGTTTGTTAGTGTCTCTCTGTGTAGGAGGGGGGTTAATACCATAGCTGAACTTGGGATTTCCAAACATGCCCAAGGAGTCAGCATTGAAAATAGCCCAGTGTGAGCAGAGAGTCTCTTGCTATGGACCTTCTGACACCTCACAAACCAGATTTTTTTTTTCCAACTCTGTGCAAAAACACTGTGGTGAAAAGCAACTGCTGAAACCACCCCAGACTTCCTTGTTTCCAGCCAAGGGACTGGTTCAGCTCTTGCAGTGCTATGGGTTAGATGTTCTCTGGGTGTTTGCACACACCCAGTTCAGCCACATTCCAGCTCAATTCAAGTCTCTGGATGCTAAAACAGAGTGGCCAATAGAATCACCAAGCAGAAATAAATGTAAATTGTGGATTTTGATACAGATTGTGGTGCTTCTGGCTTGTGACAGCCATGTTCTGTTTGCCATTGGTGTGACAAAATGATGCACCCTGAAGTTTTTATCAGAAAAAGAAAGGGCTTTCCTATCCCTCATGCTGCTTCCAAGTTGCTATATGTACCCTGGATTTCAAAATTTAGCTTTTTTTCTCTTATTTTTCTATAATTAAGTATGAGCAGCAATTTGAGGGAGGGGATTCTGCCCCTCTGCCCCCTGTGTTCAGCTGAGACCCCACCTGCAGAGCTGCCCCAGCCCTGGGGCCCAGCACAGGGAGGACCTGGAGCTGCTGGAGAGAGGCCTGAGGAGGCTCCAGGATGATCAGAGGGATGGAGCAGCTCTGCTGGGAGGAAAGGCTGGGAGAGCTGGGATTGTTCAGCCTGGAGAGGAGAAGCTTCGGGGTGACCTCATTGTGGCCTTCCAGGACCTGAAGGGAAGGATGGAGAGAGACCCTGTACAAGAGCCTGGAGTGACAAGACAAGGGGGAATGGCTTCAGACTGACAAAGAGTGGGTTTGGATTGGGTATTGGGAAGAAATTCCTCCCTGTCAGGGAGGTGAGGCCCTGGCACAGGGTGCCCAGAGAAGCTGTGGCTGCCCCTGGATCCCTGGAAGCATCCAAGGCCAGGCTGGACGGGGCTTGGAGTAGCCTGGGATAGTGGAAGGTGTCCCCACCCATGGCAGGGCATTGGGATTAGATGATCCTTAAAAGGTTCCTTCTAACTCTGTGATTCTATGAATGTAACTTTATTAAATTATTTGGGCTTCTACAAAATTTGCTTCAGTCACCTCTCCTCTAGCAAGTCCTCTAGAGGAGATTTGCTGCTCAAAATGCCACCTTGCTTTTACCTCATCCTTGGCAACCTCCAGCCCAGGGACAACAATCCTCAAGGAAAGATCTGAGGGGAGCTGAAGGAGGCTCTTGTGCAAACACGTTGTGTCTGCTGATTCAGGTGAAGTGGCTGTGAGGAAGGAAGCGCCTTCCTTGTCTGCACAGAGACTGTGTCCTTTGCTCCTCTTTTGCTGGCAGAGTTGGGACTGATGCTTTGAATGCCTCATCTTTTTGCCTACAGAACGTACTTCTCTTGCCATGAACAAGTGCCAGTTCATGAATGTATGCGAAAGAAACTTATTACTTCGGTTGTATCTCACGCACCAGTAATTGTGTTTCACTCATGAAAATAAATCATCATTTTCTTCCTCTTTTCTGTTTGTATATGATCCAGAAATGAAGTGCTTGCTTAGAGGAATGAAAGGGCTGTCAGCAGCCCTGAAATTTGAATCTCAGCTGTATCAAAACACCCTCTTGACTATGAAGGCATCCAGAATTCAAAAGATTGCTTGGCAGTTTTGCTCTTTCACTCTCTGGAGAGCACAGGTGAAGGTGGAGCCTGGCAGGTGAGCCAGAAGAGAGACAAAAAGGAACATCCTGGTTCAGTCCAGGCACTTTGGTCGATCCTCCCTATGAAGAGCAGGAGCCCTTAGGAAGGAAGGGGGGATGAGTGGGGAAAAAGATAAATGAATGATTTCAGAAGGGAAGAGAGGAGGAAATGAACTTTGCAAGAAAGGAGGAGCAGCGTGGAGCATCCTAAGGGAAGAACTGCACTGGGGAGCAAGGAGCTGTTCCATGGGGAACAGGAAGTGCAATAACCCAATAACAGAGCGGGTTCTGTAGAAAAGCAACAGGGGACGAGAAGAAAAGAATGGTTCTGTTCATTTCGGAAATGGGACACGGAGAAATAGGAGACTATGGCAAAGACTAAGCCAAAGGAACAAGCAGAGGGAGATCTCAAGTCACCCTCCGCTTCTATGTGGTGAATTCAAGTACAAGGGGAGTGATTGCTGTGTGTTCTTCAGCAGATGTGTGCTGGGGAGGGAGGAGAGCCATTCTCAGCAGTTCAATTACATTAATGCTGTTGTCTGCTCTTCAGAGACGTTTTATGAGGGAGCATCAGCTGCTTCTCCAGGCTGAACAGCCAATTCTGATGGCTCTTTTCTACATCCTTGGCCTGTATTTTGGTCCCCGTATGCTCCCCTTCCCACTGATGAACTAAGGGAATGAAGAGCAGACAGTATTCTCTATCTGAGGACATTATTAATTGAATGGAGAGAGTTTAGGGCACTAAAACTCTGCAAATAGGGGATAAATTTAGTGAATAGTACAGATGAAAAAGGTGACAGGATGAGGCTTAAGGCTGGGGATTTTTTTAAAAGGTCATTTGCATCTTGAGATTAACTTAATATTAAAAAAGAGATAAAACACACAAAAACTGAAGAATTCAAAGGTAGATCATTTGTGTCTAAACTAGTATTGTGAGTCCAGCTGAGCAAGGTTGTTCTTTTGGACTACCTATCTAAAAATAAATACACAAATCCTGTGCTCTTGCAACACTCTTCTTAGGGTGTTATCAAAGCTTCTCCAGATAGAATCCTCCATTCTGGATGTCAGGCATCCTTTTTTTGAACTTTGTTTGACTTAATGTTTGCCTGTGTCATTCTGCTGCTGTTTCCTTGTCCTCAGCTCACCAAGCCATCCAGGCCACTCTCTCCCAGCCGCTGATATTTGCTTTTCCACCCCTGTGTGTGCCGTCCTCAAACTTTCTCACTGTTTATTTGGTTTTTCAGCCCCAAGTCCCTGATGACAACACAGAGACAACACCCCGGCTCTGTGGAGTCTCGGGGTGATTCCTCCTGATGAGAAGGCCTGATGGTGGTCCAAACCATCTGCTCGATGAGGATGGGGATAATTTGTTTCCTAATGAGTGCCAGTGACTCACTCTGAAAGAAGTTGCCTGCATGTCCTTGTCTGTTTGGGGTGGGACTCTGCTTTGTGTTGTACTGGAGGTCTTTACTCTGCTCTATGAACATTCCTTATATTCTTCAGGGCTCGCTTCAGAAAAAAATGAACCCCATGTGTCCAAAAATTGGAGAGGGCCTGTTTTTCACTTCCTTTCTCCGTGCAAATCCAAAAACTTCCCAAATAACTGCTTGTTGAATACCCCCAACCATTTTCTTTCCTCAGCACTTGCATAATAGCGTAAAATATCAAATGTGAAGCTTCTTTCCCCCTTTTCTCTTTGTCTTTTTTCTCCCTCACTTTGTACATGCTGTGTTCCTACCTCGTGGATCATTCATGTGTTGCTGCAGTGAAGAACATGGAAATAACATGAAAGGTTTTGTTCCCATTTCCTGACAGGTTGTTCTGAATCAAGATGACAATGAATGATACTCTGGATTAATGATGTAGGGGCAAGCTTTGCTACTCCTGAAGCCGAGGGAAGTAGTTCCATTGACCTTTCAGTGCCAGGATTTCACTCTAAGGATTGAATTGAAACTGAATCTGGGTGTGGAGACTTGGGAGATAGCTTTTAGGATTATTTCTGAGTGCCTAGAGTCTCTCCTCGGTGCTAATAGGCAGGGGAGAGATGTCCTTGGTGCCAACAGTGTGTTCCAGTGCACAGTTTCCAGTTTCCAGTGCTTTGTCCTCTAGGATCTGTGTGGGTGTGTCTCCTAGCATTCATTAAATAATTCTATATGTTTATATCTCCTACAGAAGCGTTCTTCACGTGTATGCACATCCACCTTAGCAAATGCTGAAGGTTTTCAGCTCTCAAAGGTATTTTTCTGCCTGGTGAGTTGAGTTGTTGGAAGTAGGAGTTGCTGATGCACCACTTAAAATATATTTAAACTTGTACAAAGAAGGTTATATAAAAGATACTGCTGGAGATGAGAAGAAATTCTTTCTGAAGTAATTTTGAGCTAGCAATTGATGGAGAGCTGGCTTCAATAGCTCTCTTTTTGTGTTTTAGAGTTCAAAAGGAGGTTGTGTCATGTCTTTAGCAGGTGTTGCAAGCAACTAAATACTTTGTTTAAATATTTTGTGTAGTTAAGCAAATAAATTTTGTACAGATAGCTTCCATTAACCAACTGATTAGAATATCAAACATGCACCCTGTTTCCAGGAGTCCCAAAATATCCATAACCTAAATTTTGAGGATGTGTGTTTTCTTTTCTTTATATAACTACGATGAACCTGGGAGATTTGGTGCTGAGCTGGTGATCTGACAATGAAAAAGGTGGAACTTCTCTGTGCTAATGCTAAAATTAAATTAGAAGATTCTCTTCTCTTTTTCCTTTGTTACATTTGGTCATTTCTGCTTTATTGCATCTGTGCACATTGCAGTTGTGGTACTCCAAGACATCCCCAGGCATATTTTATTCTGGGAAGATAAAAATGAAGCTCTTGGCCATTGCCTGAGACTTTGCAGTTGATGTGTCTCAGTCCTGGCATTGGCAGGTTGAAGAAATTTGGAAAGAAAAGAGTGGGGGAAGGATGCTCAATACATGAATATAAAGTATGAGGAAAATGTATTGGCAACATTAACAAATAAATCAAGCACAGATGTAGGAGTTTCTAAATCTGCTCATTAAATATTTACATTTTACACTCTCAAAAATGGAAAATATGTTGACATCTCAATTTTTCTTTTGGAACAAACTGTCATACCTGGCATGGTATAAAATTGATAACAAAGAATAAACTGGTCTAGAAAAGTCAATTACGCTTTGTGAAGGAGTGAAAATGACGCTGAAAAAAAAGTGTCTTTGGAGCCTGCTTTGGCTGGGCTTTATACCTTGACCATTATGTTTATACAGGATGATGACAGTTTGTGTTAGAGCACAAAAAGCTTCCTGAACCTGACTTCTGGAAAGTTCTTCATTGGCATTTTCTGCTGTAACGCCAGTGGGCCAAAGGTGTGATGAACATCAGCCAGGAAAGCATGAAGGCCTGGGTTGTTTTCCTCTGCATATGGAAGTGAACTGCAGGAGTTTGGGATTAGAAAATTATATTTCTTTTTTCTTTCCAACAGAAAAAGACAACTGTTCAGATGATTAAATGCACATAAGGTCGCATTAATAAATTGCTCTATATTTGAGAAGGTAAAAAAGAGAATTATTTAGACTGTCTGTTTTTCATCTTTGTAAAATCATTCCTCTTCGGTGCTCACGATAACCAGCCCTCCTCCTCAGCCAGGATCTCTGTGTTTGCCATGGGATTTCTTTTCTAAATGTGTTGGAAAAGAAAACACAGTCAACATGGAAAAAAATGTAGCCACTATCACTTGAATTTTTGATCTTGGGTGAAAGTTGAGGGAATGATGTCTCTGAAGGCAGCTCTTGTGTCTTGTTACTCCTCCTTTACCTGAGGTTGGAAGAGGGCTTTGTTTTTATTGCAGGGATTTTGGCACCTGGGAAGTGCATCTCTTCCAGCAGGATGATGTTTCTAATCAGATTGGGTCTATATTAACAGTTTCTAAATTGCATTTCTTTTATTTTGTGGGTTGGAGCCACAAAGTTCGTGTGAGCTGACATGAGATGTGAGGAGGCAGCAGAGCACTTTGCCCTCTGTGAGTCTGTGGTGTTACATCCCTTACAGGCTCTATAAACCCTGGATTCAGGAAGGAGACCAAGCTGATATTCACTCCATTTCCACGTGCCACTTGGCTCTTCCTGCCACAGTGTCACATTTATATTGATTCCAGTATTGACTGACTGAAAACCAGGACAATTGGAGTTGCATCAGGCTCGTGCAGGAGATGCGATGACAACAGAGAAACATATTCCTAAGGAACCAAAATACTCCCAGGGAAAATGTGTGCTGTGCAGTAGAGTATATTTTTGGTCACTTACCTGTGTGTGTGTATTAATGACCCAACGATGGTCACAGGCTCTGCAAATCAGTGCGAAGAAGCAGATAATTAAAATTACTGCCTCTGCAGGGAAAAGCCACAGGCCCAGCTGTGAAGAACTTAATCCATAGGCAGGGGCTCAGCTGGGTATTTTGAAGTGAAAGGGCTGGAAGAGGCATGCAAAGAACAAGGAGAGAGGGGAAAGCAACTGGAACTCTCAGAAAACAGGAAGAGGGATGAGGATCCTGCGGTGAGGGCTGTGTGGTTGCTTTTTTCCCCTTTCCAGTCTGATTTGCTCTAGTTAGGATGGCCTTTCATTAGGACACTCAGCTCTTGCTATTGCAAATGACTGAAGCACTTGAGATTTTTGAAACCGAGAGTCTTTGTTGAGCTGTGAAAGAAAAGTGAGATGGACAGTACAGGAAGGTTGGAAAAACAATAAGGGTTTCAATGGAGGCCTTTTAAACCTTCTGTAACAGAAAATTGGCTGCAAACAAGATGTAAATGGGCAAGAACATTGTTAACAAAAAGGAAAAATTCCTCCGGACAAGATTTTGAATGGGAGGCTGAGAATTCACTAGAAATGTGTAAATTAAGATGTGAGAACAGTTCTCAAGTAAAAGGAGTTGTATTTTTGCGACAGCCGGTCAATTTAAGATGGAGATGCTCTAGCTGGACATGCTACCCCAGCTATACACCTAGGTTGGAAGTATTAAAAATATTTGCTCATGAAGCTATATAACAGAAGATAGCTCCTTTCAAGGCAATGTGGTGGGCGGGATTCACTGGGATGAGCTGAATCATTTGGCCCTTATGCTGAATTAGACCAGTCTGAAGCACAGCAGCAAGGACAGGGATTTCAAAAGGTGCATGAATGATCTGAGTCACTGATTTTCCCCATGCCAGGCCCGGATGTGTAAGGGGAGAAGCAGACTGAGCGTGTCCAGAAGGTGTTAGTGAGGAGTCAGCTCATTTTCTGAGCAGGCTTGAGAGGAAGGAGCCAAGCAGAAATGTCTCTTGATGTCAGATTCTTGGCTTGTTCCCGGGAGAGGAGAAGGATGGAGGGCACTGTGGATTAACAGAGTGGAGAATGCTCCCCCCAGGTCCTTGATGTCGCTCAGTTCTTACCCTGGAGCGCAGAGCAGCGGGGAGAGCAGGCAGGGGGTGTGGGCAGTGAGCACGGATGTGTTTTGTGGAGATGGGATGAGCAAGGGGATAATCACTGCCTGTTGCTGAGTGGTTATGAGGAAACTATGGCTTCTCACACGGGTTAGCACAGGCAGGAACTGGTGAGTCAGATTCAAAAGAGTCAGCAAATGCAAAGATTCATTATCTGGCCTGCTGATTCTGGCACATATTTGGCTGACTTGTTCAGCCCCACTAATACAGACTTCACCTGTCCTCCCACACACCTGGGCAGGAGTTTTTGCTCCCTGAGTGCTGTCACTTGCTGGCCCAAAGCCCTGCTCTGGGGAGACAGGTTGTATGTCACCTCTGAGAGGAACATCTTCAGTCAATGACAGCTCTGGGTCACATTGCTCTAAAGCAGTAATAACCACAGAACTTCAACTTGTGCAGGTCTGAAAAGTCTCAGCCTGGGATCTGGCTGCTTTGTATCTGCACAGAAATTACTACTTGGAAGGAAAATACTAATTTATCAAGCACTGAAGAGCATGCAAAAAGAATGAAATAAGCTCACCTCTCTTTGTTTTCAGGCTTAGACTTAATAATGACACTGATTCCTGACCTTTTAACTGTGAGCAGTTATAATAGGTATAGCAAATGAAAAATTGTAATGTTTAGATGAGTAAAAATGGGTATTTTCTTCATTAATTTGGGAACTGCTCTCAGGAAATCTGTACTTTGTTGGCACATTACTGCTTGGGCTCACTATCATTCATGAAAAATTATTTCCATCATGATTTTAAAAGGGATTTTGCCAGGTTTTTAAAAAGAAAATGGGTTCTCAAGCCAGGACTATGTGTTGCATCCTTACAGGAATTGATCACCCCTACAGCACCACCCCTCTTTTATCCCAGGAAACAGAGAAAGCAGCGTAAAGAAGTGATTTGGAAATGCAAAATTCTTACACCTTCTGGAGAGATAATTCCCATTTCGACACGGGGGGGACTCTGTGTCGGCTCTGCTAATGATGAGAATGGTTGGAATGGGGACCCCTTGCATCTGAAACTGTGCCAAGGCAAAGAGGAGAACCTAAAAATCACAGTTATTCATAAAACAGTGAGAAAATGGTACCCCAGGGAGCGGGGACCTGCCAGGGAAAGGAGAAGCTGCCTTGATTAGGTCACGATTCCCCAAACTCTTTGTCCTAAGGAATATTTTGTTCTGTGTCGGTGAGGAGGGGTATGATGGAGGGGGAAGTGTGTTTGTTGAAGATTCTTTGTCATGCTTTGATTTTCTTGAGCAGTAACTTAAAATCCTTGAAATTCATCATAAGCCTGGATGATTTACAAGTAGATTTTTCCAAAGGCTGTAAATTCTGGTGGTTTCATTGGAGCATCCAAGCCAGGTCTATGGTAGTTACAAGCAGAGGAGTCTAACAAGACACATTGTTTTCCTTATTGGCTTTCTCAGGAATGAATTAGTTTAGTGACATTTTCCAGTCTTCTTTCATCTTTGTCACAGGAATGGATTGGATATTCCTTTTCAGTAGATTTTCCTGGAGTGCATTTCCAGTCCTCGCCGTCCATTCCCTTGCCTCACCTACGGCTGGTGAGTTTTAATGGGGGAGCTGAAAGGGTGAATGCAGAATATTGAAAAGGTCAGAAGAACCCTACAGAGCCCTGTGGTTCAGGCACGAGGTGGGGATTAACATTCCGATACCTTCCGCTGCAGCAGAAACTGAAACACGGGATGAAAACAACCCCTCCTCGTGACAAGGATTGCAGGTGGGAAGTGGAATAAACTCTTGGCCTGTTCCTGTAGCTGTTTCCCCATTTTAATAACTATGTGCTTGTCTTATATGACAAGGTCCTATTTACTGGTAGTTAGTAACTTTTATTTTGCTGTTTAATATCTGAATGCTACTCTCAGAGCCTGTGATCAAAAATCAAACTGCAAATTGAGATAATTGAGTTGGGGTTTTTGTTGGCTTTTTTCCAAATTGCTGACTGTACCAGAAAAATAAACTCTGAAGTTTCTATTCCTAACAACTACCCAGCCTTTGTTTTTTTTCTCTTCCCCTTCACCTACAGAAAAACAAGAAGAATTATTTTGGTGGGGCCACTTTTGATATGCTGACTCTTCAAAAATGAAATAAACTTCCATTTCAAAATTTCTAACTGAAACGGGGTTTTTTGGCTCATGCTTGAAATTGGAAAACTAAAATATTTTGCTTTTTTCAGATTTTTTTAAGTTTTCTTTTTTTTTTTTTCCCAAAATATAAAATATTCCCATATACTTTTGGTCCCCCTGAAACTGCTTTTTTGGGGCCTGAGAAGCTTTTTCTGAGCTGTGTCTTTGTTTGAGCCTGAGCTTTGTGACGTCCAAAAAGCTTAGGCAGGTGCTGTGCTCATGTGGAGCAGGTGCATCAGGTGTTTATTGTGTCCAGGTAGCTTTGGACACATGAAGTCCCAGG
>VZTA01001618.1:0-14470 GCA_013398855.1 Mohoua ochrocephala | reverse complement strand
TAACTATGGATCAGTCTCTCTCACCTACTACTCCTAAGACTATCCACTTCTCCTTTAAGCTCTGCCACCAGACAGAGCAGAACATTTACTTGCTCACACCACATGCAGATGTGTGGGGAGAGATAGGATGGAACTGACCTGCGGGCTGGGAGACATGCCTGCAGAATGCCATGACAGCACAAGGACGCTTGTCACTACCCTGACCGTGAGGGGAGGAGATGCCACGTGGCAGAGCCCTACGGAGAGGAGCCCGCTGGAAGCTGCCAGATGGGTGGGCAGAGCATGATCACCCCCATATAAGGACATTAAGAAAGTGTGCCACTGATGTGGCAATGTATGATGGGTCGCTTAGTGAAAAATACCATATAAGGCAATACTGGGTCTTGAAGAAGTGTATGAAACCAGCTCATTTCTTTGAATAAACATCTCAAATTCCCTGCTGGTCTGAGTCCGTGTCTTAGTCATCATGTCACAGATGTCTTGTGTACTGTCCCCCGGTACTAACACCAGGCTCAGACACTCTCTGCAGCCAGTGGCCTGGACAGCTGTGTGCTTCTTGGGGGATTCTCTTTGGCTTAGCAGCAGCAGCAATGGGTTTTGATCATTTGTAGACCATTACTGGGGAAAAAACAAAACAAAACGAAGCACACAACACCCCACAACCAGCCAAAACACCGCAGTCACCTAACACACATCCCACCACCACGAGGGTGGCTGCGCACTTCCTGCTCATCCTGCTTGCGCAAACTGCCGTGCCACACCCTCACTGTCCTGCCATGCCCCTGGTCACTGCTCCGGATAGCCTGCACTCCCTAGAGCCTTTTTAAATCCCCTGCAAATGGCCCAGAGATCACCCCTGTCTTGCCTGAATGGCTGACAAGACAGCCATTAATCATGCTGATTACACAAAAAGCCTGTGCCTGTGTCTATCTGAAGGGACAACCTTGCAGAAGGATGTATTTTGGAGAAATAATTGGCTTTTCATGAAACAGACAGTTTCAGGGGCAGAGTATCAGAGTAAAGTGATGAAAAGAAGTCATCCATAGTCTGTAAGTCTCCCAGCCTCGCTGGCACAATCTTTCACTAAGCCATGCAGTCCCCATGTCTCTTTCATGCCAGGTCTCACCTCTGTATCTCTTTTACGTGACCCAGTCTCACAAAAAAAGCAATTCTGAGAAGTAGGGCTTGGTCATTTTAAGCTCAGCAGCATGCTGACGTGGAACCTGATTTCCAGGGAAAATTTTCTACATCTAACAATATCAGGGGCTTGAAGGGCAGACACGCATCTGAGTATATTTCTCCAGAAGCCCAAGTTTAAAAATATGCGTGTATGTGTACAAATGTACTGAAAAAGATGTAAAAGCCATTTAAATTTCAAAACTGTCATTACTCTCTCAGGAATGGCCATAAGTGTTACACACTCCAGCTTTGGCAAGGGCATCCTTTAGTCTTTTCACCTAGATTGTATGAAAACAAATAAACCAGAACCAAAAACTCAGCCATAAAACATGTAAGATCCATATTGCTCCAAAATTAAATGAACGGTTAATGATATTCTCCAAGACAGGAAAAAGGCCACATTTCCCTTTCCAGGGAAGTCTGAATATATTAATTCAAATTATCTGGAAAAATGTCCAGGCCTTCAACAATTACTAATACTTGTTTTTAACACTTTCAACAATTTTAATTGGTGACACGATCCAACCAAAGTGTGATTCAGACAAGAATTTACTGGAGGATAGGAGAAGTCTCACAAGATACTTGTTTTCATTGTTTTCTGCCAGCTCTTGGTCTTTGTGGTGGACAAAGTAAGAGACAATTGCTCAGGGAACACTTTTTTAACCTAATTTGCTCTTATGGTCAAAGCACTCACAGCCCAACTCTCTCAAGAACATTTATAATGCTTTTTCTGTTGACTGCAGCTGAGGACAGGAGCAGAACAAAACATGAAGCATATTCATTAAAGCACAGGACAGACCGATGGCTAAATAGGTGGCTTAATTTGGTCTGTGAAACCCAGAGAATGACTCCCATAGGAAGCCGGTGCCCACATTCAAGCTTCAGCTTTAGAGTGAGTGTGATCTGTCTCACTGGATGACCCAGCTGCTCTCACCTCAGGGTTTGTTCTCCAAAAGGACCCACGGGAGGGCTCCAGTTTGTCTGATCAGTTCTAATTGCATTTAGCCTGCAGCCTCACAATTCATGGCAGGGAACTCACTTGGAAATAAGAAATTACAACTTTCTTTCCTTTCTCATTGTGAAAAATTGAATTTCACTTGGCTTTCCTTTCTCTCTGTCCTTGGATGGCTGCAAAAACTGAAAATGTTCTGCCTTAGAAATAACATCTGCCAGCAGATATTGCCAAGCAATTATCAAAAAAGAGCCCTGGATATAGATAAGAGAGCTTGACTGCACCACTAGCAAGGCAAGCTCCTGAGCCTTCAGGTCTGTCTTTGATACCATTTGCCACAGGTTTTGATCATGGCTCAGCCAATGCATCTGTGGATTTACAGCTGAAACGACACAACATGACTCTATGACATTAGAACTGTTCATTTAGCACAGAAGTCCTTTCAACATGATTAATATTTTGTTGAAATCAATAAGCATTTTGACTTAAAAGGCACTAACAGAGCCTGTCCTAATGGCTTCTCCTAATTTCCTCTCTGTACTTCTTTCTACGTCCTATAAAAACAAAACAGAACAGAGAATCACTCCTATGTACTTCTCATTAACTGTTTCAACTGACACCTGATTTTTCCACTCTTTTTAAAACAGCAAATTCAATCTTCCCATGCTGATCATCTTTACAGAAGCCATTGTTATAAACACATATTATAATACTGGCTTTCCACAAATATTAAAGGATGTTATATGTATAACGTTAGAATAGCTTTACTATAAAGATATAGGGGTTTTTTTGCTAATGCCTTTATTTCTGTTATTAATAGTAGTAAAATAGCTGATATAGGTATGCTTATAGCAATTAAACTGTCTGCTTAGTTGGATAACACCCAGCGAACGTGTGGTGAGGCTCCCTCTGCTATTGACTTACCAACTATCAGCAACTGCCGTCTGCAAACACCATGGACCGAAGCCCAAGTTGGAGGTGATAACAAAAACGGACTAAAACCACAGCCAAGGAATGCGCAGGCTCTAAGAAGGCGGACCCAAGGAGGAGCCATGCTAAACAGTTCCTGGAACAGGTAAACTAGTTTGGAGGAAAAGTTTGAATATGTATAATCATTTATGAATATGCATTATACTGATGCAACGGCAAAGGTATATAACGGGTGTCCCCACAATAGCAGGTGTGCTCTTGGCTGAGTGGCAAGGGTACCCAGCGCTGTAACTTTTGTTTTATTGTTTTTGTCCCTTATTGTCTCTTTATTAAAACCTTTAAATCCTAACAGAAAGGTGAACCTCGTTTTTCACACCATTCTAGCATAAGTTACGATATTTAGCCAAGAGCAGATGTGAAAATACTCCTGCTGACAGCTACCGCCTTCTACAAACAGAACACGGATTCTGATCCTGTTCCTTTGAAGTAGATGAAAATTGGTCCAGTGTTCACTAAAATTCAGCCAATTCATGGGGAAAGGAAAAGGAAAAGCAGGAGTAGCACATTATCCTCTGTCTTTCAGATCCCCAGGTATCAAAGAAACATCAGTCTTTATTGTTATTCAGCACATACATTATCAAAATGCTTAATATCTGTGTCTGTGGAATAGGACCTGTTGCACTGAATATGATGACAGTCCTCCTCACAGGAGTTTTACAGAGTATAGAAAAGGCCAGTGGTTACAGATCTCTAGGAAGTATTGGGATAATGATGGGAGAATAAGGCATATGACTTCAGACACCCAAAGCCAGACATATGGAGCCAGACATAGGGAGCTCCTTTTCAACTGCCTTGAAAATTAATTCCCATAGCTGTATTTTCAAGCTTTATGACTGCTTCATGGATCCTCTGAAATACCCAGTTTAATGTGTCCCAAAAAAATGGGAAGTTTTAGTTCTTTCTTTTTGCACCTGCTTATTAAAATATGAAAGGCTCGTTCATGTAAGCTCTTTCAAAAACTACCAGTGTACCTCATGATGGGCAACCAAACTGTATCCAGACTGTTTGAAGTGCTACAATTTTCCAGTGGGACCCCTTTTGCAGGGGCAGACATTGTGGTGTGACAGCCACTTTTGTCTGAGCAGGATGGATCTATGAGAGGTATGTTGCATGTACTGATTGGTGACAGTAATTTTGTTGACAACAGTGAAGTGAAAGCTTCAAAGAAAAACGTTAGTGGCAAATGCCTTAGAAATACATAATACCAGCTGGCTGGTCCCCCCAGGAGGCAAATGTTTTTCTTTTTTTTAAATGAAAAGGTCTTTCTCTTCAGATGGTCTGTTTATCTGTCACAATTTGACAGTGTATGAAAATGATACCTAGATTTATTTCTCAGAAGAAAATTGCCCTGGCATTTAGTTTATGTGTCTTCTAAATCTTTCCAATACTTTGCTCTTCTTCTGTTTTCAGGAAGATTCTACATTTCTTAAATGAAGTGGTATTTTCCCTCACACAGGCAGTCACTTAGTGGCTGTCAGCAACAGAAAATAAATGCTTGCACAAGGAGATGAGCACAGGAAGGAATGGATGCATCAGACAGGTAACCCTCCTCCTGGTGCCTGGGGACTGAATCGCCCCAAACCGAGCCTAGAAACACTTCAGAGACAGAGTCCAGGAAGCGGGTATTTGCTTTATTCAGCGCGCCGGGTGCATGGGGGATCGCTCCTCCTAACACACACACAGAGCACGCTATACAGCACAGTATTATGGGTGAAAGTAATGAATATTCATCACATTCCTTGGAGAGGTTATACAAATTACTTCTCAGAAGTCACTAATACATTAGCATATGCACCACGCATGCGCTGTGTACCCTGGTGGTCGCACTGAGGAAGGCTCCTCTTCTTCCTCGGGGGTCTCTCTGATGAAGGCTAGTAGTCTTCCTCACAATGCACTTTTCACCTTTCTCTCTGGAGTATGTGCAGTCCTTCGTTGGATGATTCGGCGGTTTCGGAGCTGGTTCCAAACAGATTCTGTCCCTCCTATCTTGACAAGGTGCATTGTGTTTCTCTTATCTAGGCACGGCTAAGGGCCATCCTGCTTTTTAGGCTTGTGATTAACATTTGCTGATTCTTAATAGTTAACTCGAGCTTACCTGAGTTAACTATGGATCAATCCCTCTCAGGACTCTTTCCAGCACACTTCACACACCAGGTAAAAAAAAATCATCTTTCCCTGCAGCTTTCTTTGATGCCTGGCAAGGCACATGTGTGTAATGAATGTCACAGGATCTTCCAGTGGGAACCCGTAATGCCAATCCCGGCCATCTCCTGGCATCCATTCCATTTTGTCTTTCACGTCCTGCCATATCAATCTCACTGCAAGGAAGAAGAATGATTGCAGGCACAGCTCTGGGACACCCAGGAGCTTTGGGAGGGTGCTTATCCTCATCACCTGCCAGATTATTGATTGTGCTAGTTTCTCTCTAGTTCTCAAGGATTACATGTCCAAAAAGACACTGAAGGGGATTAAGGTTGCCCCTAACCACCAAAAAATGTAAAACTCACAAAAGATTTTGTTTGGCACCAGACACCAAAAATCTTAATTGTCATGGCTTTAGATTGTGAGCATAAAAAACTAAAAATTCTGCGCTTCTACCCTCCGAGGGCAAGTATAATTTTGGAATGAATAGTATCCATAATTGAAGATTTAAGCACATGGAGTAATGTGGTGTCACTGTCCTGTGCAAGATTTGCCTCCTGAGACACTTCTTTACACTTTATTATTTTCCCATTCTGAAGTCAACACATTTCTCCTCTCACTTCACACATTCTCCGCCTCCCCCGCCCCACACCCAGTTTTGTCACATAGAAATTTTACTAAGATTCTTTTTGAGCCTTCTGCAATCAGTAGGACTCTGGCTTTCAGAGTCCATATATATTTTATTCAGGCCTCTAAAATTATTTTTACTGCAAGGAACAGTGGTGCCCTATTATGGCCCACACATTTGATGCGGTCAGGGTGCATTTGTTAATGAAAGGCACACCTAGGCATCAAACCCGCACCTGTGCTACATCATGAACATGTAGTCTGAAGTAAGAGCCTTCTGGATCCCAACACAGCCCTGTAAAAGAGGCTCCGACAGCAGCACCCCAGACCCAGACGCACAGCCCAGCCTGGCAGTGCCATGTAGTTGGACTTCTCCCAGGAGACAGCTCGGAGAAAACAACCCCTAAATCATGTTATTCTGCACATTATGGATCAGCTGGAATAAAAATGCTCGAGAGAGGGTAGTGCAAGAGTGGCTCATCCTCTGGGAACACCGGGTTGAACCCAGTAACAGCAGTGCAGTGATACTAAATGACAGCACTTAATGGCAAGCCAGTTCAATTAGCACCATTGTAAACGACAAAACAGCAGAAAGCTACTCTGCATGGAAGGGAAGGGAGGAGTGGATTAGACTCAGATGATAGTAGTTAACAGCTGGCTGGCAGCGAGGCTTTTTGTCTGCCCAGCAGTTGAAAGCTCGCTATTACAGGTAACCTCCCAGCAGAGCCTCGGCATTGCAACACGCCTTTTAGAATGTTGGAAGTGGGGAAGCAAGCTGCTGTCTTACATTGATGAGTGTGCTACAGTATTGTTAGGTAAACCACGTGTTCATTTTTCATTTTCACAAAATATATCCTTCAGGATGCAGTTATGGGAAATTCACCCTGAAGCTCTAATACTGAATTTATTAGGAAAACCATATCCTCAGTCCTGGGCTAAAAGCAAAAAAAAACCAAAAAAACAAACAAAACAAACAAAACAAAACCAAAAAAACAACTTAAGAGAAATGTATGGGAAAATTGTTTATCCTTTGGTAAAACAGATAAAACACAGATTGTGAGTACTAGAACTTTGCTTTCTAAACCAGCATTTTTGGGGGGATCTTTTAAAATTATGCTGAAATTATCCAGGTTTAATTTTATCTTATGTGGCATTACAAATAGTAAGTTGATCAATAGAATCAAACTTACTGATCCTACCTGTTAAAATAACAGAGCTGCTTTCCCTTCAATTTCAGTAAATGAAGAATGAGACCTTGTTCATAACTTCTCAAAATATTTTGAAAAACTTCCAGTCCTGCTTATGAACAGGTAAAGTAGGAATGCTTTGGGACAAATGGTGCTGTGCTGCATCCGTGGCAAGTTTTGGTCATGGCAATGTGGTGTTGTCAGACTATCACTGCAATTGGTTCATCTGCAATCACACAGCAAGCTGAAAGCAAGGTCCTGCTCTCAGGGAGCAGGACCCTGGGCTGGATTTCCTGCTGAGGCAAACAGAGCAAAATCATACAGGAACCAAGCCCAGTGAAGAGGATGGAAGGCAAAAGCTGGGATTTGAGGAACAGGGATTGTAGGAGCTGGTTTGGCTTTGCTGCAGGATTAATGCCTCCTCTTTCAGCAGCCTCACTTACAGGGAGGATGTTTGTGAGTGCTCCCTCGGCTCCAAAACCTCCTGCCCACATCTGCCCATTGCCAGGTGATCACACTCCTTGGTAGTAACTCACTTGTGATAGCAATAAATTTTTGTAAAGCACTGGGCTTGAACTTAGCAGTGTGGAAAGAAGTGGGCTTTTTTTTTTTTTTTTAATAAGTTGTGTCTGCCTTCTAAGTGTTTAATAAGGTGCATTAAAGTAGATTGCATAAATTAGTGTGCCTTGTGAATTGTAAGCTATTATCTTTTGGTGACATATCTGGAATCCCATGGTAAAATGTTCATGGTTTGTTATTACCCAGATAACTGCCTTGTGATCCAGCATGTTGGGTGACAAACAGCTCGGCTTCAACAGCACAGGATTTTAGTATTGGTTCATTGATAAGCCATGTTTAATCTTATTTCATTAAAGGAATCTGCACTAACTTCAGTTAAGGGAAATTGGACAGCCTGTATGATTTCCAGAGGTCTTTTTTTTTTTTCTGTATGGGGTATATGTGTGTGGGGATGTTGATGAGATTTATTTTAAGTACATGTGGTAAAGCAGATCTTTTTTTATACTGTCTGAGTGTATCCATCTGCAACACAGAGATCCTGGTCCCAATGCACACTTAAAGTGAACCTTAGGTCATTTGCTAATCACTTTTATAATGTAAGGTAAATGTGCAGCATATAATTACATCTGAGCCAAGCATGCTTTACTCTTCTGAAATAATAAATAAAATATATGTGTGTTCTGACAGAACTAAAATATTCAGAATCTATGGATCTGAAAGTGCTGATCTGCAGTGCTTGGAGAAAGGAATTGACATGAGGCATTTACAAATCAGAACTCATGGCTTTTTAACAACCTTAAAAAGACAGGGCATGAGGAACAAAAACAGCAGCTCTGTCCTTCAAGAAAGAAAGGTCAAGTTTGTTCATTGGACTCTTGCGTGCCAATTACTCCTTAACACAAAGCCTCCTGTTTGTCTTCTTGATCAGTGTCTGTAATTATGGAGTAACCTACCTTGTTTTGACCTGTAACTCTGTTCCTCCTTTCTCTGTCTGGCAGGGGCCTGATCTCTGAGCATGAGAGGACAATGGTTGACCACACTGGGCTCAGCACATGCAGAGTGGGGTTGAAAAGCTGTGGTTATTCCCTGTGCATTACTCATACTGCAGCTCTGTTGTTACAAGATTCTCAGGCAATGGCTAAATTCAAGGAAACTAAGGAGAAGGTGTTTGTCTTGGCTGGTTTATTGGGAATGCAATTCTAATGAGGGGGAGAATCTAAGTACCACATATTTGCATTGCTCTCCCTTCTCTCACCCTGTCCCAGAGCTGATTTAAAAGATGAAGCTATTGGTGCAACAATGACTTTCTAGTGTACTACTTAGTGCTGGGTTTTAAAACAACTTCAGTGTTTCCTGAGCTGCATTTTCATAGCAGTATGAAGACTCAAATTTAGTAGTCTGCTTATGTCAACAAAAAATAGGTATAGAGGCCAATGTAAAAGCAACTCCCCAAATGGTTTTTAGAGAAACTGAGAATTTACCAATAGAGATATGCTTTTCCCTTGTGACAGTGAGGCACAGGCTGTGTGGCTCCTGTCCTAGCAGAAGCAACAAGCAAACCCCCAGAATAAAGTTAGCACCTGGTAGGTGGCACCTGAGCAAGGAAAGATGGGGAAGGAAGGTGACCTTCCCTCTGAGACCCTCAATTACAGACCTAGTGCAGGATTTAAAAAGAAACAAATCTCAAAAAACCCTCAAACCCTTAAAAAAACCAAAACCCCAAACCAGTTATGGAAGGTTTAGTCAAAGGCATCAATCTTTTTTTTTTTTTTTTGCTTATCTTCACAAATGACCTTGCAGCCACACTGTATGTAGTGGGCAGCATTTGAGAGATGTCTGAAGGGTTCAAGATGGTGCTGTAGCAATATTAATGAATGATATGAAAATTGTGTTCATCTAAAAGCAGAGCTAAATGTGACTGCGCTTACAAATGGTTCACGCAGAAACTAATGCAAACGATACCACTCTACAGAGGCCACACAAACTGTAACAGGAGCAGTGCTGTCAGGGGAAGGAAAAAATTGCGATCTCTGGCAATCACCTGATACAAAGTGACATATGTTAAGTGAGGAACCAGACCCTTTGCTGGTGCCAGCCAGCTGTGCAACTGGAGAACTGCCTCTGCCAGCTGCTCTGCTTTGCTGCAGCAATGGGGCTCATGTCCAGAAGCATTAAACCACACACCACCAACCCAGTCAGAAAGCATCAGGGAAGTCATGATGAAACATGAATAAGGTTGTGCTGATCCAGCACAAACCCAGAAATACCTAATTAAGGACCATTTTTGGTTGCCAGTGCCACTGCTGAGGTAAAAGTGTTTTATAGTGTGGAGAGGAATACCAAGCACAGGGCGCATTAGGCTGTGTGTAAAACTTTTGTCTACCACACAGTGTTGGCTTTTGTGCATCAGTGAACCACGCACAGTATTAGGTAGGTGAGAGTCAGAGCAATGACACACATTAATGAACGTCGCTGGCCTCACAACTGAAAGCAGCACCTGCAGGTTACCTCCAGGAAGGCGTGATGAGCACGGGGCCTGTCGGACCTAGGGACTTGCGTAGGTCTTCCTTTGAGCAGCTGCACCTAAGCTTTGCTTCAGTGTGAGGTAAGTCACCGCACATTTGCCCAGATACTGTCTCTTACTATGTACATGCACATCCACGCGGTGTGTGACTTCTGTATGTCAGTTCACTCTCCACTACGCTCTCTCTCAGGAGAAAATCACTGCGAGGCTTCTACTACTGATTTCTTGACAGTTTGTATACAAGGTAATTTAAAATACTGAGCTTTGGAAAATATTAGTTTGTAGTTCCTGCTGCAGCAGCACTGACCTGTAGTTTCGATCCCTGTCCTTGAGAAACACTTAACTAACAAATAAGCAAACCTCCCCCTGGCTGCTTATCCAAATTGTAATCCAAATATTGCCATAATAAATATGAAGCAGAAATTGGACAGGTTTTTCAAAGGAGGATAGAGAACAGTGAAAACAAATGTTTCCCACAACTCTTGTCCACATCAAATAATTAATAAAACAAAAGAGGGGGGAAAAAGACCTCAAAGGCATTTTGAATTAAATGTATAAATCATTTCTGACATCAGTAATGGGCTTAGTAATTGCATGCTGTGAGTGTGGCATTTCAGTTGAGCAGATGCAGAGGCTGGTGGTGTGGAAATCTGTAGAGGAGCAGCTTGGATGGTCAGCAGCGGATGTACATCTACTGTTAGGCTCCTGACTCAGTAATTAGCAAGCCAAATTTTCAGAAGTGTTGAATGTCTGACAGCTCCAGCTGGCTTCTGTTGTATATACTAGGAGTTCCATGCTCAAATTCAATGCCTTGGAAATGTTTTTTATTTAGCTCTGCATTTAGAAATCTAAGCATTGGCAGTGGCTCCTAAACACTCCTTGACTCGCAGAATTCGTGGGCTCATCCCGAAAACAGTATCACTATAAGAGCTGGAGGCCGGAAAGGTGTGCTGAGATATGTGGATACCTGCATAGAAATGTGTTTTAGCATGAGGACTTCTCATGCTGCTATGCCACGTGTCATTCAAGGCTGCTCCAAGGGGCTTTAGCTACTGCTCTTCATTACCTGCTTCTCACAAGACGCTTTCAGCCTTGTGCTCCACCTCTGGCTCCGGCAGTGGAGAGAGAGACAGATAAACTATAAAGTTAGTAGGAAGAAAGGATATAGTATAATGGCCCAGGGAAATTATTAAGAAGAAAGAATTAGCTGTTGTCAGTTTTTGATATATTCTTTTTGAGACCGTTTTTGGGGAAAGGTTGGTGTCAAAGATACCTAGCAACGCTTTGGCAGAAGAGAAAGAGGAGCCAGCAGCTGGTTTGTCAGCTTTTTGTCATTTATGGGTCTTTTTGTATTCCAGACAGAAAACTCAAATATGGTGAATATCTAAATGCGACAGGGAAGGCACTGAAAGGAAAAACAGAGCTTGATAATTTATTACAGAATATACTTACTGTATTTTGACTGGTAAGATCCCTGTGTTAAAGCAGGGCCAGGATGTGGACTCAATGATCCTTGTGGGTTCCTTCCAACACAGGACATTCCATGATACTATAAAAGCTGCTAAGTATTTCCCAGTATAACACTCTTGTTGCATTTACTTAATTTGGTTGAAGATTATTAGAATTTGGGAGGAAATTTGCAGTCTGGAGCTCTAAAATTTGACCAAAATTCTCAGTTGTTTGAAGCCAACATTTTTACTGAGCTTTTAAATCTTTTTTTTTTTCCTACCTTATATGAAATGAAAAGCCTTGGAAATTTACAGGCTTTGTTTTGTTGGAAAGTCCCAACTTTCTGTTGAGGTAGCTGAGTTGAAAGGTCATGGAGTCCTTGAGCACTTCAAGATCTATTGATGAAAAAGAACAGGGTATTACTGGGACAGTCTGAGAAGGCGTCTGTCCAGCTTAGCTTTTCCTCTGTATAGAATTAAATCTATAAAGAATTGTAATGCAGTTATGAATGGCTCTTGGCTACTTGGCTTGTGACACTGTTAATCAAATTGAAGGTGCACAGCACTCAGTTGCAACCCAGGGCAATTTGCAATTTGTTGTTTTGCAAGGCAGGGATTGAAATAGTTGTTCTTCTGGTGTCTCTGATGGTTGTGTCTCCTCTAATGCACAATGATGAATGGAATTCTTAATGTCAACTCACAACATTTTGAAATAAAAGTCTTGGTTTTCCATACCTCAATGACACGATTTGAAACTGCACATTTATATCTAAACTCTCAAATATTCCCTAATATCTCCTTGGCACTGTTTCCTCAGTTTGATCAGTGAAATAAATTTGCTTGCAGCCCTTCAGAGACTTCTATTAAGGTACCAGAGGGCATTTACAGTTTTCAGTGTGATGCAGTTACTGATGCTTTGCCTCTTAAAACTGGAATTCCTTTCCCAATTCTGTCGCTCTAGCCTAGGCACTGTAGGATCTCACTGGTTTTGTATAAAGATGATTAAAGGCAGGGAAAGCAATTAACTTTTAAATGGCATTATGGAACACATGCAATTTCAAGTGAATTGTATCTCAGTTATTTGGGTTTCTTGATAAATCACCACTTCAGTGATCAGTGTCAACAGATCTTGTAGGTGTAAGAAGCAAACTTGCAAACAAAAAGAAATATAACCAAACTCAGCTAGGAGAAAAGATGAAGTAACAAGCAGAAGAATATTTTGGATTACTTTGAGAGTGTTGAGGGGGAAATTGGCCAAAGCTGAAGGCCATGAAGGAAGGAAGTGAGGGAGGATGCCCCAACCCAGATCAGATCACCAGTTCCAGATCAGTTCTAGAGGAACATCCTTTTTAGATCCAGTCAGCATTTTCTTCACTACGTATTAATGTCAAATTACTTAGAGCTTTCAGTACCCTTCCTATTTGCTTTTCTGTCATTGCTGAAGCTGTTTGAAAGTGTCTTGAAGGTGAAGTTATTTCCAGGAAGAATTCCTGTACATTTTTGCTCCAGCAATTCATCATTCTTTTTCAATATATTCATTGACAGGAGGAAGATAATAATTTTAATTTTTTTAAATTTTTATATATACTGAGCAATTTAAACTACCCTTTTTCATTTTTCTTTTCAGAGGTTTAGTTATTGTATTTGGTTTGTATGGCGAGATTTTGGTAGTGGAGGAGATACAGGACTAGCATTCTCCACCATTCCATCCTTCACCTCTATGAATCACATATTAAAGGATTATCATTAAAATCCACATTCATCACACAACCTTCACTTACATCAAGAAGCCCAACTAACCAAAACAAAACAAAAATTATCCCCACAAAAATCAAAATAACATCATCACAACACTGAACAAAAGTGGGTAATTTACACATAATCCACCCCTCGTCCAGTCACCACAATTACAAGAAAAATTCCCCATGATCATTCCCCCCTCTAACATTGTTCAGTACTGTTGTTTTGCCTGTTACCTCTGCCAGTTGTTATCCCTGTCTCAAAATCCTCATGATCAGAGTTATAGCACCAAAAAGATTGTAGTGGGTTGGCCCTGGCTGGATGCCAGGCACCCACCAAAGCTACTCTCTCACCCCCCTCCACAAGTGGATAGAAGGAAGAAAATATAATTAAAGGTTCATGAGCTGAGATAAGGACAGGGAGAGGTCACTCACTGAATACTGTCATGGGCAAAATAGACACAGGTTGGGGATATTAACTTAATTTATTAATAACAAAATCAGAGCAGGATAATGAGAAGTAAAATCAATCTTAAAAATGCGTTCCCCCACCTTTCCTCCTCCCCCAGCAGTGCAGGCAGATGGGAATGGGGGTTGTGGTCAGTTCATCGCCCATGGTTTCCCCCGCTGCTCAGGGAGAGGAGTCCTTCCCCTGCTCCAGCATGGGGTCCCTCCCTCAGGAGACAGTTTTCCATTAATTTCTCCACTGTGAGTCCATCCCATGGGCAACAGTATTCCATTAAATGCTCCGGTATGTGCCCTTCAGGCACAGCCTGTTCCAGGGTGTTTCCCCCATGGGGTCACAACTTCTACTTGGAAACCTGCTACAGCATGGGCTGCTCACCTACGGTTCTGCAGATCCATGCCAGGAGCCTGCTCCAGCACAGGCTTACTTCCTCTCAGGCATCTACCTGCTCCAGTGTGGGCTCCNCCACAGGCTGTGGGTGGATCTCTGCATCCCCATGGATATCCATGAGCTGCAGGGACACAGCTGCCTCACCATGGCCTGCACCTCAGGCTGCAGGGGAATCTCAGCTGGCGCCTGGTGCACCTCCTGCCCCTCCTTCTGCACTGACCTGGGTGTTCCTCTGTTGGAGGTTAGGATTTTTTCTTTTTCTTTTTTTCTTTCTGTCAGGGAATTTTGTTTAAAATTGCGCCTGCAG
>VZTA01001617.1:23230-56195 GCA_013398855.1 Mohoua ochrocephala | reverse complement strand
TTTTTTTTTTTTTCCAAGAGAGTTATTGGACCAGGTTGCTGAGTTTGAAAAGTCAGAATATACATCTTCAAACAAAAAGGTAGAATTTTATACCCCATCCTTTTTTCCAAAAGAGTCTTTGAAACTGTCTAAAAAGTCACGTTTTGCATTTCAGCACCAAGGCTCACTCTGAATTGCCTTGGCTATTTCCAGAGGGCAGGTTCTGCACTTCTGGGGCATGCCTCACACACCTCATCCCAAGGTCAGCCAGACCAGGGATGTGTTGAAGCATCTGCTCCTGGGTTCCCTTCCCCTGGCACCTGGGGTAAGACTGGGACATTCACTTATCCCAACATGAGCCCAAGAGCTGAGAAGATTGCACAGTACAGATATCAGTCTGGCTTGTCTTGCATTAATATGGTTGCACCTTACTTGGTTTGTAGCATAAAGATATATTTAGTTAATATATATTATTTTTAATACTTTAAATGAGAAAATTATTTGGAGCTTTGTAAATACTTTTTACTCTTACAATCACTCAAATATTATCTTCTCCTTACTCCTTTGTCTTTTGGTTGCTGCAGGATTGTTAATCTTCTGTAGAACCATGTTTGCAATACTTTTATATCTCTATGCAGTATCTTTGTTTAACGTAAGCTCAAAGTGAAGTCCATAACTTAGTAGCAAAGGAAGCAGTAAAAAATGAACTTGAAATAAAAGGTTGTTCATTTGCTTTACAAAAAAAAGCTGAATTGACTGTCAGCTGTCAATTGACTGACAGACTAAAGGAGTACTTTTCTTCCTCCTAGAAATCTGTATAATTTAATTTTTTCACCTTTATTATTTCTTTAGTCCACTGCAGATCCTATTAAACCAAAACTGGCTCCATTGAATGAAGGTGGGTCAGAGCTGCTAAACAAGGTAAGAACTTGGCTGTTCATGCAGTTGTGGTTAATGATCATTCTGCTTGTGCAAATGAACTGAATAGCTGTACAGTAATATTTGTATAATGTGTCTGTCACTATACAGGCATCATGGTAATATACCACAGAATGTAAAGTAAAGTAATAAATAGTAAATTAATAAATTTTGTAAAGCATCAGAAATTTACTGTGCGGTTATGGTCTCTAACATGTATCGCAATATTAACCCTTCTTTTGCAAAGACATTTTGGTCTCTGTAGTAGTTTATATTTCCATTTAATCGAGTAAAATAGTAAACTAGTTCCAGGCAGCTGGCTGGTGCTTCAACAAAGAAGTAAATTAAAATATGTAGCTGGCTGAAATGATTAGGTTATTGAACATTTTCTATATCACTTGAAGTCAATCTTATTACATCCAGCTTTTTTGTGTTGTAAGTTGGTTAAATTCCTCCTGAAGAAACAGGAGCTCAAAGAATTTGGAATTTACTGCTTTTGAAAACATCTGATTTCTCACTTGCTAAATGTTTTCAGAATTACAAAACACTTTCTAGTACTTAATATTAGCAATAGTTTTTATTAGGTATTGTACTCATTTCATTCAACTGAACTTTTCTAAAATGCCACGCTTCTTACAATACCCTTTTATGTTTTGGGCAATCAAGAAAATTAGCAAGGAGTTCTATTTTCTGTCTTCTGGCCTGCGTTCCCAAAATGATGTGTTGAGTACAATGTCTGTATCAAATTGTTGTTACTCACTACGATAATTAAAGCATTCAAGAATTCAGACTTGTGTTTTGCTTATAGATGAGTGTAGTTCTCTTTAAAAAATAGTTTCAAAATAATTTCAAAATCATAACAGTTTTTGTTGAATATGTGCATCTGTTGTCTTTTTTTTTCCCCAAAATCATTCAAGATTCCTATGGTGATTTTAGTCTGACTGATAAAACTTGGTTGTTTCCTGTGGCATAGAACAGGATATGCAGTAACCTGGTATTTGTCTCTATTGAAAAGGAACTGAGGATAAATTCTTACTTGCCTGTTGATTGAAAATATGAGTGATGAGTAACAATGAGATTTGCATCTCTGAACATGCAATTTTTAATCATTAATCTTGATGCTAACAAGATGGTGATCTCAATAATCTCAGTGTGGTAAAGCATGTGTTTAAGTGAATGGTCCTCTATGTTACAGTAGAATTGGAAACTTAAATTGCTTTCTCACCGAGGCAAAAAACCACAATAAATTAATGAATTACTGATTTCTCATGAAGGCCATTATTTTAAGCGTTTAGGATCTCCTTTGCTTTCCTAAGCTATGAAATGTATTTTCTTCCCTGAAATGTTTGGAAAATCCAAAATGGCACCAGGGTGTTCATAAACATTTTCTTGTTCTTTAACCCAAAGACAGTTGCTCATCTCCAAGAAGAAAATGAAAAATTGAAGACCAGACTCAGGACCATAGAAACACAGGTAAATTCCCTGTAAGCTTGGATACTTAATGCTGCTAACGTATTAAAAAATATCTAAGTAAGAATCCCATGGTTATTATTCTTATGTTTTCAGTTAAAATATGTGTCTGAGGTTTTGAATTTTCAATGTATTGCAGGCTACAGCTGCCCTAGATGAGAAGTCCAAGCTGGAGAAGTCACTGAGGGATTTACAGATGATCCAAGGAGATCAGAAGGTAAATAAAGTTAAGATATCCCTCTGCTCTCATTTAACTCAACTGTTGCCAATACATCCAAAATGTTGGTCTGTATCATGTGTTTCTTTTCTGGCAAACGCGAGAGTTTGAGTTAGTGTTGCTCCTGCTGACATTGTCTGTTCCTGCTGGTCTGTCAGTCAGCAGGTAATCCATACCATTAGTTGATGTTCTGACATGTGCACAGGAACTCTCAGGAAGCAGTAGTCCGGAATTCATATTCCCAGGGCTGATATTTGTATTAACAGACACAAATCTATGTCTGTTCGTTTCTTTGTGTTTACTGATGAAATAATGATGCCTAACCTGGTTTTTAGACCAACAATAAAACATTAATTCTTCCACACATTTGTCACTTGATGTTCATATGAACAAGCCAGACTTGCTGCTTGTTTGATTTTTTTTTTAGTTCTCCCTATATCAGCATACTGTTAAAAATGTTTCACCATTTATTTTTATTACTTGAGGTTCTTAATCTGTTTTATAAATGAGGACTCCAACATGGTGAGTTGCTGCTGCCAAAAAACGTAAGAAGCCTTAAGTCATGTTGACACAAATAAATTGTGTTCAGGTCACCTTAGTATTTTTCTAAGTTTCTACTTTTATTTGTCAATAATTAGAATTTTCCAAAGTTTGTTCATGTGTAATTGTTCCTTAAATTTAAAACATTTCCGTTCAGGCTTTCAATAAAATTAGAACACTTTAATCCCATTATTTTGAGTAATTGACTTTAAAATTCCTGCAGTATTTACAGATTTGGAAGTAAGGTTCAAGATAATAAAACATTTCTATTTTAATTTTCATATTTTAATCCTGATTTCTTTTTATTTTGCTTTCTACCTGGTTTATGGTATGTACTTGGTTTTCTTAATATGTTAAAAGTTTACTTAGTAACTTTCAAAATTGTATTCAATAATATTTTTAATAGGGAACTCGATTAATCAGTCATGGCAAATATTTTCTCTCTCTGTTTTGTTAAACTTTAAATTATTAAAGGTTTAAAATATTAAAGGGGTGTATTAAATCCTGGATAATACTGTTTGTAGTGTTAAAAGATTGGAACCAAATCTCATCCTGCTTTTCTGGTTAAACATGAATTGGCCTCAGTGTCAGGGCTGCTGAGTATCTTCAGCTTTCATGTCCTAATTTGCTCTCTATAATCTGTCACTTTCTCCCAGTTGCTTATAAAGCAGTAGATTTCAAACTCTTTGGACAAATAAATTACTGCCAAACCACAATTGGTTCTTAAGGACCAACTCATCAGATTGCTTTTCTTTTTTTAATTAATAGTTATTCGATGGCTCCACACACAAAGTATGAGTCAAAGTAACTAACTGGGAGTAACTCCCAGCAGTAACTGGCAGTAACTGCTCTGTTGGATCAGTTGAGTCTGAGGATTTAGAATTTTTGCATAATTGACTTATGCCATGGTTAGAAAATAACAACTAAAACATACAAAATGTATGTAGGGCTTTTCAACATTGCAGCCTTGGACTCTTGTCTCAGAATCCAAAATAAGTTTTTCTTCTGTACAGGTACTACTATCAAGCGGTTTCCTATTCTAAAGTCTTAAGTTCCAGATAGAAGAAGGAACAGGGCTTTCTTAGGTTTTAGATTTTGTTGTTTTTAAGGTGCTGCTGGTTCAGCCTCATCCTGAGTCATTACACTTTTGAGTTTGAAATTGAGCTTTAAAACCTGAGAATGTTTTGTGTTTGTTTTTTTGGTTTTATTCAAATGAAAATCCATAGAACAGTTACACGATTATAATGTTTTATGACCCGGAACTGATGTTCAGAAAAGTTTGAGTTGTTTCTTCTCGTAAGGAAAAAAGGGAAGTTGCTTCACAAGCAACTTGGAGCCTCTTTGTGTAAGGCACCCGAGCACGGTGCAGTGTTGGTGCCTGACTGAGACTGTGAGCCTGAACACTTTCAGCCTTTCCTACCTGTTCTACACTAACAGCTTTGGAAATGTTCCAGAAATACTTTGTAGCGTAGACATTCAGATTTTAAATGGTAATTTACTGTTTCTGTGCGGTAAATAACTTCCTGTTATAGGATTCATCCTTTGGCTCCAACTAATTCCTAAAGAAGTGAAGTACAAGAACTTGAAATCTCATCTTAGCAGAGAAGATATTCCAGCTGTATTTAAAAAGCCTTTAGTAACAATTTTTTAAGTTGCAAATCAGTCCCTGCTCTAACTTTTTTTTTACTTAAAGCACTTCTCATTTAGGTTTTACGGGAGTAACATGAACATAATTATTAAAAATGAAGATGTACCTACTTTGTGTGGAATTTTGCACTTAAAATTTTAAATATTTCTTCTATTGAAGAATAATGCAAACCAGGATATCACTGAACTGGAGAATAAAGTGGCAGCTTTGAAATCCCAGTTTGAGAAGACTCTGAATGACACTACTGCAAACCAAAAATTCTTGGAAGAGGACTTGGTGACAACAAAACATAACTTACTGAAGGTTCAGGATCAGCTATCCACAGCTGAAAAGGTTAGCATTTTATTGTAACGTAAAGATGAATTCCTTACTCACATTTTAGCTGATTGGTAATTTAACAAGCATACGCTACGGGATGCAGAGTTTACCAGGCCACACTTTTGCCCTTATATTTTTGTTATTTCAGTGGAAAAGCACATTATACATAAAATAGCAAACCCACAATTAACTGCATGGTCATAACTAGATGAATATTAAAAAATTGACCATGTGTCTGGATAGAAATTTTTAAATGAAAAGCCTATTCCCAGTCTTCTGAAGACTTTAGCCTGATTTTGTTAGAAAATGAAGTCGATGTTTCTATGTCTGTCCCAGTAATCTCATTTGAATCTACCAGCTGACTTCATCTAAATTTGAGTAAGTTACAGAAACTACTATTGTGAAACTTGAGGAGGAAAAGCAAGTAGGTTTTTTTAAAAAATATTTTGGTCTAGTCTTCATAATATGTAAATAATATGTTGATGTTGTTATTATGTAGGAGCTGGAGAAGAAGTTTCAGCAAACAGCTGCCTATCGCAACATGAAAGAGATTCTCACCAAGAAGAATGAACAGATAAAGGATCTGCGTAGAAGACTTTCCAAGTAAGTGGTGTTGCCCTGTCTGTCCCAACAAGATCCTTGTTCTGGATCCGTGTTCTGCTCCCATTTTGTCTCTAAAACAGCCTATACATTTTCCTTAAAAGGAACTCCTAATAGGCTCTTCCCTGATTTTTGACAAACCAATCCTTTGAATGGGTGTTAGGTGTGGTTAGGGCTGGTGTGTGCAACAGCAGCTGTCATGTAGCAAGTAATGAGAGAATTTAGTATGGAGAGGATAGAGGATATTCATGGGTGTGGTAGATAAGGCCTCAGGTGCTACACACGGAGGTACGGATGGGAGATGTTCCAGATGCTTTGGCAATTGTTTGGATTTGTGGGTAGGTCATTCCTTCATTCTACTGTTTGGTAAACTGGCCAGTTTTAAAGGGAGAAAATAGTCTAAAAAGTAATTGCATTTGTCTGTGGCTTAAGTCATGCAGTAAACCTTGACAGAAATGTGTCACTCTTGGGTGTAATTTATTGCTTGGGTTTCATATTTTCTTTGGAGACAAAATGTCTTTGGGGTATTTTCTAGTCTGTTTTAATGATTTTTCTATTTATTCTTTTTTAATCCTCAGATACGAGTCAGAGGACTGAAATACCAAAAAGCATCTGATCTATCAGAAGTTGTCATGGAAAGAAAATGTAGACTGGTATTATTTTTCAATAATTTTTGTTTTGAATGGTGTATCCTTTGCTTCTAGTGTTCAAAAAAACTCTTTATTAATATTAATTTCTCACTGAAACTCTTACTTTACTTCCTTGTAAACCTAAAATTTATAGGTATTAGATTCAGCAGTCCTGTTTTTAATGGTTAACCATTGATATCCCTTGAAAAATAGCAAACAGGACCTTGTTGAAGAACTGAGAATATTCCCTACAAACAAACGAGTTTATTTTTGTTAAAAAAAGGGGGAAAAAAAGACCAAAAATACGTGCGTTAAGAGTTTTTGATGTCTTCAAGGTGGAAACTCCAGTTGTTACTTTTGTGTCGTTAATGTAGTTACAAAGTAGCATTATATGCAAAAAATTGCATCAGTGAAAGTAAAGAGTAGGAGGAACAAAAATGAAACATGTTGATTCTGTAATGTTACTTCACACTGTCATAGCTCAGCAAAGTGTGGTCAAGCATTTTTCTAGAGGGTGTTCATTAGACAGTGAGATAAATATGCTTTATAGCCAAAGTGCTGGACCCTTTCAAATAAAGTTGTGCTTTTTCACTTGAATTAATTTAAAGCAAATTTGAACATCAGAAGACAGATTCTGATTTTGCCAGTATTCTTAATTTGAGATGATAATCTAAATACGCACAGGAAAGTTAATGGAGCAACTTTTTTGGGAAATAAGTTATTTTAGATGTTTTCATCTCCTTTCTTAATGTAACCTCACCAGAAAACAGCTTACTCCTCTCGAGTCTTCTACATGTAATTCTCTGCCTTGCATTTGTTTGTCAGTCGCCTAATAGTGCATTCTATTTGTTCATCTGTCCCTGTTCATATGTATCTTGTATTTTCCTCCAAATAAATTACTATGTTTTCAAACATTTAATCTGTAAGGAGCTGGGTTTTTTAATAGGAATGTTTTGTATAGCTGTTTTTTTAATAGCTGTAGGAATGGGTGGCAGATCAGTAAAGAATCTTGCTAGAAATGAGAACATGTAAATTACAGATTCGTGCTCAAAGCCACAGCAAAGCTCACATCAAACAGCTGTAAAAGAGAGTGCTGGTGACAGGACTGAGAAGAGACTGGGGTGTTTATGTTACAGAAACTGACATTTAACAGTGTTTTTCTCAGGAGCTGCTTGAACTGAAACAGATCTTTTTTCCTCATTATTCCTTTAACAAGCAAAGCTGTTAAAATTGCTTAACTCAAATCTGCCATACACTTGCAGTCTAAGTTCTCCTGTTTTCTCTAAGTTTAAATTCTCATGTTTTCTGTAAGGTCTCCTGTCTTTTGCCTCGCACTGGTTAAGTGAGGTTGGTTTGGGATAAAGTCCTGTGTCTGTGGCAGGATATTATTGCTGTGGCACAATAGTAGTGTGTTGTGGGGTGGCATCCTCCTCATGCAGTGACAGGTAAGATAATGAAAGGTATTCTTTTGCCCCTTGTACAGTCACTGAAATGTTAAGTTCTTCATAGGGATGTACCAAAGAGCTTTTTGGCCTGTGTTTGCTCAGAGCAGCAGGAGTACTTGTCTGGATGAATGTTGCGGGTTTTTTCTTTGTAATAACACTCATTTTAATGAGATCAGTTACTATTTCTAAAATGGCAGGTAAAGGGTGAAGAGAGACAGAGATTCTCATGACTTCTGCTGGTCTTCTTTTCTCATAAATCTTTGACTCTTGATTTAGCTGGAATATTGACTCTGTGATTGGCCTTCATTATCTGCTTAGAAACCATCTCAGCAAGAAAGTACACTGTCAACTTCAGTATATGGCTAGGTCTCAATGAAATAAGTTGGCTGTCGACAAGCATTGTTACACACCTTGTTGTCTCCTCAAATGAGTAAGGCAAAACTTGTAAAGAACTGTGCAGTGCAAAACTGAAACTCTGACTTTGATTTCCTGCCTTGCAGATTGCCAGTTTAGCGAGTGTGAGATCACTGCTTATGCTCGCTTTTTGTGCTGCAGAACAGCTAATTAAAAGTCTTGTGTGGAGCTCTCGATGAAAAATACATCATCTTTGACAGGTGATGTACCTGTCAAAGAAGACTTGGAGCATTACACAGTAGTGATCTTTTTTTTTCTTGAGATAGGTACAATATTTTGAAGATGGAGATGACATCGGAACGTCTCCTGACAGTGTCTGATGTTTCTAAAACTTCACTTCTTTCTCTGAGGTGTAAATTCTAATACTGCTTTTAGCAGTCTTTGTTCCTTGTACTGCTCAAATAGACATCATCCATTTCTTCCACTTCAGTTAATTCCCTAGTTATGCCTGAAGGGAATGTTTAGAAAGAAAATTTCTGTATAACTGGCTGGTCTGCAGAAATCAAATCTCTTTCAAGCTGGTTGGGGTTTGGGGTTTGGGTTTTGGTTTTGGTTCGTTTTTTCTTTCAGACTGAAGAATATTTTTTACGGGAATGAAATCTAGGCAGCTCAGCTTTGCTAGTACTGACTCTGACAGCCAGCAAACAACCCTGTGCTCCAACAGTGACTTCAGTGGTTGTTCATAAATGAGCCAGCATTCCTACAGGTTGTCATCTTAATGAGACCATATATTACCCAGTGATCTTTAACTGTTCATAAAGTACTCATTAACCTGTTTTTCTCTTGTGGCTAATAGCCATTTAAAAAAATGTCCTAAGATAAGTGTCAATACATGTATTAATATTCAATTTGCAAGTGTGCCTTTTTGTTTGATAGACTGACATTAAGAACAGTTGCAGTTTGGACATTTCCCACATACCTTGCATTTGGGAAACCCAGTCATCTGCCAGGAACGTAGATTTCAGTCCAGCCAAAATGTTTGTAAGATTCCCTAGTTTGATTTCCCATTTCTGGCATTATCAAGAACAGGTCTTGATTTCTGTGTGATATGAAATGCTGTGAAACCACAGTGAAATCATTACTGCCTCAGGAAGCAAATGTGAATCATGTTGGGGTATCTGGTGGCTGAATGGATCGAGCTTAAAAGGTTTGATCTGGTCTAGAAAGATGTGCCTTCTGAAACATTTTGAAGTAATTTGAAGGTAAGTTTGTATGTGAGCAGGTAGGAAGTGTTATTTTAATTGTTATTGTAACTATTTTTGTAACTGACTTTGAGCAGAGAATGTGCCTAGGGAGTTACCCTAAGATTGTTAATTTTGACAAGGTCCCAGGGAAAGTGGTGTCCCAGGATTCCTGCCCTGCTCTGGCTGCTTGCAGACTCTCCCTGAAGACATCTACATGTGCCCTCCTTTCAGGCATATCCTGAAGCATTAGGCAGCCTATTTGGAGTCAGCTCTTCTCCAAATAAAGGTGGGTAGATACCTGTCATTCTGTTTCAACAGAAACTTTGTTCGTTAATTATTTTTTAATTACTATTTTTAGGAACTTGTTGATGTCGTGCCTTGGAGTGTCTGTGGTAAGTCAGGGTGATGCTGAGTGGTTGGTGCAGGACGGTGGCAGGGCAGCTCACGACTGACAGCTGCTGGTGAACAAGAGAGCTGCCCGGAGACCTCCCCAGACTGCAGGCAAGCTTTGGCAGAGAAAGTGGGAACTGGCAGGTGACAAGCAGAAGAACTGACTGAGTAAGCCAGCTCTCTTTTAGTGACATGCCAGTTTCTGACTCTCGTTTGACGCAGGTCAGTTTTGAAGTTTGGGTGAATTAGGTGCAATTCCACGAATCAGAACTGCATTGAGTGCACCTTTATGGAGTGATTACCCTAAAAAATCACACACTCAGAAGATGGATAGAGCTGTGGTGCTAAGGAAAAGCAAGGAAAATAGAAAGAGAGCCTGTTTTCAGGCATGCTTTTCTTGGGAGGTTGAGGTAAAGTGAAACAGTTGTAAGGGTGATTAAGAGGCTGGAAATTACTTCAGGGTACAGACCTTAAAGGCATCATCTACGGTTTGGAACTAAGCAGCAAGTAGTAGTGATAAACTGGAAGGAATAATTGTAATCCTAGTAACAGTTTAGAGGAGTAACTGTAGTCTCCAATTACACATAGAGCAATTGCCCAGCAGTTGCCATGGCCTATGAGCTGTCAAAGATCTGGAAATCTGGATGGATTCTTTCTTTCTCCTAAGGTAAGGAAATAGGCATCTTAGGGTAGCAGCTGTGAACAGTGAATTCCGACAGAAGACCCAGTGGAAGCAGTGGAAGCTGCTACCCCCTATCTGCTTCCCTTGACAGCATCAGTAAACACGTGCGGAGGCTGTAGGGACTCCATGGCTGTGCTGTGATAATCATCTGATACACAAGCAGATACCATGTTTGCGTTTGGAAGTGAGTGCCTCCAGGAATGGAAGATACCAAACACCAGAGCTACTGACACTTTGTCCCCCTCCCACATGTCTGGCTCATCAAGGAAAGCCCAGAGGGTTTATTTTTAAATCTAAGGGGTATGGTGATACATTTTGGAGGTAGCATGATAAGGTCCACGCTACCTGGTAGAATTCCTTTCCCCCTTGTTTCCATGACTTTTGCCAATAGAACTGTCAAGCTTTTCTCACATCCTGAAGTCGTGATCCCCAAACTGTTGCTAGGACCCCACATTCCCTCTTTGTCTGCATTTTAGGTAGCTGGGAGAGGCATTTGGCTTTTTACTGTACTGGCATCGAGAGACACAAGCCCAGGATTTTTAGTTGATACCTTCGCCTAAGCACCTGTAGTTTTGCTTCAGTAAGAAATGGGATTCTTTGCTTTGTTTATCAGCTTCTGACTAGGTTTGCACAGGGCAGTTCTCCTGGGCAGTCCCATCAGTCCCTGGTCTGCTGTGCCAATGAACCCCTGCCCTTCTCAACCACTCCCCCAAACCCCACATCTCAAATTTGTTAGGCACTGGGAGAAAAAATTCTTTTCAATCCTTCTTTAATATGAGCAGTGAAATGATCAAAAATTCTTTTGTATGTCTAGTAGAGGCTTGTCTTTGTACCTAAAGATAAAGCTCAAGCCCTTCCCTAACCCAAATGAAAGCAGTTCAAAGGAGAAAAAATCATGACCAGCATCAGAAATAGCCTATTGATAATCTGGGGTCGGTACAGAAAGTCCCACAGCAAGAATTCCTAAGTGTTGTCTGTTTAAATACATTTAAATATATTTAAAGCGTGTGTCTCAAGGAGCCACTGGACAACAGGCACTTTGCTGGGTGCCTGTGTGCATGACCACCTTTAAAAAAAACTCACAGTAGTCTGTGATCCGAGCTACTGATGAGACTGACATTTGTGAGAGAGGCAAGGATTCATCTCATTCCGCCTGAACTTCCTGATCTGGCCTGACCCGAGATGAGGACATCACACCTCTCTGCCTGCACAATCTCCTCCAGTCCATTAGTAAACTAGTTTGAAATGTAATGGGAAGGAGGTACAGAGCCAAGGAAATCTTTAACTTGATGATGCTCATCAGTAGGAGTAATCCATTCACACAGAAGCATCCCAAGTGGTAGTGATGTGCTATTTTTTAAGGCTGTCCTGTTAGCGAATTATTTAATACTGTAAGCTATTTATACACATCATTTATAGTAAATCCCACTGCCAGGGACAGGCATTTGACTTTTTAATAATTTGAAAAAGTTTTCATGATGTGGGACAACTCATATTCTCTGTGTGTGTCTTTCAGTTTAACAGCTTATGGATTTAAAATTACCTTCCAGCAGAAATCAGGGTTATACCCATGAGACGTGTTTCCAGGACTATCTGGCATGTTGCAGTTCTATGGGCAAGACAAGAACTGCAAAAAAGTCACAAACTCCCTTAAACCTGCACTACAGAAGGCTTTGGCAAACCCTGATGTTTTCCAATGAAAACTTACATCTCTAGCACCACTAAAACGCACCCCGAAGAATGGATGCACCTCATGTGTAAACCTCTTGCCATCACCTTTTCTAGCACACAGAAAAGTGGTGTCCCACTTGGTGACTTTGGTCATACAGGTGGCTGGTCAGCAGGTCCACCAGAGTGGGTCTGTTGGGCTCAGCAGCACAGCACGACACACTGTGCAGTTCGGGCTCCTGTCCAAAGGCCCCAGGGTTGGGGTTCTCACCTGGAGGCCTTGGCTCAGCCAGTGCCCAATGGGATGCTGGAGCAGCCCACACAGCACTGGCAGGGAGCAAATTTCCTGGCGCTGGAGAAATGAGACTGACGGCAGCTGAGCAAGTCTTACTTGTAAAATGGTCCTGAAAGGTGCCCTGGAAAAAAACCATTTGAACAGAGGAAGGAAGCTGAGTCCTTGGAGCTGCTCAGCTACTTTTTATTGCTGCAGACGCTGCTGGCAGCCTCCTTCACTGGGAGACCTGTCCAAAGTGGTTGAGCTCAAAGCGTACCTTGGCAGGGGCCCAAACACACAGGGGTCATGTTCAGACCTGGCGCCTCATTGTGCCTTCAGACGACCCAAAGGCCTCCTAGATCCTTCTGCTTCCACAATGGCCACAGACAGCTTTTTCCACTGGCCTTTGTATTTGGTCCCTGCTGCTTGTGAAAGTATTTTAAAACAGCACCCCCTCAGAAAAGTTCACCTGCAGCAGTGGGGTTTGAGCATGAAGGGAAGTGAAAAGAGACCGGTCATTTCACACTGTCACACACGTGCAGAGTGTGTAGAGGGAGGGCAGTATTCTGGGAGGGTCAAACTTAGTGCTGTTCTCAAGTGTGCACCGGGCTGGGGACCTGCGTGGCTGATAGGACAGTTTCAAGGCCACTTTTGGGACTGGGGACTGTGCTGGCTTGGTTGAGGTGAGCACCGGGGCACAGGGATAGGGTGTCTGAGGACCTGTTTATTCTTACCCTAAAAGTCAGCACTGGCAGTCCTTAAAACCAGTCCTAATGGTGTGGGAACCCCTCTTCTGTGCAATCGAATTCAAGCTGGTGCCTCATGCACATGAATGCCACTCGGTAGGAAGGGAGCCCTGTGGGGAAGGAGTGTCCCATTTCCAAAACCAAACTGCAGCCCCAGTGTTATTTCCTCACAGCTTCAAGTTGGCATGTGAGTCGATAAAAATCCCTCAGCTCACATCCTTCCCAGAAATGCCAGTCAAAACCCAAGCAGCTATTCACCCAAAGTACCAATTTTATAGTTCTGTGTGTGTCTATAATCTATTTACCAGCATTCCTATTTCAGTATGTGCCTGTTAATAAGATTAGTAATTAAAAAGCTTGATAGGAATTGGCAAGCATAGCTCCTCCGCCTTTCCCTCCCCTCCAAGCCGGACTGGCGTGGAGAGTGAGGCACGGTTGGCAGAGTACCTGAGGGAGTGAAGGCAGGAGGCTCTGCTGAAACCTCTGCCTGCAAGAAGGCAATGGAGAAATCCCGACCCTTGTGGGACAATCCCCTGCAGTTTGTTTTCGCCTGCATTTCCTATGCCGTGGGGCTGGGAAATGTGTGGAGATTTCCATACTTATGTCAGATGTACGGAGGAGGTAAGTGTGGTTTATGTTTTCTCGCTTCCCTCAAGGAGGAGTGTGGCAAGTTTAAGTCCATAAGTATGTTGTCCATGTTAATGCCCTGTTCACCCAGCAGGGTCCAGGGCAGAGTAGGAGGTCTGGCTTTCTGTTGGTGTGCAATCTGTTTTATTGTGGCTTTATTTTATGTATTCTTTAGCATTAGGCTTTTACCTGACAGCTGCCCCAATGAAGTGGCATTTGTTTCCTGTAAGTGCAATGAAACAGTGGGAAGGCCCGTGTTTTCTAAAAGAATGGAGGTAGAGTGAGAGATATAGATCCACATGGTATTCATTTATTACATTTTTGCCCCATTGAATCACTCTGAAGGTGTCAGAAACTGGTTCATGTCCTTCTACATTCACCTATGGGGGCTTGGAAAATATTGAGAAGGGGAGATGATTACCCTGATTTAATTTAAAGATCAGCTGTATCATTTCAAGTACCTGTCATTAATGTCTTTTATACAAAGCCTTACTTTAGGAGATGATAACTTGGCTGCAAATCTGCATTGAAGTTGGCTGAAATGCCTTAATCAACAGGAGTTCCACGGCTAAAGCCTCCCAGTAACCTTTGAAAATAAGGAATAAATTGATTTGTCCTCCAAAGACAAATAAACCAACAAAAAAACCCCTCCAAACCCTCTTTGAGTGTTTATCCTTCTCCTGGGTCCAAACTGAAGAACTGAAGAAAGATGATGTCTGTGGCATATACGAGTCACAGCTGTTGTTGTTTGGAAATCAAAAGTCAGTTAATTAGATTAATTAAAGACCAGTACTAATAATCTCCTCTAGTATACAGCTACCACTGTTCTGAAGAATCTTTGGAAACAGCCTCTCTTTGTAAGACACACAAGTTTTTTACTGCTTCTCGTACTGCGTCTGTTGTCATAGCTTTGCACCCGTCTCAATCTTGCGTTAAGGGACACGATGAGCATCTGCCTCATCTGCTTCTGGTCTCCTTCTGCCTTTTCTTCCTTTCAGGAAGAAACACTGAGATGTTTAATGACTTTTTGCTCCTTTTATGTTTGTTTTTTTGGCTGGTAGCTTACTTCTAAATGCGCTTGTGGTAGTAGGAGCTGGTTCATGCTGCTATTTGAAAAGCCATGTCGGTGCTGAGACTGCATCAGAGCCGTCCTGTGGGATCAGGTCAGAAAAATCCAGATGATATGGTGGGTGAAGTGTGAGTAGAAGATAGATATAGCAGGGGCCAAAGCTTTCTTAGACAGTTCAGACAGCAGAAATTGTAGATGTGCTGTAATTTTCCATGTATTCCCCTACACATGCTTTAAGGGTAAAGACTTCATATCTGACACTGAACTCTAGCACAGGGCTTAAAATGTGAGTGTTTCTGTATGCAGTCAAACTGCACGTGATCAGTTTGCTAGCTGCCCATCATGGCAGACGTCCCGAAGGACAGCAAAACTCGGACGTTTTGGGGGCTTTGTGTCATTCTTTTAACTGGCCATCTGTATCATAGCAGGTGGTGAGGATTCTCTGAAATGTAACCAAAACTGGAACGCTTGGTTAACCTGAATAGAAGATTAAATAAACTTCCCTGCTCATTGCAGGGGCTTTGGACTAGATGACCTTTAAAAGGTGCCCTCCAACTCAAACTGTTCTATGATTCTATGATACACCCAAATATCTTCTGAAAAACATGTTTTATAAGAATGTTTTTCCATTACTTTTCATTATATTTTCCATTCTTTTTCTCTCCACCACTTATAGTTATGTGGGGAAGGCAGCTCTTTCTGCTGTGAAATTAAAACTCCTGACAGGAAGTTTTGCTTTTCTTAATTGTTTTGTTCACTGCCCTGTTAAGGAGGGCTCTGTGGCTTTCCAGGGGGTCACAAAACCCAGGCATATAGAACATTGTTTCAGGAACTTAAAAGATGGATATGCCAGGCACTGGGATGAGGGGGAATGCCAGCTTGTTTGGCACCTTCCTTGTAGTAAAGCACAGAGCCAGTTCCTGTCCTGCCCAGCAAGGCAATAGGGCCCTTATCGCGGATGATGCTGATAAGCAGTATTTGCAGACTTTGTAACCCGTCATTCCGTTCATCAGCAGTTTGCCTCCTTCTCGTCCTTCTCCTTGCTTTCCTGCAGAGAGCATGACCTGAGCAGAGCAGGGGACATTCAAACCTCGCAGATGCAGTTGCTCCGTCCCTAGGCAGGCTGGGCCAGGCTCAAACGAGCCTGGGATGGGTCTGCAGCGGGGCTGGTGCTCAGCAGCCCCGGGCGAGGAAGCCCCTGAGCAGGGGCCGGGGTGCCACGGCCAAGCCCAGTGCCTTGAGCAGACCCAGGGCACACTCCACATGTTTTGCCAAGTACAGGGATCTGGCCTGGGGGCTGTTTTTTGCAGACAGCTGGCACCGTAGGGAGCAACGCCCGGTGTAAATGAGCGGGAAGTTGAGTGGAGCTGTGCTGATACGGAGCTGGTTTACCGGCTGCCCAGAGTCACTTCCATGAGTCATTTTGGTTCTACTCTCTGGGAAGAGTGGCGTTAGGAGCAAGATCTGTGTGCAAACAGGATGCAGAGCAAGGGGCAGGGGCTTAGCCCTGGCACCCCCAGCTGCGGGGGGACATTGGGGTGAAGAACAAGCCCGAAGGCATTTCTCCTCCCTGCCAGGTGGCACGGTCAATGCCAAACATGAGGCAGCGCTGCTGGGAGGGTGGAAAAGCCTTCGCAAGGGCCTAATGCTGATTCCCCTGCGGTACACGGCAGAACTCCCCTCAGTGGCTGCTGGGGCAGCTCGCACCCCGCCGGCACGGAGCGGCTGCGGGAGCTCTTAAACCTCCAACAGCTCCCTTGCGGCATAGGAAGTTATCTAACAGACTAACAAAGGGGTTGTTAATAACAAGAGAGCTGGGAGGTGGGAAATTAATTCCCAGAATAAACCGGATTATTGCTCTGTGTTTATTTCCAGGTCTTTGCCTCAGTCGCTGCACGGAGTTCATGCCTCCACAGCACTGCACAGAGCCCACTGCAAGGAATGTTAATGCCACAGATTAAATCCTAAATAAGAGATATTTACGTAAATATTTTGGCTTGCTGTAAAAAGGGAAGCAGGGAAGCCTTCGCAAAAATCCAGCTTTTGACTCAGTCAGCAGCTCTTTCTGAAGTGAGCCCCAAGTCGAGTACAAGGATTTAATTTTTTTCCGGCAGAAATTTAAGCCGAAGCACATCCTGGTTGCCAGGTGGGAAGGTCCTTTCCCCTTCCTCACTGTCAACCTTCCCATTCCTGCTGCTCCTCTTCCACAGGAGCATCTCTGTGGCTCTCCGTGTGGTGGGAAGCAGGGATGAGCAGCCCCATGCAGGAGGAGACTCCATGCCTCTGTCCCAGGGTCTGCTCCCAGAAGTGGGGCCCTGGAGGAAAAGCCTTCATTCATTTGCTGGTGCTTGTGGGCTCAGCACGGGGATTTGGGAGTTTTTTGTTTGGTTTTTTGGTTGTTGTTTTTTATTTTTAAGCAAGGCCAGACTTCAACATGTAACTCAAAACTCTCTGTTTAACACGGATGTTGCTGTTACTTTTTCTCTGAGCGCTTTGGCTGCACGGCAGAACACCCCACACTGAAGTAAATCTTTCCCTCGTCCTCTTTGTCTCATTATCGTTTACAAGGTTTGGCGGGTGGTTGGTTACCCTTTAACAGCCCCAGCCCCCAGCATTGCTCAAACCGCCTGGACGCATCGGGGCGGCCCTGCCACACCACAGTGCCGACCAACACAGTTTAACAGCAGAAATCCCAACTCTGCCAAGTTCCTGCGGAAAATTCCCTGCGCCCAGGCAGTCAGTGCCCACCAGCCTCTGGGACACTGCCTGAAACCTCTGTGAGATGTCCTTCAGGATTGGGCCATGCCCTCAGTACTCAAGATGCCTAGACTGGACCCCGACCCAGCCAGCCTCTGGGACACTGGCAGCGGGATTTGAACACAAACAGGGCGATGTGGTGTTTATCTTGCTGCTGATCAGCTGAAGGCTGACTGTTGGGTTTGCTCTCACAGGTGGCTTTTTGATCCCATACCTTATCATGCTGATTGCCGAGGGGATGCCGCTGCTGTACTTGGAGCTGGCCGTGGGGCAGCGAATGCGGCAGGGCAGCATCGGCGCCTGGAAAATAATAAGCCCCTACCTCTGCGGTGTCGGTACGTTCTCAGTTTCCATCTCTATTTTCTAGCACGCAGGGAACGTGGGTGATTTTAGATTGGAGAGCTTTGTCTCTCAGAGAAGACACAGGTGGGAGTTCAGGTTTTACTGAGTCTCACCAGGCTGAGCAAAGCCAGACACCTCATGGCATGCATTTATCCTGTCCCATGTGGGGCATTGGGGCCAGACTCCAGCTTGCTGTGTTGGGTCTGGATTCAGACGTGTGAGTCCCCCTGCCCTCAGGCAGACTGCCAAAATCATGGTGTGAAGGCCAGTGCTAAACCCAGCCCCTGGGGGTGCCTACACCGGGCTTTGACCCCAAGAGCACCTTCCCAATTATGTCAACATGAGTGATAAAATGGTGCCTTAATTTCCTACTGTTCCAGTCTACCATTTACTAATGTCCACTCTTAGATACATTTTTATGTTATTAAATTACCCTGAAAACCCAAGCTGTCACTAATTCCTGTACACACACATTTTATTTTTAATGATAGATCGAATATTCCCTCCTTGGGGCCTAGAGTAAAAAATCCAGTTCAGGATAGTCCTGGCGGGAGGAGGAGGTAGTGTCTGTGGTGACAGGGACATGCCCCGTGCACATGGCTGTGCAGGGACACAGCCCCTGCTGCATCAGCCATGGCAGCGCTGCTCCCACACCCCACGGATGTTACGGAACTCTGGGCATTCTGGGGTTTTGCTGCTGACCAAGTGTCTCACTCCATACCTGCAGGAGTTGCCAGTGTTGTTGTCTCCTTCTTCCTCTCCATGTACTACAACGTGATAAACGCCTGGGCCTTCTGGTACCTCTTCCACTCCTTCCAGGTGCGTGGGCTCCCAGTTCGGCCCCACTGTGGCTGTGGAGGGTCACGGTGGCTTTGCATTGGTGCTGGATGTTGCATGGCACCATTGTCAGCTGGGAAGGGGAGGTGGAGGGGTGTCAAAAGCTTCAGAAACCCAGGGGTTTTCTGGAGGGAAAAGTGACGCAGTGGTATCTCCCTCCATGGTCTTCTCAGAGGCATTTGCCATTGTCTTCTCCTCACCATGAAATTCAGGTCAAGGCCAGCCTTGTGACGCTTTGGTCGCACGTGCCTTGGTGCCAGGGCGTCCTGCATCCTGAGATGGGCCTGTCTGATGGCAGCAGAGAGGTTTGGCCCCATGGTAGAGGCTTGGAGAGTGTCATCCCCAGGGGAGAAAGTTAAGGAGGCTCAGTCCTTGGGGAGAGAATCAGTCTGGTCATCCCCAAGGAAGAGGGACAGAGAAGATCTGTCCTTGGGTAGAGAGTTGGAAAGAGTCATCCCCAGAGGACAGGATCAGAAAGCATTAGTCCTTGGGGAGAGGGCCATTCCCAAGGGACGGTGTCAAAAGAGATCATCCCCAGGGGAGAGGGTCATCCCCAGCCCCGGGCAGCACCGTGCAGAGAGCAGCAAGCCCGGGCAGAAAGCCGCCCTTGCCGTCACCCTCCCTGTTCCTCACCGGCACCTCGGCTCTGCCTGCCGTGCCGACGGCACTCACTCCATGTCCCTCCCTCCCAGGACCCCCTGCCATGGGCCACCTGCCCCCTCAACAGCAACCGCACGGGCTACGAGGAGGAGTGTGAGAAGACGTCGTCCACGCAGTACTTCTGGTACCGGCAGACGCTGAACATCTCCCCGTCGCTGGAGGCCAGCGGGAGCGTGCAGTGGGAGCAGGCGCTGTGCCTGACGCTGGCCTGGCTCGTGGTTTACCTCTGCATCCTCCGCGGCACCGCCTCCACCGGCAAGGTGAGAGCGGGGCACAGCCCTGCCGAGCCCGGGCGGGACGTGGGGAGGGGAAACAAGCGCTGAAAGGCAGGGCGGGATGGCTGCTGTTCCTTGGGGTCACGGCATCTCCCCCGGAGCACCGAGCTCTGCTGCCTCTGCTGCCCTGTCAAGTTGCAGCTGAAGCAGGATCAACCAAAACACTGAGTGACACTAAAAAAATAATCCAGAAAAGTCCTTTAAACACAGCCGGCTCTCTGCAAAACCAGTTGCCAGGCTGCTGGCCATGAGGAAAGCCGTCTGCCACAGCAGAGCCGTGTCAGGAGACGTCTATTCCTGGGTCTTTGCAAGAAAAAAAAAAGACATCTACTGGACAGTTTTTGCTTGCCTTTTATTCACAGCAGAAATTATGAGGAAGTGGGGAGAAAAACCCCAATGTCCTGGCTGAGCCTGCACTAAGCAGCAAGCTGAGGGCTGTAATCCTCAAATCGTCTTAGCCAAATACAGAAAGCCAAGAGACTGTAAACTAGGAATAACCTCTTAAACTTGCTGCAACTGATTCCATTAAATTTTGATTCAATTTGATTCAATTCAAATTTGATTTTGACCTTTTATGAGCTCTGCTTGCCTTCCTTATAAAGCAGATGATGAATAACCTTTGCCTAAGGCATTTTTGCTAGATAGTCACCGAGTTTGTGAATGCTGCAAATATTTTAGATTTTTGTTTGATTTCCCAACAAAGAGAAGACCCTGGGAACAGTAGTGCAGGTCTTCAGTATTATCAAAAACTTGTTTCCCTAAAATGTAAATCCAAATTTAGAGTCGTCTGATAACATTTCTTTAAAGATTAATACATGATAACAAACACAATAATGGAAATTATTTATGTAAAGTGAGACTGGCATAGCAGATTAGCTTTGTCTTATGTATTCTTTAGACCAAGGTCTTTCCCCTCTTTCCCCAGGTCGTGTATGTGACAGCCTCTTTGCCATACTGTGTTCTCATCATTTACCTCATCAGAGGATTAACACTTCATGGAGCTGTGAATGGGCTCGTCTACATGTTCACACCAAAGGTACAGAAAAACCGTATTGAATTTTTCAGGAAATGTTATTGGTTACTGAGCATGTAAGTTTTTGAAAGGTCTTGGTCCTCCTTTTTTTCATACTGAATTTTTGCAGCAGTAGCGTAGGTCCAGCAGCTGGAAACCCCAGCTGGGAGTGGCTGGAGGTTGTTCTGCCATGATGCCCATAAGCTGCTTGCTTTGTCCTGCAGAAAAAGACCTTCCCGTTAGCATAACCTATTACTTTCAGTCAGAGCAGTAACCCTGCCCAAAAACACCCCTGCCCTATAATGAGTGCACAAAGGGCCCATCCCTGGCCTTGTCCCCATCCCTGCAGGCTGGAAGGGGCAGTGCTGGGCACCGGTGTGGAACTTCATGGTCTTGCTCTCTCGTCTGGCTTTTGCAGCTGGAGCAGCTGTCGAACCCCAAGACCTGGATCAGCGCTGCCACGCAGATCTTCTTCTCGCTGGGCCTCGGCTTCGGCAGCCTCATCGCCTTTGCCAGCTACAACGAGCCCAGCAACAACTGCGAGAGACACGCCATCATCGTGTCCCTCATCAACAGCACCACCTCCATATTCGCCAGCATCGTCACTTTCGCCATCTACGGCTTCAAGGCGACCTTTAACTACGAGAGCTGTATCAACAAGTAAGAGCCCGCTGTTTCCCTGGTTTTCCACTGCAAGCTGCTCTGGGGCAGGTGAGGGGGGAGGTAAATAAATAACAGCATGCAGCACTGCCAGCACTGCCCCAAGACCGGACCCGATACTGCTCTAATAAAGCTAAAGGAGCTATTCAAAGCGATGAAGCCTGAGATGAAAGGTCAGAGCGCTTTGCCTTTTGACACCTGGGTGCTGCTTCCAGGCATGGGCCTGGTCAAGAGGATGAGTTTGCCTGGGCAGGTCACAGAGGCAATTTCCTCTGTGTTCTTGTCCTGACACATGCTCCAGGGAGTGCGACGGAGCTGATTAATAAACGCAGTGGTGCTCAGATCCCGCTTTTTAAGGCTAAGCCCTGTTCCAGAAGCTCAGCCTCTTTGGCTGTGAAGCTCTGCAAGAGCCCAGCAGCCTGCAGGATTGTGTCCTGTAGCTGCAAGCCTGCGTGCAGTTCCTGGCACGGGGCCCAAGGCAGTTACACGTTTACTCATACTTTTAGAGCTTTCAATCTATCTGCTGATCAGATAGGAAACCAAGCTACTAGTTCTTGCTTGTTGCCAAAAGGCTTTAAAGTTGGTGGGGTGTGGACGTGAGACTGGAGGGCAAAGGGGAAGAGACACCAGCCAGCACTAGCCAGCACCCAAAATACCTGCCTGGGAGCAGCAGTTTGGGCGCAGGAGCTGCTCCCTCCAAGGTACAGATGAGCACAAGGTTGCCCATGTCCCAGAACTGTGCTGGAAGTGCTGCTCTCACCCAGGGAGCCTGAAGCCCTGGGGCCAGCAAAGCATCCCCACGGGGGCCAGTGGAGAAAAGGGATGAGGTGTCCTGGGCCTGAAAGCCATTGAATTCCTGTAATCCTTCCCAGGGTGATCCTGCTGCTGATGAATGCTTTTGACCTGGAGGAAGGCTCTGTAACAGCAGACAACCTCAACGAGATGAAAGACTACCTCATGACCACCTACCCGGAGGAATATGCCCAATTAGCACCACAGATTAAAAACTGCAGCTTGGAAGCTGAGCTAGACACAGTGAGTTGCCAGTTTGTGCTGTCTCCTTTGCTCCCACTGAGCCTAGGCGTCCCATGTGAGCCCAGGAGCTGCCTGACCAAGAGCTGGGGATCATTTCTACGCCTCAGGATGGGGCAGGGGCTCGCTTGGGTCATTGGCACCCAGTGTCTGTGCAGTTGGGCTAAACCAGTGAAGACCTCACCTGCCTCTGCTGTGCAAAGCCACACCTCGGGTGTACTTTGTCGTGACACAGAGTCACTCTCTTACACCCTTTATCGAGCTGAGGAGCTGCCTGTAACTCAGTTTCCCTGCCTTGTCTCTGTCAGGCTGTCCAAGGGACGGGACTGGCATTTATAGTCTATTCGGAAGCGATCAAAAACATGGAGGTGCCCCAGCTGTACTCCGTGCTCTACTTCTTCATGCTGCTGATGCTGGGCATTGGCAGCATGCTGGGGAACACGGCCGCCATCCTCACGCCGCTGACCGACAGCAAGGTCATTGCCTCCCGCTTCCCCAAGGAGGTGATCTCAGGTAAGCACGTGCCAGGCTGCAGCACAGGCCACACAGTGAGCACGTGTCTGTGTGTCTCTGTGTCTGTGTGTCCAGAAGCTGTGGTGTCCCACTGCCATTGAGGGTCCCTCTCTGACCCCGGGTGGAGCAGGGAATAGCAAATACACTGCTGGAAGGGTTTGCCTGTCCTTGTGAAATCCTGCCCAGCCTGTGCAGCACTTTCCCTTGGGAGCTCCCAAAGCACCAGGGCAGGTGTGGCTGTGTATTTACAGCCTTCCCGACACACCCCAGCTCCTTCACACGGGTGTCTACTCACTGGTGAAACTCGAATGGACGGTACAAATGGTAAGATAGTTGCAGGAAGTAGCTCTTCAGTCACATTGCCAGTATCCCTACTGTGAACCACCTCAGTCTTTGGCCAAATGGAGTATGTGCTCCTTTTTGGGCATGGAAATCAGTTGTCCTGCCTTAAAACCTGTTTTAGCTGGATACCCAGTGGCAATTGCAGATGCTGCATGCACATGTGACAAGGCTATTGCTAAGGCTTGGTTGTCTTGACCATGTCTAGGGTGATGTGCTGTGACTGTGCAGGTCCAAGGAGCAGCAGTGTAACAACAGTCACACGTGTACAGGGACAGGTCTTTTCCACAGGGGGGGAAAAAATCCTTCTCCTCAGAGAAACCTGCTCAGCAGAAATCCCACCAGCTTTTTAGTCACGAGAAGTGTGACATTTTCCCTACACAAACTTCCAGGTGTAATGGCGAGATCCCTGTTTCATCCATGCAGGTGTTGTGTGTTTTGTGAATTGTGTAATCGGCCTGATCTTCACCATGGAGGCTGGAAATTACTGGTTTGACATCTTCAACGACTACGCAGCCACCCTCTCACTGCTGCTCATCGTGCTGGTGGAAACCATCGCCGTGTGCTACATCTATGGGATAAGGAGGTAAAACCTGAGCCCTGATTTCTTCATAGCGAAACAGCTGCAGGAGCAGCCACGGGCTCCAGGAATAAAAATACGGCCTTGGGCTAAATGTTTCTCCTATGCGATAGGATCAGCAAGGGGATGGGGGTCTCCCCTGCCCTGCAGACCCCTTCCAGGGCCTTGGCTCAGGGCTGTGAGGGGCCAGGCTGGGCTGACACTGTCTCTGCTGGCAGGGGAGCACCAAGGAGCTGTACACACGGCTCCCTGCTCTTGTCCTTGGTCTCAGGTGCAGCTTCTGCCGAAACTCTGCTCCTCCCATGACAGGAATTCAGCAGGAGCACAAGAGTGCCAGTAAGTCTAGTTTCAAAGGTGGTCACCTTGCGCATTGTCTCCCATCAATCCTTGTGGGTAAAAGGAAGCTCTGGAATCAGGAGAAGTTTTCAACAGCAAAGGTGTTTGAAAATAGCTGAAGGGAAAGGCTTCGGCATTTGCTTTGTTAGTCTGCCAGCACAGGAGGTGTCCAGGCACACACATGGGTATTACCTCCCTGGCGAGCTCAAAGCCTTCGAGTCAGATCCAGGTCTCCTGTGAGATTTTAGGTACCATCTCCAGCGTTAGTACTTCCTCAAAGACAGTCAGATACCAGCACTGAGAACACTCAGCTACACAAACCCAGCTGTCTTCTCCACAGTACTTCAGCATCATTGCTTTTCTCTGTCAGCTGACAGCACTAACAGCCCGAGCTTACATTTCAGGCAGAACTTTCTTGCTGTACCTTTTCTAGCTCCTCTCTGCAACTGGGGATTCTCTTGGAAGCCTCACTGTCTTTTTTGATTTCACCCTCACCGTAATTCTGGTGAGCCAGCTTTCCAGAAAATAATTCTCTGCTCATTTGTGGTCCGCTGTACTCCCCTTTGTCATCTGACATACTCGATTCTGAAGGTGGTTTTTGAAGTAACTCAGAGCAAGGTATTGACTGAACATCTGTAGCCAGTCTCAAAAATACACGTTTGGTTTTCTTTACAAAAATATGTCTGGTTTTCTTTTGAACAGATTTGAGAAAGATCTTTACACCATGATTGGACGCAAGCCAAACTGGTACTGGAAAATTATGTGGGCTTTTGTTAGCCCACTGCTAATTATAAGCCTATTTATTTTTTACCTCACCGACTACATCCTCACAGGAACATTGCAATACCAAGCATGGGATGCCACACAGGTAAAAGAGTTTTGGGTTTGGGCTTTTTTGTAAAAAAAACTTTCCTTAGCTCCTGCAAGGAGACAAGCTTCCTTCCTAACTACACTGTTCCACAAAATGGCCTTCTGAAAGCGAGTAGCTGGAGTCAGCTACCTTAATTTCGTGGAAAGGAAAAACAGGGAAAACTTGATTTAGTGACGACGCAATGGTTCTGTAAAACCACCTAATTTCCCTCTGTGAGGTTCTTAATCAACCTCTCATAGAATTAAATTTCATTCATATTGAAGGCCCAAATATCATCTTTAAAAATACACTTTAAAACCCCCTACTTTCAAAGTATATTTATTTTGAACAAAATTAGTGGTATTTTAACAGAACTGAGCTGCTGCTGGAATATATAGTTTTCATAATTTCCATATACATTTTTCTTCACGGCCAGAACATTTTCTTAAGAATACTGGACTGTGTATTCATCCCAGAGCAATTACTACTGGATAAGTAATCACTGGTTTCATAACCTTTTGTGGAAATGTTTCCACCATGCAGAAACAAAGCACATAATTGTTTTCATGTCACGGCCAATTTGGGACCCACGGTGGGCCTGGCCTGTTGACTGGGCATCAGCATGAGCCTGCAGGCTCCAGGAGAGAAACAGAGACCTGACAGAGGTCAGGGCCCAGCCACCTCATTAAGAAACACAAATCAAGCCAAAAATTGCTCTTTACCAAAGCTTGCAGAAGTTTTCCCCGATCCTGTTGTCAGCAGCTCTGTTCTTGTCAGTTGTCAGTGCGTATGGTTGGACAGAGAGCAGCACTGAGGGCAGCCGTGGGCAGCCTGAAGCCACTTCTCAGAGGTCCTGTTTAGATCCATACACAGAGCTTTGCTCCTGGCCCGACTCGGGGACAGATCCCACAGATCCAACACTGCTTTTCTCCCTTGCAGGGGCAGCTGGTGACCAAGGACTACCCAGGCTACGCCCTGGCGGTGATCGGGCTGCTGGTGGCGGCATCCACCATGTGCATACCCCTGGGAGCACTAGTGACTTTTATAAGGAAGAGACTGAAGAGGGAACGAGTTTCAACTGTTGCATGAAAGCCGACAGCTGGATTTGGGAAGACCTTACCCCCGTCATCAGTGACTGGGCACTTCTGGAAGACAGCAGCAACCATTATTTGTAGCAGCTATTTATAGAGTTGAGAATGGTGGGTGCTATATTGACCAAAAAGTGCTCTTGGGAGGTTCCACAATGGTTTGGGGAAAAAAAAGCTCTTCTGTAACAAGATGAAGCTTTAAAATGGCCTCTGTGAAAGAGGTGAGAAGGAGAAGAGCAGCTCACAAAATGCCAGCTAGCACAAATTCACCAGCATATCAGCCCATTACACGTTAGGTGATTCTTTTCCACTGCTGTACCAGTGCCTGTGTGGAAACATGAGCAACCAAGCATGTTCCTGCACCAAAGTACCAGCAAATTCCCCAACCATTCAAGACACTTAAGCATATTCATTATTTGAAATGACACCTGTACTTCATCAACAGGTGAAACTGTTGAAGTCTGGCAATGAGAATGTGACATTGCTTTCCTATACAGGAAAAATCAGTAGGATGGCTTTGGGAGACAAACGTGGCCAACATGGCTTCTTTATACTTGTGTCCAGCAAAGCAGTGAATATATATATTTATATATGCATATATATGTATATATATGCACACATATATGTGAGCTGCACAAGTTCTCCCACCTCCAGAAGTAAGCTTCCAATTCCAGTATGTAACCGTGCACTGTGCTGTACTTTGTATTTTCTAGGGATGCACTTTAAAGTACACTAGAAGGTATCTGTGATAAAGCTGCTTTACGAGCCCCACCCAAACAAAAGTATGCCATATAATTAGCTTTGACAAAGTTCATATCCAGGTATTCTTTAATCATCAGATGTAACAATCCAGCAGTTCCATGGACCTGGTTAATTTCCCTGTGTAAATGTTTTATAAAGAAAGCAACATGTTTAAATTGCAAGCTTCATGTAATAGAAAACATTAAAATGATATCTATGAACTTTAAAAAAAGTCGCTCTGAAGAAGAACATTAGAGACACACTCGTGGGACAAGGGTTCCTAATACAGTGTCTTAACTATGTAACCATTAGAAGATGGCAAGTGCCTTAGAAAAGAGGGATTAATTTCAAACACTGTTAAAGCACAACACAAGTCTCTCATTCTGGGGCAAAAAGCAAGAGGAATTGTACAGCCCTCAGGGGTGGGCAAAACCTTGACCGTGTCAACCAACAAGATCCGTGTAGTCTGCAACTGCCCTAGAAACAGGACACAGGCCTCCCTCCCCAGGCTTTGCTAACAAAGGAAAGACACCTTTTCACACTTCAGTTTATTAAAAATGGATACCATAAACAAGACCTGTACAAAAAATAGCCGAAATTGCCCAGAATTTGGTAAGAGTTGCATGATGAAAGTTATCGTCTTGGGCCTCCTCTTCCTCTTCCACGACCTCGGCCCCTGCCACGGCCTCTTCCACGGCCTCTTCCAGCAACTTGGCAGGTAAAAGACAAAAGGTAAATCAAGTGAGACCCAGGAATACTTTCATTTCGATTAAAACATTCTGTATTGAGCATAATCACCACACTGCTTCCCTGTGCTAAGACATTAGTTAGGTATTAAGTCTGTTAATGACCAGTAAGTTTCAGGCAATATTTTCATCTTCTGTGTTACTTTTTCCAGTATACAACTGCCACAGGATACTGTCTGTCCTTGGCTTCACTGCAGAAATCAAGTTGGCTGCTTCCAAGTGATTGGGCAATCTGACAGGAAACTAAAATTCCTCTTTTTTCTTTATATATACAGTCTAGATGTTTAGAGAGAAATGCAAATTTTGACGCGCTGTGAGATTCCCAAACTCATCCTGTTCTCAGGCACCATGTGGAAGGTCAGCATTTTGAAAGGATCCCAGCACCCAACAGCTCCTACTGGTCTTAGTGATCCTTCTGCCGACTGCAGATGTGATTCTAAGGCAAAGGTCTTGACTGTGTGCTCCCAGTTTTAATCACTGCTATTTAATTGTAAAGGGAAGACGGAATCATAGGACACACAGCAGGCCACAAGCAACTGCTAAAGGTCGTATGATCCATAGGGTGATAACGTGTCCTTGCACCTCTTTCTCCCAGAGAAATGCAACCCACCAGGTTGCAAAGGCACTCTGCAAACTTTAGATTATTGGTTCATTTCAAACGTGTTTGTGAGTGCAGGGCTCAAAAAGATACCAAAAATTCTGTGGAAGAAGGTGGCTCTCTACGAGACACCCACTGGCATCCACATGCAAGGAGCAGGATGTGACAACTATTCTGGCACATAGGTTAGAAATGCAGGAAAGACAGAAGGAGCAGAGACACAGGACAAATTTGACATAAGCAAGGTGTCATTATTTTGCTGGTAGTACACTGACCCTGTAAAATCCATGGAAGCATCAACCCCAGCTGGAGGGTGACAGCATCAGCAGGTAGCTGTGTTTGCCAAGCGCCAGCACGCTCGGACCCAAGGCACACGTGGCACACACACCCCAGCCAGCATCCTGCCCTTTCCTGACAACTTCACTTGTCAAGGACAGATCAAGGGTTTTACACTTCTGAAGCCCAAGGGCATTTCTGGATTAAGGCAAAGCACAGCACAGCTTTGGCCTGAGAGCGCTTCCGCACACTGCAGATGCAGGGAGCACAAAAGGGAGGTAACTGGAGCGACCAGCTGCTTTCCCTAAAGTGACACCAAGGAGGGATGTTCTTGTCCACACCACATCGTGAGGTTCACGGAAAAAGCAATCTGACCACACTCATTTCTCTGTGAGGTCAGACTGTTTTTAAGGAACATGAGAGGAGCAAAGCCCCTTTGGGAGCCTTATCCTTATTCCCTGTCAAGGCAGCAGCCGCAGCGCTCACACTTGGTGCCGCGCAGCCGAGATTCCTTACCCCGTGTCAGTAAGGTGAGCTCACCAATGCACAACACCCTGCACACCCACATACTTCAACACTAACTACAGGAGAAATGGCACAACATGATTTTAGAGCACAGTTGGCTTTCACTTACAGCTCACTGTTTTAAAAACACACAGATTAACTGCTGGGCAAAATATGTACTGTATGGAAATAGATTTCCTGGGGTTTACTGGGTACTCATCTTTAATAGTGTGGATTAAACTTGAGTAACTGTCTATATTGTTAGGCTTCTAAGGAAAAGGATTTTTATTCAGCAGCACTTTGAAAAAAAAGTTCCAGGAAGAGCAGAGACTGGAACACTACTGAGAGCCAAAGCTGGAGATGCTCTCCCTGGAATACAGCCTAGGTTCCCTCAGGTTCTCAAGTCTCTCAAATTCATTCTCAGAGATACCATTTTTATCCCCCACCAAATGTCAATGAACCGTTCAGCACCCTTTGAGATACCGTCCCGTACTCATTATCTATGTGAAGCTCCCCGTACAAAGCGGGGAAGCACAGCCGACATCTGGAGAAGAGGAAGTGTAAATCTCTTTGGTGCCAACTGAGACACTCAGATAGGTTAAGACTTACTCAAGCTGATAAACATTTACATTTTTAAGAACAGATGCACGAAAAGCCGTAACACAACTTCATGTGAATGAAAGCTCTGCAGATGCCAATGGAGTGGGCAAGGCAGACTGAGCCAGGGCCGTGCCAAACCCTCGGGGGTGAAGGAATTCGATGCCAAACGCAGACGTTCAGACACTCAAACCAGACATCTCCAGACTCACGGCGCCAAAATGCGCACAAAGGCAGAACAGACGAGGAGAGCACAAACTCACCTGCTTCTCTTTTCTTGGATTTGACTTTTGGTTCAACATCCACTAGCAAAGTATCCAGAGGCAAACTGTCGGGCAGGATGAAGTAGCGGATGTTGTTTCCTCGAATGCTCAGCGTCTCCAGCTGTACGGGCTCTCTGTTCTTCAGCGTCATTTTCACTGCTTTGAGATGCGTGTTCATACTGACATCCACTCCTGAAACAACACAAGCCTGAATTCAGGGAGGAGGTCTCTTGGTGCCCGTTTTTAAGCATGCACATGAAATGAGGTTTATCCTGTTCATCAACGCCTGCTTCTGCCACCCATGAATTACTTCAGCCTCTCACAGAATGGAACTACATCTCTTTTCTCTCTTGAATTATGCCAGCTACTAATTGTTGCCTCTAACCTCATGGTCAGAGATCCTTACCCAGGTCCTGGCAATAGCTGCTTTGTAAATGGTTAAAATAACTCCTCAGAACAACAAATAAACTACTGCTTATTACAGGAGGCTAATACTAGTCTTCAGTCCTTTAAAAAGAAGTAAAACAAACCTTGGAGGAGGAAAAATAATCTGGATCACTTCCTTTTTCTATAAGCCTTATGAAAATCCAGCCACAAAAGCAGCATTTATCTTCTGATAAAATACATCCAATACCAGAGTGAATTTTCTATGGAAGTACATAAAACACCCCACTGCAAGGAACAACCACAGTGGTTACAAACTCTGAGAACAGCCAGTATGTAAGAACTGTAGGGAATCAGTACTGTGCACACTATGCTGTGTTATGCATAACCCCAAACTGGATAAAAAAATCTCAGAAGTTTTTATTTTGCATATCAGGAGCTTTAGGTGGGATTTGATCTCCAGCTATGAAGATCAAAATGACAGTGACTTTATTTTCTGTCCTCTCCCCCTCCTAGATTTTACACAGCTCCACCCGACCCAGTCCCTTGGCTGGTGTGAGGGGCATTACACAAAACCTGCCCCTTCATCCCTGCTCCTGCCCTGGCGCCGGGAGGAAGAAGAGATTGTGCAACCTTTTTACAGATTCATAGCAGAAAACGAGAGAAGCTTTGCTCAACAATTAAGCCTGAAAGAGCAGCGAGGTCAGGAGCCCAGCAGTGTGTTTGTTTCCCATCCGGCTGGGTTCAGCAGAGCGTGCTGCAATCGGGCACCCAGGGGGCTCACTCAGCTCTAATCAAAGCTGATAGACCCGGCTGCAAAACAACGCCAGCTCTGAACTCTGCCAAATCCCCACAATTGCTACTGGCCAAAAAAGCACCTGAGCAATCCTCTGGAATAAAATTCAAACTTAACAAGAGTTATATTTTTTTTTTTCCAAGAGTGCCCGAGCAGAAGAGCTCCTAAAAGCTGCCTGGGGATGAGTTTAGGAAGGGAGATGAAGCAGCTCCCTCAGCTCACCCGTGAGGGTTTTGCCTCATGAAACACAATGTAGCCCAGCCACATCACACCTGCTGTCCCTAGGTACAGCTCACAGGAACACTCTCGGAGCAATTGTCCCTCGCTGAGATTATTAAAGCAAACAAAACACTTTGCACATCTTTCAATGCGTGAGAACCACATAATGAACCACACAGAATTCCCTGCAACTTTCAGCTCAGCGATACAAAGAAGCACTTGGTAATCAGGAACTCCCACGAACGGACAGGACAGACCTCTGGCAACAGCAGGGGAGCAGATTCCCTTGGCCAGGATTCCTCTTTGCCCTGTATCCCACACCCAGCCCTGCGTTTTCAAACCCGTCTCGTGAAATCAAACATATGCAAAGATGCATTTCCATCTCGGTTCACCTTAACAAAAAACGTGCTCAACAGAAATAATTAACTTTACTTTTCAGATTAGAACCGCCTACGCACAAAATTTAACCAATGCAAGACCACATCAGCTGGAACAGGTTGCCCAGAGAAGCTGTGGATGGCCCATCCCCGGCGGTGTTCCAGGCCGGGTTGGACGGGACTCTAAGCAGCCTAGTCTAGTGGAAGGTGTCCCTGCCCATGGCAGGGGGTTGGAACTGGATGATCTTTAATGTCCCTTTCAACCCAAACCATTTTGTGACTCTGTGACCGTGCTGCTAAAATTCTAAGAGACTATCAAGCAAGGTTTGGAAGAGTTTGCTTCCTTCCCCCCGAGCCTGCCTGCAGGCAAAGCTGCAGTTGGGCTCAGAGGCTCCCAGTGCTACAGCGAGTTTACAGCTCCCAGCAGAACCTTCAAAACAAAGAAATCTGATCACAAAATGCACCCCCAGCGCCGGTGTGACCACGCTTGAACTCACCCACTACTACACATCAAAGACAATCTGTGACCCACTGAAATTCCCAAGTATTTTCGTGGTTGCCTGTGAAGAGCTGGCTGGTCACAGCCCCCCACTGTTCCCAGCAGCTCCCGGCAATATCCAGGCACTCCTGTAACACAAACACACCTCGCTCTTGCACACAGATGTGAATTACAAAGCCCATCTCCTGCATCTTCCTGTGCCGCTCCCCACAAGAGGGAGCACAGGACAAAAAACTCATTCCAAGCCGCGGCTGCCAATTGTTTGCCGAAAGGCAACGCGGAATATTTTGCTGCATCCTCCCGTCCTGCCGTACCTGTGATCGTTCCATGCACCTGCGTCCCATTCTTCAGCTCAATGGTCACAGTCTCGTGGCTCAGCTTCATTAGAAACCTGGGAATTAAAAACGCATTTAAAAAAACCCAAACCCGTTCGCTTCCCCATAAAGCCGTGTGCGTTCGACAGGCAGCACCAAGCAGCTGCGATTCCTGAGCTCCCAAAGACGGCGCTCATGGATTCTGCTGGATGTTTAGTGACACACTCCACATCCTGCCCAGCCACCGGGAGCTGGGACGCTTGAGCGACACACTGCCGGATCCAGCATCTACTTCCAGGCGAAACAGCCATTATCGTCCAAAGGAGGATCCATTTTACAGGGCGTTACAAGCCCGGGAAGCCAACGCTACGCCAGTCCGGGGGGTTTCCCTCCAAAATGGGGGCGGGGGGGGAAGGCACTTTGCCGAGTGACCCGCGCAGGCCCCGGGGAGGGAGCGCGGCCCAGCACAGCGGGGCCCCCCCGCCCGGCCCAGGCCAGCCCAGCCCATCCCAGGGCTGCTCCCGCCGGGCCCATGCCGGCCCCATCCCAGGC
>VZTA01001617.1:5036-22870 GCA_013398855.1 Mohoua ochrocephala | reverse complement strand
GACAGCGCCTCCTAGCGGCCCGGCGGACCCGCCGCGGAGCGCCGCGCAGCGTCTGGTCCCGCCCGTGGGGGAAAAATGGGAGCGGGGAAGAGAGAGGAGAGGAAGAAATGAGCATGGGGGATGGAAAAGAGGGATGCGGGGAAAAGAAGGATGGGCAGGCTGGGAAGGAGGTGTGGATGGTGAGAGAGGAGCAGATACAAGGAGGGGGGAGAGGGCTGAGCAGCACCTTGGTCTGTGAAGGCCGGGCTTTTCGTAAGGTTTTACAACTCCCAGCTTGCCTTCCGTAACGAAAAATACATTTCAGAAAGGAAAACAAAATAGACTGCTTCACTTTAAACCTGCTTTGAGCTTTACAAAAAGAAAAATCCAAGGCCTAGAACCTGTAAAGCACTAATTTATTGTGAAAAAACTTAAAGCTTCAGCATCCAGAACTGCAATAGTAACAACTTTCTGTCTATGTGTCAGTCTATTCCCCTTAGTGAAGGCAAGAGGGAAAAGACAGCTTCCATTTGCACCTATTGGTGTGGTCCATAAGGCCCTGAAGTGCCCCTGTGAGGAAAGAGGCAGAGAGGCATTGGCCCTGGGATGCAGCACTGGAGCACTCCAGCCACAGCAGCTCTCGGACAGAGATCCAGCCGCGGCAGGGCAGTGGAACATCGCACGGTGCAGACTGACAGCAGGCACCGTGTGAGAGCATCACTGCTTGAGCACGGCAGAGGAAGAGCCCCACCTGCAACCAGCAGACACAAAACTGAAGCATCCATCAGGTGGATGCTAAGGAACATCCATCAGCTCCTAAGGAACAACTTGGGAACGGTCTGCTCCAAAGCACAAAATGCACCACAGGCAGTACATCTAAAAAAGTTGAACATTTTATTGTCATTTAGGAGTATTACACCATTTGTGATTTTAGAAATACAGACTCTTTGCAAAGCACTGAAAGACAGGTGCCTTCCAACTTCTAAACCCTACGTTATTCTATGTCTTACAAACCTTTTATGTTAGCAATTCAAGTTTGGTCTTTGCTGCAACGAGTTCTTCACCAAAGATGCAACAACTTAGTTCTAGACTGCAAGACAACTGAGCCAAGTTTCAAACTCCACCTGCCAGTGAGCCACCAGAACCACTGCTTTCAAATATTGAGTCTATGATGTTCTTGTACTTTGTGCCCATGAGGGAGTTCACCTTTGAAAATTTTAAGTTAGGAGGATTTTCCAGTTAACCACCAACTGGTATTTTTCCATTACAGCATCTAGAAGCAAATGGATACTTTGCAAGTACTAGTGCTCATGAACAGGTTATGTTTACACAAAACCCAGAGAGGCCTCCAGAAACATTCAAGGTTAAAATGAACAGTTGCAAAAGGAAGAGAAAAAAAAAATAAAAGAAAAAAAGAATCTGTACATATTTTCAGTCATAACACAAGGGAACACTGGAGTATCAGTGTTTTGTGTTCTAGCTTCAATAGTGACACCTGTGCTAGTCCTAGTAGTATTCTACATGTTTGTCCCTTCCCCCCCTTTAAATTTTATACTCGCAATCTGAATATACAGCTGTACTTACAGGAAATATTAAACAATGCACAGCGCCTTAAGCAAGTTCCATGTCTGGTTTTGAACAAACCATATAAAATAAGTGACAAAATAGTTTAAAATTGGTCCTTATTTTTATACAGCTTGGAAGCACTAAATTTAAAGACACACATTAACCAGCACAAATTAGTCTGCAGCTTTTTTTTTTTCTCCTTTTTTTTTCTTAAAAGAGTGTGTTACAGTATCATGCATGAAAAGCAAGCTGCTGCTCCCAAGCAGAAATACGGAGTTTAGACTTAATGCTTTCTCCTCAGGCTGTTATTCCTTCTTTCATAAATTATTTCAACATAACCAAGGACAGAAGCAGCTGACTAGCAAAACAATATGAAGTTCACCTTTTATGTTGTGACCCATTCTTAAAGTAGTGAAATACTTTGGAACTTTAGCATAAGGAAGGTTGAATAAACACTGCAAAGGACTTTTACATTCTTTGATTTCGTTTACACCTTTAGAAAGAAAATTCTACATTTTAACTCGCTAACTACTGGATTTTCATATGGAGACTGTAGTATTGAAACAGTGCAAGACATTTGCAACTTCAGGAACATCCAATTACACTGCCCTTTCACCCAAACAATGATTAGCAGAATATTGCATCAGTTCTAGATTAACAAGACAGGACAAAAACCTCATTTTAGAATAGCATTAGGATTCAAAAATCTTTCATATTTAGTGAAAAGAATCCACACACAAATATGCACGAAGGACTCCTTAACACAGACTCTATCACAACAAATGTAATCCAGCTGTAAGTCTGGACCTAGACTTTTTATTGGTATGAAGCCACATTTGTTCAGAGACCACTATCAGATGTTCCATTATTAATGCTTCAACATTTGCGTATTTTGAGACATGAACAGCATCAAAGCTCTCTCCTGTCAAGACCTAAAAACCAGCTGAACCAGCCCAGGCAGAGTACGAGCTTAAGCAGTCCCCCCCCTTAAGCTCCAAAATATTCCAGACACCAAAGAGCTGGCTTTTGTCTTTGCATTACCCTGGTAAGAGTGGAGCCCTGTCCACTAATGCAATATTCCAAAGACCATTGCAACTAAGACTGTGAAGTCAGGTCTCAGTTGAAAGCTACCACCACCACAGGACACGGTTTCCTTACCCCTGACCCCCCCATTGCCAAGGAAGAATGTTCGTAAGGGCATTATTTGGTGTGGAAAGCAGGTCAGTAGAGACTCCAAGAGTGGCTTGAAGAATCCTCAGTACCAAGCCGCTTTCCACACACACAAATTCAGTCCATCTTCTCCTTCTGGACCAGCTTGGGTGCATCTACGAAATCCTTGCCGTTGTAAAGGATGATAGCAAAAGTTCCAAAGCTGGCACTTCCCCAGAAAAGCACATAGGCCAGTGTCTCAGTCCATGTATCACCTGGGAAGAAGAGTCAGATAAAACTTTTAGGTCATTATCTCCAACTACCAGAGAGTTTTACTTTAGTAGAAATGCAAATATTTCAAGCTCTCCCTCAGAGATCTGTTGTCAAATGAAATCAGAAGTCTTTCACAGATCTTCTTCTGTTTCCTCATCTTGGAAAACTTGTATTTGCCACAGAGTTCTCGGAACACATTGAACAGAGATCTACGGAAGTCAGTCAAGAGCTCTACTGGCTTTTTTTCTCCAAAATTCAAGGCGAAAGCAGAAGGCAAAAGCCTTCACCACTCCCAACACAGATTTAGATTAAAGGGACATCCATCAGAACCAGGCTTGCACCTGTATCTAACAGTTCTGAACTGTCTTGCTGCCCAAAATTAGACAGATATTCCTCTGGGGCTTCATCCAGCCTACAATAAAGCTACAGGTCTATCAAGGTGCATCTAAATTTGGGGACAATTAACTGTTCCTTAATTGACTTCTACATGAGTTTTAACGTTGTTTTCTATAGCACCTCAGTTTTTTCCACATTAGTACAGTTTAGCACTGTATCATTAAACTCAATCTCCAGAGCCACGCTCAAGCACCTTCTAGAATGACTGAGAAGCAATTCTATACTGACTGGTTACTGGTAACCCTTTACACAAAGTTCACAGAGAAACAAGCCAGTTTTATAAAATTAAACTCAATAGCGACTTACCAGCCATTAGCAAACAAATAATGCACATGGAGAAAGCGACCACCATAATAATAGGCAACTGAGGAAAGAGAAAAAGAATCATCACTTGATACGGCAGTACATATGTTCCTTAATTTCCTTTAAGATGGGCTGTACTGTAAAGCTATTTACTGGCTTTGCAATGAACTTGCTTTAGTTCTCAATTCACACCTGCATTCAGGTACAAATGAAAGTTTGGATAGTTCCAGAATTTTGAAGAGTGTGTTCAATAACCACGTTGAGAATTAAAATACACCTCCTGTGCATTAAAAGAGAGGTTGAGGTTTATGCTTTGTTTAAAAAAAAAAAATACACCAGTTAAACCCATTACGTTCCCAAATCCCATTTCAAAATAGAAAGGGAAGGGTGAAAAAAAAAAAAAGACAGTAGGGTTTTTGTGTTACAGTCTGTGCTTCTGCTTGCAGTGTGAGAAAAGGACTTGACGAGATTCTTCTGCAGAATGAAACAGTCACTGATAGTGAGTAGTATAATTCCCCCCTTTCCACCTGGTGAAGCATATTTTAAGAAAAGCAAGCAGCAGTTTTTCCAATACCTCAAGGACACTCCATTTCTTGGCAAGGGAACTGTCTGGGTCTAATCCTATAAGCAGGTATCATAGAGACATTACCAGATTACAGGGATGCTTCATGACTCAACAGACAAGTCCTACTTAGGCATAACGAAGCCAGTGACTGAACAGTTGTGTTTCTCTTATCACAAATAAAGTCTCCATACTCACAGCTAAGAACTTCCAATCTTTCTTGACATGTAAAGGACTAGCAGGTTCTACTTCATCCACTGAATAATTTCCAAGAAAAAGATCAATTGCATCCTGGAAGAGAAAGGGAGGGCAAGAGTTAGAATGCACAGCAATGTTTATCAAATACCCTTCCCCATGGTTAAAAGCTTAACTTACTTGTCTAAATCCATCAGAAAAGTTGTTTTTGTAATAACGTATTAATGAGTTCCAGCCATCCATTATTAAGCCCCACTGAGTTCTCTTCCCAGTTCTGCAAAAAGAAGTTGTGAAAAATATTCAAAATAGACGTATAAATTCAGGACTATAATTTCAGATTTACATTCTGTCATTATATCCAGATGTGTACTACATTAAATGAACACCTGCACAGGAATACATTTATCTAGTGCTGCCTCTGCATTATTACCACACAAACTTGTAACAAAATTGGAAAATAAAATGACACTTCTTTCCATCACACAGTATAAATGCGCATCTTCACGGCACACTGCCTTGATTCTCATTTCCAGACAGCCTCTACTTTCACATATACACAGCAAAGAACAGCGTTCTGGAGATTTTAGTCTGACTTTGTACCAACTGAACTGTTGCAAAAAACTCATTTATGGCCTATGCCCCAGATTAATAAACTTCTCAGATATGAGGACTTGAAGAAAATCCCAAACATGCTCAGAACCCCTTACAAGAAAGGCTGACTTGCCTTGTGTAATCGGTCTTTAAGGCACCAGTTCCAGCATACTGTTTGGCACAAGCATTAGCATTATCAGCCCATGCTGTGAATAGGAAAACAATAAGAAATATTAAGGAAGTTATACACTCTCTTCAGAGAAAAAGTCATTGTCTGAACTCTATAAACAGCCTACCATTTTTGTAGATTTTCTCAAAGTCTGCTTGCTCTTCAATTCTCTGTCCCACATGCAGAACACCTAGTCTCTGAAACAAAAAGCTCATTGAGGCTTGCTAGGAGTTTGATAGAAAAATTAGGATTTGCTTTCAGAAAAAGCTGTATTTATCAAACTTGAGTCTAGTCAATGCAGCCCAAGTAAGGAGTACAGTAACTCGACTCTTACTGAGAGTTCACATTACATTTCCATTCCAAATGGAAAGCCTCTCTCCTCTTCCAGCTTGTTAAAGAAGAGTAAAATGTTTACCTGAAGCTGGGCCTGGAGAGACCTGCGTGCTAACAAGCTCTGGATCACGTTGGTCCGATCCAGGCAGTCCATGCAGTTACTGCGGAACGTTCCTTCCTGCTGAGTCACAATTTTACCCTCCGAGTCAACTAGAAAGTAACTAACACATAAAACACATGTGTTTAGAGATAGCAGTCCACATAAACCACATTTTCACAAGTAAGTATCCTAGCAACCAAAACACAATTGTCCTGAGCATTTGGCGAGTTCTCAGCCGTGTCTTCGAACTTTGATGCCTCCCTGAATTCTTGCCACGCTGGAAAACAGCATCAATGGATCAACACTTAGCAATCTCAGGGCAGTATTCACTCTTACCACTCAGAAAGCCAACCAGCAATATTGACTTATATGCCACAGGGAAGAGCAGCTTCTGGTGCAAAATCAGGGACTTGTATTTTTTTTTCCTAGTTATTTTAGTGTTCCAGCTCCACAGATATGAAGATCATTAGCAGAGCCTAACAGCAGAAGTAACCAGATTTGTTTATAACTGGTCACCCAGTTCAATCAATCTAAGCTGTCAGGCACAATTCTTCCAGGAAGGTAGTCAGATTTTTTAAGGCCGCTTGGAAAACATGGACAAATCTGCTACTGTCACAAGCCATTCTCTCCATTACGTGAACATGTGGGGGAACCAGATATTCCCTCTTGCATATGCTAATTGTTACCTCAATCTTTTTAATCCACTAAACCAGGAGTTGACAACAAACAGCTCATTTTAAATACTGAACTGCACACACGCATTCCAATACTGAGCTGGTAGAACAAATACTCCAATCTACTTATCAGCTGGATGTGTGAATGGGACAGAACTATGCCTGTCCTGCCGCAGCATGGAACTTCAGTTGTCTACAGATTTACAGATCATAATCTGTAGGTGAAGCTACTCCAATATGTAATTATGAACTCTGAATGTGGACCAGCATATGATCCACTGTTGAGCATTTTAAGATTATCAAGTCCAGAGTGATGCCGTACTACAATCAGGAGCCTTTGAAGCACATGAATTTACTTTGATTAACCTTGTGCTGTCTTTTTAAGAGCCATTTTCATCATTCTTGAAACAGTTTGGTTAAACCATGTCTTATATTGTTGCAGACTAAAGGAGACAATAATACCTGTGAAATCTTCCTTTTCCCCCCTGAGTTTTGCCTACAACTGATATTAGGATAAGATCGTTTGTTATCATCCTAATTAACTAGAAATGCCTATTCTTAAATGCTGAGTCTCCTATAGCTGCTCTAAAAAATTTAAAAACGAACAAAAACCACCTCCACAAACCCAGCTCTCCTTTCTGACAGATCTTCCACAACTGGATTTACTCTGCAGAAAATAAGAGTTGTTTACCTCCCTAGGGGTTGCAAAACCATTTTCTATGAAGATCAGAACACAGACTTTTCTGTTCCTATTTAAGCAATAGTCATTACAGATGAAATAAAACAAGTTAAGTTAGAGCCAGCCTAATCTTGAGAAAGAGTCTTCAAGTTTGTATCTTGTTTCAGAGATGAATTGCTTTTTTTTTTCTTTTTTTCATTTCAAGGAAACCAGGTTATTTTCTATGCCTCCGATGGCAGCTGACAGCAAACAAGTTATGGGATTCAGTATTAATTCTGAGAATAAAGGAGCCTTGCTGTACAGGAAAAACCTACAATCTTATTTCTCCTTATTTGAGGTGCTCAAAGTCAATTTATTGATTTGGTCTTTATGAGTTTTTAAGGCCTTTTTTTTTGTGGTGGACAGAATATTAACTACAATCTGATTAATTTATATCATTCCCATAGCCATCACTCCAGGTAAGAGACTTTATTAAGAAGACTCCTGTTCCAGTCCACATCTTACCTCGTTTTATCTTGTTAGGATAGACTACACCACTGCTAGTTTTGTAATGTTTTAGCTGATCTACTTTGTGCTTTAGGCACAAGACTTCAGGAACGGGAAGGAAGCAATCAGAAAAGCAGAACAAAGTAAACTATTTCCCTAGCAACCCACACGTCTACAAGTAGCTAAGACCAAAAACACACTTGCAGGACTAAAGATTTAAGTTGATTTGGACATTTTGTGTATTTTTATATGACTAAAGAAAATAAGAATTTGTTTCCATGTGGGTTACTTATGCTAGCAAGGGCTAACAATCAATGCCAGTGCAAGGTTTGGAGCCACAACATTGTGTATGTTAGAGAAAACATTTTTACAAATGCCTGTGGAAGGAACACCCAGTGTTTTACACAAACAGTTTGCTGTCAATACCACCTGGAATTACTACTGGATGAAAGAAAAATATCATCTAAGGAGACTTTCTTTTAAATAGCTCCAGTTGTATGCATGCTCATTTCTTTGTCTAACCTTTTACCCAACCTTACAAAGGCAGCTCTTGTCACAACTCAGGGTTGCTGCAATTCTCAGACCCCCTTTATTGAGAGGTAACATGGGCTCTACATCTCACCCACGGCCAGGTCTCTAACCTTGCACACGGTATCAGCAAGACACCAGAGACATGGACGCACTAATGCACACAAATGCACCTTCTTCACAGAAGATTACTTGTCTGTATTGCTGTGCCTTAATGCGAGACAATAGAAACTATGAGGAAGTGCTCTCATTTTACACAGCACAGAAGTGAAAGAACTGCAGAGCCTTACCTGAACTCATCTTGCTGCTCTGCTAGTTGATCCATCAAAATCTGAAGCCGATCCCACCTCATCCGACTGCACTCTTTATGGAAGTCAAATGCCACGTATCTGTTCAGAGAGAGAAGCATCTTTTCAGATTACATATGTACTGCAGTGAAGGTTACAGAAAATCCTGCAGCAAAAGGCTGATTATAACACAGGTAGTGACAGAGGATTTGTTTTTCTAGAGATGACTTTCAGCACATCTGTAGATTTTGTCAGTGCTCTGTAATCTTCCAGATCCTGCACCCTTAGTGTGAATGGTGACACCACTTAAAATTATTTACAAAATGACACTAGTCTGGGAAGCACACAATTCAGTTCCAAGTTCTATGTTCCATTCTATGTTCTGGCTAGTATTTTTTCTCCAGAAAGTACAGAAGGGATATGAATCTTATTGAATGTCTTTTTCCACACCAGGATTCTTTCGTTCTCTGTTCACTTTGAACTAAACACAGGTGTTGAAATCCAACATTCTTTGCCGGCATAACTCCCTCGATAACTCTCTAGAAACCTGAGACAGGTTCTGTTTGAACAGCTAACCTATCTGTTGCAAGGAAATTAAGCAGCTACTGACTTGGAACAAAATTTTAACAGCCAATTTCTGGCGAGAAGTGTTCTAAATGAGTGGTGCTTGATTAATTAAGTATTCGTATGTATATGCTTGCTGTGAATTACAGGGCATTACATTCCTCCCCTCAAGCATTCAAAGTTACTTGACAAGATTTCAGGACTATGCATGAAGAAAGATGGTCTATGCACACTCAAACAAGTAACTGAAGACTCAAGTTTGACTCTGGCAGGTAAATGCCATCAAAAACAATTAACAAAGAAAGTGGATTTTGGTAGCAATAGTAAAATGGGGCTGCCAAACACCACTTTTGAACATATACAGAACATCACCAAAATGCACCTTCACATAACTTCACATCTTTGTTTCCACCAGATGACTTTATAGCAAATATGCACAGAATAAAAAACCACAGCACAGTAATTTTAAGGATAAGGTAGAGGGGCAAATATCTGTGCGAGTTGGATTCGAGCCCTCCCTCCAGAAGTTAATGAAAGCGAGCACAGACAGGTTGTAAAGTTGTGTACTGCACTCAGCATTCCCACAAAGAGATGGAATTTCTCATCATCCAAGTACATTCTCCACTCTTGGCCCTTTGTTACACTGAGCTCCAGGCATTTAAATTACTTGTTCCCCTTACTGTTCCATCCTGTTTTGCTCACACTCAGCACTCCCTCACTAAGTTAGCAAAGTAACCAAGCCCTTTTGCCAGAAGCTACTTCTGCAGGGCATGATTTTCTTTTTCCTAAAATGCAGAAGACCTCCATCGCATACTAAGACTCCAATACTGGGATTACCATTGCCTCTGAATTTCCTTCTTTATTCTGCCTGTCTCCTCTCTTAGCAAGTTACTTCATAAACATAAAATGCAAACAAATCGGAGGGTTGGTAAAGGCCCCTGAAGAAATGACCACTCTGTGGGTCTCAGAGGCAACGCTTAACTTGTAACACAGAATGTATCACTTCATGTCTCATGTACCTGACCATTCCATTTGCCATGCTGTTCACCATTTTCGAAAAGGTTTGCTCAAGAGGCTTCTCTGAGCCTTTTTGGTTAACCTGGGAAACGGGAAAACAGAGAGACAGAATTACTCAAAAGCCTGCTTAAAAGAACAACAGCTTTTTCAGGAAGAACAAGTGAAAGCATACCAAGTTGACAATCATTTGCTTTCCATAGCTAATTATTTGTGAGTCAAAATGTCTTTGGAAGCCATCCATCTGGAAGAGAAAGGAAATGTGTTGACAGATGTACACTACACTATCAAGATCTGTTCTTTACAAGAAATCTCCATTATTATCTTTTTGATGATCCTTATAACTAAGTGTTTGATATTCTCTGTTGTGCCAATACATTTCCACTTTCCTCCTCCCAGTCCATCCAGACCTCCTCACTAAACATGCTGCAGATAAGGAGTATTGTACAGCTACTAAAACTGCTGCAAAATGGATCCGAAGAGAAACTACCCCCACTGATGTCTGCATTTTCTTTCAGCCTTTGAATTCATGATAAGCAGTACAAGGCTTCTTGATATTTTATAAAATAAAGCTCAATCCAGTATTGCTGATTTTTATTCTTCTGATTACAGTTTGCTGCCCTATCACACAAACATGAGCCCAGTAACACGTTCAAAACCCAAGACACAAACACTCACATACATGATTTACTGACTTGCTGATCTGTGGCTTTGGTTTATACTTGAGGTTTGGTCTTTGAGACCAGAAAAAAGGAATAGATCCACGGGTCTGCAAAAGAATGAAAGTGGTTTTAAACAGCAGAATTTACAAAACTCATCTGACACTTAAAAATAAAGCAGACTGGTTTATTTTGTTAAACTAATTCAGTCTGTTTAATTTTATTTGCATATCTTATATACAATCTACATTTAAGAACACAGACAGAGCTATCTGTGTATCTATGTTCCTTACAGTGACTTTACCTGAACAAACGATGCTTTGCTCCCCTTGTAATGCACAATTTGTTCTGTCTCAACAAAGTTAGCGGCGTGCCCTTCTGAATCAATGCCTGTGTAGGAAAAAGGCCCTGTTAGCCGGCTCAGCCTGCCTGCAGAGCAGCGACAGCACAGCAGCAAAAGGCTTCCTTCCCTTCCCTTTTAAGTCCTCACAGGAAGCACAGAGCTGCCTGACAACGTAAAAGTAAGCTCAACCTTGGTAAAAGTTTACCATGATCTGCAGCAAATTTAAGCAGAACTGTGCTTCTTCAAGTTAACACGTTTTGATATTTCTAGCACTAGAAATTATCATTTAATAATGAAATAAAATACCAGTGCTCTGACACCAAAATATTCACAATTCTATAACAATGGTACTGCAGAAACGGACTAATTTCTTTAAAAGTATGTATGTTGGGACTAAGAACAGAGAAAGTAATTAAAGTTCATTTCCCTGTTTGCTTTTTAACTTGAAACAATTAGAGAACACCACTCAGGGCTCCCCTGCCAGCACCAATGATGCTCTTAGCTGGATTTACTGCTGGACCAAAAGGACTATTACACACTTGCATTTAACACCAATGAAAACAGTCACGTGTTGAAAATCACTACAAAACCTCTACAGTGATGTCTTAGAGACATAAAGAAGAGTCACTTTTAATAAATACCAGAAAATGCTTCAGTTCCTAATATCTTCTTTAGAGGAACAACCTCAAGACAAATGAAGCAATTTTTTTTTGCAAGCCATTATACAGCAACTACTCAAAGGTAACTCACATGTGCAGATGGAACACACATTATTTTTGAAATACATCAATTTTCTCTTTTACCTCTCACATAGTAGCGTACGCCAGCCCTGAAACAGCTTCTTCTGGAGACAAGCAGCCAGTCAAAACACTTGCCATTAATAGAACAAGAGTGCATAGTGATAACTGATGAACAATGCTAAGGAAAAACCCCAATAGGAGTTTCATTAGGATATTTTTATACATCAACAGGTAGGAAACATCAAGGAACCAAGAGACTACATTCAAATAAATCTGTAAACATTCTCACCCCCACAACAGTTGGACATTGAACTTGAGGGACGGTAACATTAGGATCAATGTGCACATCGCAAAACAACACTGTGGTGATGTCACTGATGAACAGACATTAAAACTGCTGTAATTTTGAGAAAATGTGAGTCTGAAGAAGATTATTCTGGGTTCTATGGTCCTAATTAAAAATTCAGAATCTATCTCATCCATAATTTTATTAAACTACCTTAACAGTTTCTTGCCCCTATTGCTTTTATTGCTTTTAAAAATTAACAACTACTTCAAAAATTACCTCTTCAAAATTTTTTCTAGGCTTTTAGAAGAGTAAATATCTCAGAGTATATACTTTGCACCCATAAGTGCAACACACATCACATCTACAAATACCAGAACTAGCAGTAAAGCTGACTGGCTTTCAAATCCATGTGAAGAAAAAGAGAATGAACACACATCAAGACTCCAGTGTGAGCTTCTTACACAAGAATGGTTTCCTGCCCAGGCTGCAGACCCAAAGTGCCAAATGCACCTGGGACTAACCAACAAACAGGGGCAATGACAACTAGTCTCAGTTTTAGTCTTGTTTTGTGCTGCTTATAATGGCACTTATTTGGACTGCAGTAAGCTATCAAGTCTAATGGAGACGAGCATTCACGAAAAATTTCTCAAGGTAGATTCAGCAGCTTTCATGTTTTGCCCCTAAAAACTGAAACCTACCACTTTAAAGCAAGCAAAAGATCAGAATGGTCAATTTTTTAATTAGTGTACTGCAGTCTTCTCTTTGAGGAATCTAGATACTTTGTCTCAAGTAAAATTTAGGTTCTGCATCTATTATTCAAATGGGACATAAAGCAGCTGTGTCACACGAGCACCTCAGTTGTGTTAAAGAAAACACTGATTTCACACGAGTCATCTTGATTTCTGTTTGTATTTATGCCAATACTGTTTGTAAACAACCCAAAAAAATATAATACAAATTGACCCCACCCAGAATGTTCTCACAATTTATAAATTAAGGCTGAAAAATACCCATTCCTCTGTTTTCCTGGAAAATTACTGCCAGGTCCTCCGCTCTTTAATTCAACATTTGTACAGCCAACAGTATTCTGCAAGAAAGGTTACCTCTAACCTTAGCTGCTTAGTGATTGTCAGCCTATTTTCTGTTGGCAATCTGTCCTCACTTAAAATGACAACTTGCTATTAGCAACTTCCACATACACAGAAAAGGACAAGACAGAATTTACTGTTCTTTAGAAAGGTTTCTGCTTTGGAGCAGCAAGGGAAATATCAAACATAGTTTAGGGCTTTAGGTGATCAAAATCTCAACTACTCAAGTCCATTATCTCTCATCACTGGAAGACTAGAAGCCCAGTACACATAGTTGAAAACAATATATTTGGGGGGGGGAAGGAACCTCTGATATTATTGAAATATCTACTAGGGGCACTGTAACAGTTCTGCTTAGGGCTCTTCCTAGCACTTTTACTGCTAGAAATCCAATTTCTTCAAATTCCTGAGTTCTCCAAGGTTTTGCTGTAATTCTAATTTAACCAAACATTGCTTATGCTAATTATTGATATAGTGAAAAAACAGGATTGAGGAAGGTGTTAATTGCAGTCTGTCAGTTGTTAATTGCAATTTACCCAGAACTAGCAGCATAAGGATTAGGGTGTTTCGACAGCTCCCTTTTGCTATCTTCCCTTTGTCTCTCTGCCTACTCCCACAACATTTTCCATTAAATGAAGCCACAGGAAAGAAGGACTGGAGATCTGCCAGCTGCTGACAGTCCTGCCAGATCAACCGATTCCATCTGGAAGCCATTCCCTGCACACACCTGAGAGGCCTTTCCAACAGAGGAACAAAGCAGAACATGGCATGAGTTGCACTGTCCAGTCTCACCAGTCCTTTTCACGCTGTCTGTCCAGGAGCAACTACCTGGGACTTACTGTTGATCACACACTGCCTCCAGAAAGCATTCAGCTTCCTTGCAGCATTCATCTCCTCTCAAAAATAAACTCATGACTGCTCTGCTAAAAAGGCTGTTAGCCAAAGCGTTGGTGCAGGAAAAGCAGCTGCCTAGGAGAAGCTAGGTAGCCTTCAGAAGAACTTCTTATCCTTTTATTCATCAACAGGAACATCCATAAGCACTCCTTCAAGTCAAAACTGTTCTCCCTTGTTTTGTATCTAAAGTAAACACATCCTTATAGCAAGATAAAAAAGTACTAAAGCTGATGTAAGAGCATTTGCCATATTAATCTTAACCTTCCCACTGGAAGACAGTTATGCAAACCATGCCTGTAAAGTTAAATACATTAAGCCTTCAAAGCAGAATATTCAAGGGCGTTAACACACGAGTGGGCCATCAAACAGTACGTAACACCCATTTATGAGCAAACTACAACTTATTTCTGACACTCTGCTCTATGTTCTAACTGCCAGTGAAACAATAGAGCAGCCTCAGCAGCAGCCATTTTGCTACTGGACTACCCACATCCAGCACTCAGGTTTACAACACAAAAGGATACATCCATGCATCACTGGCGTAGCAAACCTATGGATCTGAAACACACAAACACATGTTACAAATATTAAACACTAGCAGCCAGAAAAGATAAGCGAGTGACTATGCTTTGCCTAAGGGTTTTGTGATAGTTTTATGTACTTTCTATAGTTTACTTTTTGTTTAGGGTGAAACATTCCTTTCTGAGAAAAGAAGTCCAGGGAAAACAGCAATGTATGTAATCCTTATTAGCAGGATGAGAAAGGTGAAAGTCTAATCCTAATTAAGCAGCCTGGACAAAAAGCAAGCTGCTTTGTCCTCCCTATACATAGCATTTACTCCCCTACAAACATGCCAGATATAAAGCAATACTTGCTGAAAATCTTTTGACATGGTGTGTTTGCTTTACCTTCACAGCAGGACATATGCAGAGATGGTAGTTACAGAAGCCTTCAGTAAGATATATTTTTATGTGATTAATACTTAAATGCTTGTTCCAGGTTTTTTCCTATCCTGCCATTCCTGAGTAACTTAATCTTTCAAGAAAACTTTAAAGTTCTCCAATACTAGAAGTCAGAAATCCCACACTTCATTCCCTAAAACTGTTCCTGCATCAAGCCACCTGTAATCAATGTGAGGGGAAGTATAGCCTAAAATACCAGTTATCTCCCTTTTCAGCTTCTGTGTTTTGTCCCCTACATCTGTTTTCACTAACCAGCCACACTTGGCTTTCCTTCGCTGTTCCCACCACAGCTTCTCTCTCATTTCCCAAGCTTTATTTGCATAGCACTATGTAAACTTTACACCCAGTCATATGCCCCTGGAATATGCACAACAGCCCTTCTCTAATTCATATCTTCACATTCCAGAAGCACTGCACAATCCAGCCTTTTGGAACAGTGCTGTCTAAAGTAGCAGCACATCTCCACAGGTTACCGAGGCAGAAATAGAAGCCATGCGTCATTTGCTTTGATAAATGCAAAGCACTGATGGGGAGAGGAGGCTGCTGTAGTGCAGGCAATTCGGGGAGTTTAAGAGACAGAGGATGTCTCCACTAGGAAGGAGCTGAGACAGTCTGGCCATTAAGGTGCCACAAGTTGTGGCTCGTGGTCATGTACTTGTATTTGCTGGACTAAATGAATTCAAAGATTACATTGTGCTAATCTTCATTTGAAATAAACGGAAAGAATCTAAACAGTCAGTCTTACTCTTAATTACCAGCTTCATCATCTATTCGCTAGGAAAATGGAATTTAAATTGCACTCATGGAGAATGAGGTAAGACAGTCTTAGAAAAAAAGTGATGAACTGGACCTTGCCTATAGCCAAAAATAAATAAGTAGCTAAACTTCAAAATGCTTGAGAAGCGTGTGCTGTGCAGTGTAACTTCCCCTTTGGTTTATATGAGCAGGTGTCTTCACAGCACAGGATCTTCATATACAGACACTTCCAAAAAATTAGCTTTCTAGAAGTACTACTGAGGACATGGACAAAGTTGGAAGTTTGAAAGCAGAAGACTCACTGTGCTAAACTAGATGATGAACAGCCACGTTATACTAGATTCTGGCTGTCTGAAAGAGACAGAATTACAAAAAGCTGTTGCATACTTATAGTAAAAGTATATTTGTTCTCTGTTAACCTAATCATTATGAAGTGTTTACCTCTGGTTGAGCAATAAATTCTCTCAGAAGGTGTCCATTCCATACAAACCGTGGATCTGCCTGCAGCAAGAAAAAAGCCAACATGCTTTTAGAGACTGTCAGTTCTGTTTAATTCAACATAAAGGCAATATCATACTATCCATGTGTCACGCAAGGTTAGGGGAACAGGTACGAATGGAGATGAAGTTCCCTTCTTTCATCAGCAGCCTTCATATCCTCAACTAGAAATCTAAATAAAGACTGGAGAGAACTGTTCTTTTAACTATTCTTAAGGGTGTTGCCTGACACTTCTAAACCATTAACCACTGAGCTGGAGAACATAATGCTTTGGTGGCTCTATACTGGGGTTGTTTCCTTCCACCAGTACTGTTGAGAAACAATAAACTCAAATATCAAATAAAAACACCCACACAAACACAGACCAGACTTCTCTTCCAGAGGCAAACTGGAGATGTTCGAAATTGCCACCATTCTTTTGACAAGCCAGTGCACTGCAGCCATGGGCATATGAAATTACACTGAAATAATCTTAACCATCCAAGCTCTGAATTTACCTGAAACTGAAGCCTTTTTACTGTACTTTCAAACAACCTTCTGAACTGACACAATTTTAAGGCAAACCAATCCTTTTGTGTCCTTGCTCTCCATGGCAGGAGTACACCCAGAGCAGCATTTGACGACACAAAACAATCTCCAAATGTAAACATTTTTTCCAATATTAAAAAACCAAACCAAAACAAAACCCCATCAATATAGACACAAGAGAATGTCAAGCTCAAATTACATTTGGCTGTTGTCTTTAAGACAAAAGCAGCATACTAAAATCATGCTTCACACAAAGAATTGGAATACTTTAGACAGAATACAACATCCCAAGACTGACAGCTATAAAACCTGCAGTTCTATTCCAAGTTATCCTGGAAAAGAATACGAACACAAGCACAATTTATTCCACTTTGGATTCCTCCCTCCATTCCAGGTCAAAGGAATTATTTGCTTTCTCACAATTTTTCTGCTTAACTCCTTCTTATTGTAATTAGAAGCGTTCAATACTAAATTAGAGGGAAAATTTCATTTATCTTGGATTTTTCAAAATCCATTTAAAGTAGACCGTAGACAGTACTTCCAACTGCCAATCTGGAAGTGTGACATCACATCAGAACAGATCCCTGGAACATCACACTGCTCACAAACTGTAAGACTTATGTGGACCAGTGTGTTCAGACACATCCTGTAATAGCTTGGATAAAACACCGGCATCATTTAAACACCATCTGCATAAAACTGACTGACAACTTCCAACACACAGACTCAAATCCTTACCCTCTCCAGAAGGCTCATCTCCTGGAACTCCGGGCTCGTGTTGGCCAGCCGCTGCAGGGTGTGTGTTAGGTCATAGGTGGTTGAGAAGTAAAACCCATCCACGCTCAAGACGTGGTTAAGCATTGATAAAAATACTTTATTGTCCTGCAACTGTTGAGATGAGGAAAGAATAGAAGAGCTGTCATATACTACTATCAAAATATTTCACTTTTGTAAGCTACCACTACTTTTTGAAGTGATGAGATGAATTTTGCTAGTGCTCTAGCAATACATGACATCATCCAGAGATTACCATACAAGAAGGAAAGCATGAGAGTGCAATTCTGATACCAGTTCACTGATAACTTGCAGCTAGCACACTGCAACCAAATTCTGCAACAACAGTGGAGAGCAGAGAACAGTATTCCTGTGAGGTAAATAGCTACTGATATTAAACTAGTTCTAACAACTTGCAAGCAAGAGGGAAGCTGTTAGTTTCCCTGAAAACCATT
>VZTA01001616.1:209646-228349 GCA_013398855.1 Mohoua ochrocephala | reverse complement strand
GAAGTGAAGGGATTTAAAAATTCCGCCTTATTCCTTAGCTGTAATTAAGTGGCACTGGAAAGTCAGTCTTGGCCAGCGTGCTGTGCTGGGTGCTGTACATCTGCATGACACAAAGTAGGTTGGTGCTAGGTGACATTTTTAAATGCTGAGCATGGTGCAAATATTCAACAACATAGGGGTGAAATAAAGCTGAGTTGAGATTAAGACAGCTTAATAAATAAAGAAGAAAACCCAGTGTGTGGTGCAAGGTCACTCACCACCGCCCACCAGCAGAGCAAATCTCAGCCAGTCCCTGAGCAACTACCTTTGGAATCTCCTCCTTCCCCACAGTTTTTATAGCTGAATATGATGTTCTATGGCATGGAACATCCTTTTGGTCAGCTGGGGTCAGCTGTCCCATCCCAGCCTCTTGCCCACTCCCAGCCTTCTTGCTGAGGATGCAGACAGAGCAACAGGGAAGGCCTTGACCCTGTGCAAGCAGTGGCCAGCAATAGCTAAAACACTTCCATGTTAGCACTGTTTTGGACACAAATCCAGAGCATGGGACTAATGGGCTGCCGTGAAGAAAATCAACTCCATCCCAGCCCAACCCTGTAGAGCTGGGAAACATTGTGAGAGGCATTATAATCCAGGTGCATTGAAACAGAGGTAGCAGGAGAATTTTCAGAGAACATACAATCATGAAAAAACGTACTCACGGATTTCAGTCAAAAAAATAGTTGATACTAGAGGGAAGGCAAAAGTGAACAGCAAATTCATTCAGCACTCAAGTAAGGATATCACTGGTGCTTTTCTCTAGAAGGAGTCAAACACATACCTTTGATCACAGGCCTTGCTTTTGATCACAGGGAACAGCGCTGTGCCCGCACGGAGGATATATAGTACTTTAACTGGATATCAAATATTAACAGCTCTGACACGTCTAGTGCTGGAACCACTGATTGTGAGATTCACGGCAAAATGATGGAACTACCTGAATGCAAAATCTGGATGGCGAAAGGTCGTGGGGTTCCATTCATCCATTTCAGTTGCCCTTCCTTTCAATAGGAATGGGAGTCCCTGGCTCCTTAAATCCATTGCTCCTAAGATGCTTTTGGCTACAGTAAGGAAGATGAAGAATATAACTTCTGATGAAGGTGAGGAGCTGTTCGGACTGTGGGGGTTTTTTTCATACCTTTTCCCCATTCCCCAGTATATTTCACTTCAACTGCAAAGGCAGCATCCTGATTTCAGCCCCATGAAAAAAAAAACCAAAAAAAAAACTGAGTGGAGAAGGGTGTCTGTTTTGGATTTTTCTCATTACCACTTTCAAAATTTTCAAAGGAGACCAGGCTTTCACCAAGAAATGCTTCAAGGTTTTGAGCGATGTGAAAACACCTGAGAAGCCAATGATCTGCTTTGCAGAAAAAGCGTAACTCATAAGAAGTCTCTGAGAAGCAAACTGCTTGCAGTTTACACCTTATGTTTAATGAAAACTTGGGGAAAATTTTTCAGAACCATATATGACCTTGCTTTACCACAAGTGAAGGTTACAGAGAAAGGATCTGGGGTTTTAAAGAGATTTTTAATAAGGTATGTGCTTCCTTGCCCTCTAACTATAGGCAGACAGTGTCAAAGGTTCAATGCACACACTTACTATAAAGCTCAGCTTTCTGTGGCTTCTTTCTATCTCACTTTTCTTCTTCCTTCTTTTATTTATGTTCTCCCATCATCGTGATTTTTCTCTTTGTGATAAGCAGAGTTATCAATGGTCTGAGCTGGTCTGTGCCAAGCTCTCTGTAACTGAGCCATCTCGCTTCCTTGCCCAGGGCACTGTATTTACTCTCTGAACTGTGAAGCAGTTGCTCTTTAGTTTATTATGGCCTTTGTCTCCAATTATTAATAGGTTTCCTCAGCAAATGGCACTTGAAGTGCTTTGCTGAATACACTAACCTCATCCAAAACCACCTCTGCTGCATCTACCCTCTGTACACTGCAGCGTGTGTTTCTCCTGTGCTTTTTGTGGCCTGAAATATGCTCCTTATACAGGCTTATATGACAGGTTACCCCAGCACGACAGCTGTATGATCTTGAGTCTGTTTCCTGGTGAATAAGCGCTGATTTCTTTCAGGACTTGTGGGGAAAATCTATTTTAATCCTCTGGTGAATCCTGCAATCAGAGAATCTGGCTTAGTGGAAAGGAGCCCCACCGGTGGCTCTGAAGATGCACGCTGCATGAAAGGGGCCTGGTGAGTGGAAAGAAACCCTAAACTCCTCTGGAAATGCAAATGCAACTGCTACTGCTGTTCTGCAGGGGAGACCCACTGACCATGCTGAGCATCCCAAAAAGGAAGAGGAGGAGTGCAAGCACCTTTTATGTCTCCAGGGAAATGCAAGCATAAACTCTGATCTCATGCTAATTGATGCTAATGAAAGGATTCCAGCAGACTTTGGAATAAGGCGGAATGATATCATTTGAACCTCGCTTCTGATAACAACCAAAAGGATGCTACTATGCCATCATCAATCATGGCAGTACTGTTAAACCTTTTTGATAAAGGTTAGAAGTGTAAGCAGGGGCAGGAGAACTCCCCAGCTCTGCCCTTCTCACTCATCCCTCTTTTCTGGGGCAATCTGGTCCCTCTTGTGTCCAGGGCTGTGTCTGTGGGACAGACCAACACACTGTGGAGGTGTCGAGGTGGTACCGTGGGCACGCACATCTCCACAGCTCTCTCTCTTGCCCTCTTCCCTGCCAGAACCCGAAGTTTGATCCATGCAATAGCTCTGCAGTGCTCTGCAAGGAAGAAGCCTCAACCCCTTCCCCTAAGCCTCTCCAGGAGTGAAAAAGAACCTGCTACTCTACGAAGGAGGGCAGGGCAGGGACAGTCAGAGAAAGGTGGGGTCAGGGCACATCAAAGACACAGAACAGAGCGAAAAGACTGGTATTAATTTTGCCCTAGAGAATGAGTCCAGTAATTGGAGGCTGGCTAGACTTAGTTCCTGGGAAAGTTAAGGAAAGCTTGTATGGATCAGTCAAGAAAGAGCTAAGTGAAAGAATAGGATTTATGCCACTGACAGAGTTTTATGGGACCTCTAAGCAAACCTGTCAGTCAAACCTGATTTTTGTGCTTTGATGAGACTATACATTTGGTTAACAAAGGTGATAATGTATGGGAAACTGTGTTGGGCATATGAGTCAGTAGTGCACTGTATTTTGAGTCTAAAAATGATATCAGTACAGCTTGTGTGAACAGCACCAAGAGGAGGCCAAATGACAGACCTCAGAAGAGCCAGTGAGAAGTCCAGGAGAGGCTCATGCAGATTAGGGCAATGCTGGAAGCTGTTTAATCCATTAATGTAACAATTTAATCTATTATCTAAATGAACATGAAATCACTTGCTAGCAGCAGGGGTTGGCAGTGAGTAGCAGGACAGAAGAGAGGGATGCAGACAGTCACGCAGAGTGATCAAGCATGGTCTGACAGCAAGGGGCTACTTAGGCTTGGAAAGCTGGAAGATGTGAGTGGGAGTAGACAGGGAAGTTTTAGCATAGTGGGTGGTGTTGATGCGTCTGAAACATTCAAGATCTGAGAGGAGATTCAGTGAAATGAACAGGGTTTGATCCAGAGTGCATAAAGCTCCAGGACACAAGACCTCCATGAGCAGGACCCTCTCTGACTCCCTCTCAAGCTTCCTAAGTAGCAGAGAGCCTTTTGTTCCCCAGTACATCTGCAGACAGGGATGTGGAGGGGACACTGCTGCCTGCATCCCATTGCCAAGATGTCCTATAGTGCAAATGGGAGCTGAATAGTTGAAAGCCCATGTGGACAGAAAAAGAGAGAACCTTCAGGTCCTGCCTCCCGGTGCCATTTGCTCGATTAATGCCCTCAGGTCTGCCATGAGGGAAGACTGTGCTGTGTCTGTGAGGAGTAGGATCGCTCTCTTTTTGCAAACTGATACCCTTTTCCCTGCCATCAGCCTGGCAGGGGCAGGCAGCAGCAGGAGAGCGGTTGCCTGGGAAATATGCAGCACGACCCAGTGGGAGAAATGATAGAGTCAAGTGACAGTAAACCTTTGTAAGGTTTACCTGTTTGTTGGGGGATTTTCTTGGGTTTGGTTTGGTTTTGCTTTGTTTGCTTGCTTTGTTTTGTTGTTATGGAGCTGCTTCTCTTGTATGAGAATAATGAGCTCTCATACTTGTGTGCTGCTGCCTAGGGGAGGAAGCACAGGCTTGTGAGGCAGCTGGCATGCGAAGTCATGTCATGTCACTGCCAGCCAGGGATGGTTTTTTCCCTCCACATAGTCCCCCTCCAGGGTAGTTGAATACAGCACTCAACACGTGAATAGAGAATCCAGCAGTGCCCGCTTTGTGCTGCACTGACCCAACACACTTGGGGCCAGCAGCTGATCCAGGGGGCTCAAAAATATCTTTTTTTTTTACAGAAAATATGTTTATTCAGCCAAAGGAAATCAGAAGGTGAAACACGAGATGAAACAAAGAGAGAGCATTTGTACATAAGTCTTACCAGAAAACACGTTTGTTTCAACAGTTTCGACGGAGCATAAACACACCTGTTCGAGGTCAAGTGCCAAACCCAACTCTCTCTTAAAGACTGGCATTTTCTGACTCATCTCAACACTGCTGTTCATCCATTCCCTTTGTCTAGCTGGGGTTTTCAGCAGCTCAATGTCTTCTTTATTCTCCCTGGACTCAGGAGAAATTAACACTCGCCTGCCTGGAAGTATGAGGGTAGATATTGCCCGATATACTACTCTTAACAGCATTGTGATATTTGAAACTGTATTGGTACATTGTTGCTGTTTTCTTCCTGTTAACATTCTTCTGTACAGCCTGACAGGAAAATAGCCAACAAGAAAACTGAGATATTGTTGACATTCATAAAAATAACTTGTCCTCTCCATCATTTTTTTTCACACACAGATCTTACTACTTCTGTTAAAACCACCCCAAACCATTGGCAAGTGATTTCAGCAGAAAAAGATTTCAGGGATTTTAGTATGGTGCATCTTTCTGGGCTACATTTAGGTGCAGTGCCTTAAGCAAATGGACCCAAATGACCAAAAAATCCAGATTTCCCAGGCTTACAGTGAGGAATGGCACGGCTCTGTCCTGAGGCGTAAGCCGGTGGAAGTCCCAGAAGAGGCACAATGGCTCTGGTGCCAGATCTCCTGGACATGTGCTTAGTGTTTCCATGGTGGTGATTGCATGAGAACACCTTCTGTGTATGCATGCATGGTTTGGCCACCCTCAGAATCTTCCTGTTATGCCTCATACACACACAGAATAAAAAAACCCTCAGCAAGCTCCAAAAATGAGTGCCTAGAAGAGGAAGGGCTGAAGCATCTCTCCCTCACCATAAGCAGCAATTGTTTTATTAATGTGGTCTACCTTGTTTCTCTCTCCCTAGAAGGGTACTCTGAGGAATGTTTCAGTTTCCACGTATCTGACTTTTCTTTGGTCATCTGATATTTCAAAGGTTTGCGAGGTAAGTCTGCTTTCCTTTAGGTGAGCTATTGTTAGGCTACTTATAAAAGCATGGCAATTACCCTCAGTGGTGAATTATCAAAACATGCCCAAAGGCAGCCCTCTTCCCCATAAGCTTTTTGTGAGTATATGGCTTTTCTTTCCCTTCCTGCAGTTGCCGTGTTCATCCTCCCTCTTGTGCACACTGAGGAGCGGAATACACTGATATAATTCCCCTGAATTTGAGGGGACTGCCTCAAATTACATTGGTGAGTCACCCTTCTGTCCTTCACAGAGTCACCCTGATCAGAGTTGTATTTAAAGGCATAAAATCGGTGCAACTGTCAGAAGCTACGAACTATCCAGGTGGAACTCGTTAGACCTTACGGGACCATGCAGATCCGTAACTTGCCTGAAGGTACCCAAGTTTAACCTCCCGAGACTCCAAAATTTTATCTCTGGCTGTGACTTCATCTAATTTATTCTCTAGTTGATGCAGAGTTTTTGCCTTCTATCTTCCTCCTACAGTTTCCCATCTTTTGCATCTTCCTTTTTTTCCCCCTCATTATTGCTTTTGCTCTTCAGCTGCATGTTATAATAAAGTGTGCTTTTTTCCCCAAAGCACTTCTGCATGAGGCTGTAGTGAAGCTAAGGCTGTGGTGAAAGGAAAGATACCACAAATGTATCAAGTGGTAATTTAAATTATACTGCTGGGTAATTTAAAAAATAATATGCCTTGTGTTAGTCAACAATAGAGCATTTGATAAGCTATCTGCAGCTGAGAGGATCATTTTCAAAGGGCTGTCCACCTGCAGCACAAAATTCAAGGATATGAGGAAAACTTCAGACTGAACTCCCAGCCAAGGATGCTCACCACCCTTTCCTATTCTTTCTTTGTGGTGAAGGTCAGGATGCAAGAGCTGGGGACTAGGACATTTGACAAGATTCTTTTTATTGTAGCAAGAAACAGCAAAATGGAAAGGAGGCATAAGGATGGCGAGGGATGGAAAAGATTGATAATTGTTTCCTTGGCAACTGAAACTGTGAAGCCTCATGCAGGAATCCCTGAGAAAAATCCTAGATGATCATAATGGTCTCTTCTGCCTTCAGACTCTGTTCCAGGCTAAGTTTACACATCACAGTGTGGTGCTGCATAAAGGGATCGAGTTAGTGCTAAATGGAAAACAGAAGCTGTATGGTCGTAAGGAATCCTTGGGAAGAAGAGAAGCACTATTGTCTCCCTTTCACAAAATGGGGAATGTTTTATAATGCAAAAGATGAAAAGATTGAATAACTTGGCAGAGATTATTAAAAATGTCTTTTCAACACAGAGGACAGCGACATACAAGCCTCTGCTATCTCTCACATCACTGCAATGAGAACATAACCCCCCTCAACTGAGACTGCACTGTCCAAGGAATTAGCAGAAGGGCTAAGGGAGCAGAAGGCAGGTGAAGTGGCTGCTGTTTAATAAGTGCTGTTTGCCTACCACATAGTTCAGTGCTACACAGGGCAGCACAAAAGGGTCCCAGTCCTGCAGTGTTCAGCTGCAGAAGCAGTGAATCTTCATTAGTGGATTTAAATGTAAGAACTGGGGCATATATATGAATATTAATGAAAGAAAGATTGACTAACTTCATGCTATTAAAAGATTTCTAGTCTCAGAGAGTAGGTGGAGCCTTTTGAAAAATGTATAATGAAATACAATATGTGATACACAAGAAGCTCCAAGAATGTGGAATTTGATCCCGTCGAATTTTCTGTTTTTATAGTGCTTTGGAAGTGGGAAATGGAAAGATGCCTTCATTTGAACATTTTTCTTTTTTCTCCTCTATGTCCCCACGTGCAGGTGTTTGTTAATGCAAAATTTCATGGCCATGCATTCTGGGGAGCCACTTGGCAGTGGGCAGCTAGTATTGATTTCTGCTCCAAAAATAGGGCATCAAATGCTTGTGTATTTATAGATGTAGGGGTGCATGCATATATATACATATACATATATATATATGTGAATGGGTGTTGCAAAGGTGTAAAAGGCAGAGGAAGGTTAAATCAGAACAGTGATTAATTACCTTGCCAGTTACCAATGCAAACTTTTGTGCCAGCAGTGCACGTAACATATAAATGCTGGAAAGCTTTTATACAGTTCTGTGCCTGTGAAAGGCATTCCTGAGAAGAGGCTGGTGTATTACTACACATTCATAGAAACCAGAGAGATTCAGGGCAGCAGAATTTCCAGACAGTCATGTGAGAATGAAGTGCTGCAGCATCAAGACAGCCAGTCCACTTATGTCTGTCTGTTCAAAATGTTAAATAATTGCCAAGGCCTGCATTGCTATCAGTAACTTCTTAGAGAGGCTTAATGAGAGGAAACCAGCTTTGTGAGTGATGCCCTGTGCAAGAGAGTGGAGATGTTACACGTGTCTGTCTGATGCTCCGCAAGGAGCAAGCGATTGTGGCAGCTCTAACAAAGCAGACAGAGAGAATGAAAGGATCCTCAGAGAGCCAATATATATTTTTTTATTCTTTGACATCTGTGATGGGGATGGCTGGCATATAGCACAAAATGAAATTTGTTTTCCCCGAGACATTCTTCTGGGCCAACAGTAATTTCACAAATAAAATTCTGTGTAAGTAAAATGCCAGAATGGCCATGTTTGCAGGTTCAGTGACAAGGGACTAGCACAGAGCATGCCAGCCAAAATAAGATGGGAGAGTCCTGCCTTAATATCTGAAGTATTCCTTAAAGATAGTTAATAACAGGGTATCTGTGTGTGCTTATCAGGGTGTGTGATTATATAAGTAGTATATAAAAGGGGAAATACAAAGGTAAAAACAGTGTGTTTGTTCTTTATTGGTCTCCTGTTTAAAAACTTACCCGTGTTTTTTTTCCTCCCCTCTTTTTCCAATTATTTTTTACCCTTTAATAACCAAAATATGATGTCGCCAATTCCTCTTCTTTGGTGAAGGTCATTTGGAGACCTGAATAATGATGTCAGATAGATGTGTAGCTTTTATAAGGAACAGAAATTTCACTGTCTGGAGAGGCAGCTGTTCCTTTAGGGCAAAAAAGAAATGGAAGATATTTAAGGTAGCAAAAATGAAAAAGGAATTTAATTTTACTATTTTGACTTATGGGTATCCAAAATGTGACATCAAGGTTGAGATTAATTTCATGTACAAGAAAAGCCCAGGTTATCGAAGCCTTCCTCTACAGACAAAGGAGAGAGCCAGGCAAGGCCAGAGGCTGATGTCTGCCCTATCTCATAATGAAATGAATATTATTTCTTCCCATTCACAACAAAGGAATGGAGTTTAGAAACTGAGTTTCAAAGAAATGTATGTAGGTAACTTCGGTTAAAAAGGATCTATTACATCTGCCCTGGCTGAATCAAGCAAGGCGAGTTCTCTCCAAAGTAGATGTAGAAACGGTTTCCTCCTACCCAAAAGGTCTGTAACCAATCAGAAATACAGTAAAAGAGCACAAATGAGGAAATGCAGGATAGGTATTTCAGAGGAACAGGAAGAGAGGGATGTACTGGAACAGAACCAAACCTTCCAAAGCTTCGAGGAAGTACACTCCGCAGTATGACATTACCCACATTTTTCAAGATGCACGTTTTCTTTCCAGAAAGGCAGGTCAGTTGGCTAGGTTAATTCATTACCTTGATTTGGGGAACGAACATAGCACATTGTCCCTGACTCTTATAAGTTTCAGCTTCTTTGGTATTTTTCTTTAAGTCCTAGTTCCTGGAGTCATGTGATTTAATAAATCCTGGATTTTACTTAAAAAGAAAAAAAAGCTCACTTTTTTTTTTTTTTTTTAATAGATTGTGGAGTAAAACTTGCAGATACAAACTGTAAAAGCCCCAAAAAGGGAAAAGTAAATATTAAACCAAACATGTATGATTCCTTAGCCAGCCTTATGATATCTGAATACTCAGATTTGAACACCAAGTTGGCGTTAATGGAGCGTTAACATCATCCACCGCTTGCCTTCCAAAACTGTGTTAGCCGTGTTATATATGTAAGGAAAAGAAGGATGTAATTCTCTGTATGGCCTTCCTCTTTTCTTCCCCTGTGTATTCAAAAAGCCACATTTTGCCCCATATGTGCAGCTCAAGAGACATTTAGAGGTGCAATTATGGTGCAAACATAACTGGGTCATTACCACAAAAACACAACAAACCGCTCTGGCTAAAGGATATGTATTGCAAGCCTGTGATGTTAACATCAGATTTCCTTAAAGTGCTTTCGGTTGCAGACAATGAAAACAGCCTGTATGGCAGAAAACCACTGAAAATAACTTCTAAAGAAAGGTTCCATTTTTACAATAGCAGCGTTTCATCTGATGTGCAGACCTTGGTTCATAACTGCAAGTGAGACAGCCAAGGGAACTAGTAGGATTAGGTTATGGGAATTCAACTGAACAATGGTTTGCATTCAGATAATTCCATGAAATTGGACGATCAGTGTAAGTTTTGTAAATTGCAATAACATAAAACAAAGTAAAATATTCCCAGTGTATACATTCAACTAATATGCTAAAAGAGCATCCCAACTGACTTCAGACAGAGCACAGAGAACTTCCATTAACTCTTCAGAGCTGTGTCCAAATACTGTTCTCAGTTTCACAGGTTCCTCAAATGGACTTTCAAAGGGAAACTCTTTTTATCAAACAGTAAGTAAATAAACATAATGTAGTAGTGAACTTGTGGTTTTCACTGGCAAGAACACTACTAATATGTCCTTTATCTGACCTTAATTTAATGTTGCATAAAATATTGCTGAAAAGCACTAGAGAAGGAAAGAGTTTCGTCTCAAATTGCAGCAGCTCGCTCCAGTAGCTCTCCTAACAAAACTCTGGCAGCAGCTGCAGCTCGTGCCTCTTTAACTTCTTCCGTGGCACAGGATTATTCTGCCCTGTGGCTTCCCCGTAGCTAAGCAGAAAGGTTATCAGGAGAGGTGTCCCAAGCCCTCCTTTGTCTTAACTTCCTGGTCTTTCCTTTTTGCCCCACGTTCTCCCTTGGGACTCAGCCTGTGTTTAGAAGGAGGCCAGTTTTGGAGGCGGCTTTGACAACGCAGCTCCACTCCAGTAAAGTCATCACAGCAGACAAACACTGGCCCACCACTGACTCAGGCTAATTATTCTAATGCTTTGACCTCAGTCTGGGCAATGCCTGCTGCCATGGCACCTGAGAAGGAAGACTGCAATTAGCCATGCATTTATCTTTATGGAAGACTTGGCTGCTCAGGAGCATGTGCCGGCCACATGTCTCGCTGCGCTGCCGAGGCAAATGCCCGTGTCGCTAACGTCTCTGTGCACTTCAGAGGCAGTTTCACGTTTGCCTATGTCTTCTCTCCCATTTTTGAAGGAAGGAAAATCATTTTAATGACTTTTGTGATGAACGTAGAATATGATAATATCAAATAACCAATTAATGTATCTGTGCCAGTAATTCAATCTTGTTCACAGTGTTTTTCAGCTTAAAATCCGTATCAGACTACAGAAGAAAACACCAGGTCAGCATCCTGTAATGAATGTTAAACATAAAAGACAGTTGAGCTGCGAATAAGAGGTACTTTAGTAACACCAGAGCTTTCAGCTCATTTCTCGGTCTCTGAATTTAGCAGCAGAGTAAGCCTTTCATGGCATCTAATGTTGTTCCCTGGATTCTGCTCTGTGCCCAGTCTACATGAGCCTTAAAATTCCAAAGGAAGAGGGGTTTGTTGCTGTTCTTGGAGGGTGATTTCCATGCTGGTTTATCCCACTGACAGAAATTTTGCCCGGAGGTTCTGACTCAGGTTTGCCTTTTTTGGATTAAATTATTTCTCTTTCAAACATTGTCCTTAACAAACTCTTCTTTTTCTCAACGATTAAGGCTTTTCAAGTGTTTTATGCCTCTCTATTATGCCTGCCTGTCACAAGTCTGTACAATGGTCTTTTAAAGTTTACTTAGGGCACAGCTGCACTGTGACACACCATGGTGCAAATATCCCTGAGGCAAAGCTGAATGAGCCGGCTCCAAAACTGGGATTTGTACTCTGTCTGTTTAATAGAGAGAGACAAGGACCATCTTTTCTGGCTCACTTTGCTCTGTGTCTGTTGAATTTGATACAAAGGGGTCGTGGTTTGCAGGCAGGGCTCGTAAGCTCTACTTTTGGAAAAGAAAGAAAAGTAATGAAGGTAGCAAGGAGTTGCACATCACCCCGACCGCAGTGTTCAATGCTAACCAAGGCTGTGCCGTGGGGGACGGTGCCGTTGAAGCAAACAATGTGAAACGCGGCTTAGGAATCATAGAATTTGGGTCTCAAGTACAGTAATAGAAGGTAAGTTTCTTGCTTTACAAAGATTTGGATGGTGACATTTCACTGAAAAATGGGAAAGCAACATGGGGAGAAGAGGTCTTTAGGGTGACATAAAGGCAGGAATACGGTAGAAAGATGAATGTGAACGAAAAAAAAGGAGTAGAGAACAGAAGTATAGGTATTGTGTGACAGCTATTGAATGGGAGGGAGCCTGGGGTTGTAACATCTAGAGGGACCAGAAACCATCAGCAGTAGGAAACCAAAGTAGATTTGAGGGAAGGGAAAAGGGCTGCTAAAGTGTTTCTCTTAGGAAGATCAAGCTAGCAGCGTTTGTCAGCAGGTGCAAAAGCTCACTAGAGGGAGAATGTCATGGACAAGATTTTGAAAGTGTTCCTTCCAGCTGTTCCTGCTAAAATCAGGCAGAGCATCTATCGATTGCCTGATTTAGTTATTCTTACTTTCCAAAAAACACTGATCCTTGACTCTGGAAAAACCAACTGATCTGCTTTGTTCATTATATAAATTAGGATAGCATTTGATTAATCTCTGGTATAAACTATATCTGGGCCAGACAGGAGGAAGCCTCATCTTTTCATATGAAGTTCAAATGGTTTCTGGAATGGGATGGGAGATGTATCCTGAATTACAAAGTGATAACTAGAAATAGATGTGGGGGAAGATTTTTCAAAGTCTGGGGTTTTTTTGATAGTATTTATTGACGTTGCACAAAGTGCCAGGAAGGTCTGTTGATTCTGTTTTGTGGGAGGAGCTTCATGGATATATGTGTAAGTGATCTTTTCAGAGAACACTCTGTTCAAAATGGAATTACCACGGATATTTTATAGTAAATTCCCTGTACTTGAAAGTTACTTTTCTTAAGTTCCAAAGCTACAACAGAAAATATTTGGCTTGTTCTTTTTTTTATGTGCGTGTCATTTTATAACACAGTGAAATAATATAAATGCTGTTGTTGATCAATGCTATAGCATTATTGTTATTACAGTATTATTTTAAAATAGGGCAAGTTAGCTAAGGAGAGATGGAATTATTTGCAGTTGCTCAGTGAATAAAAATGAAGGATAGTTTGATGCAGCAAAATATATCTGCGGTGCAATAATTTCTGAATATAGTGTGTCTATGTGTTACAAAATGATAGATTATGAACAAAGTAGGATAGTTAAGGGCGAGGTTGGTTGAAGGTATGAAGGAAAAGAGACCAACAGTTCAGAGATCTACACACCTCTTTACTGGAGGAACACTAAGCCCATTATTGTAATGCATTTTCTCTGAAAAACTGAAGAGACATGAATTTGAGATAAAAGGTTTTGGCAGGTAGTGAAAGTGAGGGAGTCAGAGAAGGCAATCAGAGTTACCATTCTTAGGAGGAGTAGTATGAAGCTGTGTATCAGAGACACGTTGCAAACCCAATGCCAGGGGTCCAGGAACTTGATTAAATAGACAGCCTGAGGTATTTGCAAGAAGGTGATGAGCCTGTCAGAAAGCAAAGATGCTTTTGGGCAGTCTCTCTTAATGTCTCAATGAAATTCATAGTGGAAAATGTGGAAGAAAGCCATTTATTAGACACCTCTACTTTTTTTTTAATGAAAGGCTATTTCTCAGAGCTACCTCTGTATATTCAGGCATTTCTCCAGCTTAGAAGCTCAGGATTGAAAACAGAGCACACATGCATCTCTTGCCTTTTTACTTCTAACATAGGGAGAATCTGGTATTCGCTACTGGTATTTGTATTTCTGGTGCCAGTTCCCAATATCGCTTGTTACGCTGTTACAACACGAGACTATACAGGAGTGTCTTGTTAAGCTACTGAAATACAAACATTGATACCCTTATAACGTTTGGGTTTTTTTCCTTTAACTTTTTAACCCAGCAAAAATACTTTCTAGTGCCTTCCTTGGACTTTCTAGAATGAAACCAATCTGTTTCGAAGTTGGCTTTTTTCTTTTCTTGTGCCAGCAGCTGTTGCTACTATGCTTCCTCAGCTAGTTAAAAGGAGCAGGGCAGAAGTAACCCAGGTTTGCATCAAGCAGTGTATGAGAGTTCAGAAATAGAACATGAGAGCACAATAAGACTGAGCTGTATTGTTCTCCAAATGTTTTGAGTCTTTTTTATGTCACATACCATGCGACTTTCCATAGCACACAGCTTTGCAGAGAGTGAAAGAAAAACACTAATTAAAAAAAAAAGCTCTCTCTGCTCCCTTACACACAAATGTAGATAAGAAAACTAGATGTCTGAGAGCATTGGGAATACCCCAACAAACTGCCTGAAGGTCTTCACAAAGCCAGGCTAAAACACTGCCCTCAAACATTTTTTCAATGGGAAGTTCAGTAAATTGGAAACATTCACAAAAATATATTTCTTCACAAATTTCAGCAGCAGCAAAAGAGCAGGAGAAAAAAACCCTGGTTTTTAACACAAATACTGTTCACAGAAGGAAAATATATCAGCAGGAGCTCTGGTCATTGAGTCCCAAGCTAGAAATAACTGGAAGTTAAATTACTGGGCAGTTGCCTGGATCCAATGGAAATAATGTTGATGATTTCTGATTCACTTCAGTGTCTCTGAACCAGGGTTCTGATGTGCAATTTTGAAAATCATGTTTCTGGATTAGGGTATTACATTTGCCACAAAAATCAAGGTGTTTGGGAGGTTGGCAAGAGGGTCTAATTTCACACCTTTCTTTCCAGCAAAACCTAGGGAACAACAAGAAGTGAGCATTGCCACGAAGAGCCTTCCAAGGACGCTCTTGTTTCTATCACTGCAGTGTGGGTGCGCATTTCCACAGCTGAGGATGCAGCTTCTGAATGTCCCTCTGTGTGTATTCACTTCTGAGGTTCCCATCCAAAACGTTGTGGGGATTTTTATTCCCCCTTACATCCTTCACAAAACAAACTCTCAGTTTCCAGGTGAAGCCTGTCATCATTAATCTAATCATACTTTGCACAGCCTTTGATTTTTTTGCATCCTCAGCCTTGACCCAGTGATAAATCAGAGTAGCCGTCACTGTAGTGGAAAGCTCAGTAATGTCAAAAGCTTCCTGGTGTATGTGCAATGGGAAGTCATTCAGCAGTAAGTAAATAACCCTTGCAAGTCACACTGTTAGAAAAGATTGCTTCTACTCTCCCCTTGAGCAGGATGTTTCATATCTTGCTCCATACCACCATGGATCACAGCAGGATACCACAGGAAAGAATTTCTCGCCTTCCAAGTCAGTTACTTCTTATGATAAATGCATTTGCAAGCTGCAGTGTAAAACTTAGTTAAAATTATGGCTGCTTACACTTCGTGAGTTTGCAAAGTTCCAGGATTTCTGGCCTGTATTAGTGTCCTCACAAAATGTGGCTTATTTTTTCAGATTTCTGTTTTAGGGGAATCTGAAGTGTTCTATAGGTCTTTGGGGATTTTGTTTGTTTTGGTTTGTTTATATTGATATAATTAACTGTCATTCTTGATTTAAAATACTTGTTAGAAGCATGTAAGGTGTTTTGGGTTTGGTTTTTTTTGCTGTTCCAAAGGGAAAGGAAAACCACAGCCTCCACCACAAATCCCAGCATGTCATCTGATCAAGGGATATCTGTGTGAAGTTCTTGCTGGTTATTCTGTAGCACCTTTTATCTGTGCATCTGCAATAGGTGAAAAGGAGACGAGAGAGAGGGAGAGAAGGTAGTTGGTCTTAAATTGGTGGGAGTCAGCTACCGCAAAGATGCCAAGTTCACACGTGTAAATCCCACCCTGGTTCATCAAGACGAATGGGTGAAGTAAATGTCAATCAGGTTGACACAAGTGATGTGGCTTTCCAGGAAAAAGGGGGACTAGGACTGCAAAAAATTAAACAAACTAAACAACAGAACAAAAATTCTAAAGTTAATGTAATTACTAAGAGGAGTAGGACCTACAACTGCAAATGCATTGCCCCAAAGTATGGCTCTGGTGAAAGAAGAGGCTAAGCAGGACAGAAGATCATATGAGATTAGGGAAATTCTTTCTGGGAAGACACCTTCTGGGAAACAGCAGACCAAACCAGAGGATGAACTGTAGCATAACAGGTAACCGACTCACAGCTCCTCTTTCAGTGCTGGTTATTGTTTAACAACGGGACTTTAATTTGGAGGTGTCTGGTGGAACGTGTGAAATTGCAAGGGAATAGAGAATATGTGATCGAATGTGACAGTTCTTAAATTGGCCCAGGAAGCGGGAAAGTAACATAAATACCATTTTGGTCTCAAAAGACACAGAAACTGGGGAACGAGAACCCAAACACAAGACAAGGAGATTATTTTCGTGAACTGAACTCTGGGAACTGGAGCAGGAAATCGTGTTAGCTGAGACAGTGAATGAGTTAGTGGTTGCAGTGTATTTCATTATGGATGACATCTTAGAAATGTGAGAGAAGTTGTCTCACACTTTAGTCTGGAACGTTACCTTTGGATCTTGGTGAAACAAATTATCTACAGGCAATCTGAAATGTGCTAAAGGTAGCCTTACGTGCTCTGTTGCTAGAGGCACTGTTAGGACAACAATGAAATGTGGTATCTTTAGGTGAAGGTGATAGGCAGGGTCTGAAATATATTTTGTATTTAAGTATTTCAAGGGTCTTAACTGCCAAAACTCCCTGGGAATCTGAAGGAGAATGGATTCCTGTTCACTTACTGAGGACTAGCTTATTAAAAGAAAAAGAAAACCACATTTTGCAAACAGAAGGAGTATGTGACTGCACGCTCCAACGCCAAACACACGTGCACACGACTGCTCACAATGAAGTCATATTGGAATGACGTGGGGTTTTTTAAGATTTTGGTAGCTGTTGTTTAACCTGCACTGCAGATTTGCAGGAGAGGTTGGGAAGGACAAGAGAGAGTGAGAGAGATGGCAGCAATGAAGTGCCTGACATGGCATGTATCCACAGATGGTGGGTATGTAATTATAACAAAAGGCTAGAGTGCTCTTTTGAGCTGAGCTGTTTTCAGGGACCGGCAACTAGCAAAGAAAAAAATTATGTCCTAATGGGTTCTGGTTTTAGTAAATTAAAAGGAATATCAAAGACATTCTTCCGTCTATCAGCAATTTAATGTAACAGAAGCAATCCTCGGGCCCTGTTTTTTTTTTTTTTATTTGTTCAGATAAAAGGGAAAAAATGTGGTGTTATGCAAGTTTTCCTGCATTCAGTTTTCTGTTAGATGTTTCAAAAACTATGGTGGGGGGCAGGTTTTGTCCTACTGTGGCCTTCTTTTTGCAATGTTTAACATCTTTGCATGGGATTTTATAGCTTATATTTTTAGGTTAGATTTAAGTTATATGTTGTAAACACCCATGAAATATTCTGTAAAACATCTCTCCACTGTACAAATTGAAAGAAAATTATATCGTACTGATTGAGACTTTTCGAATGAAAGTATAGGTCTTGTGCTAGAAGGCCTGAAATACTCATCACAGTCGATTGCCTTTGATAAAAGGGCATCTATGGACTTTTTGACCCTGAAAATGTCTAACGTAAAACCAGGCAGGATTTTTTTGAGATTTCACACCCTCCCCTCACTCATTGTGTCTATATTAAGCCACATCTTCAGCTGATGTGATTTCAGCTTTGCTTATTTCCATTGCCAAGGACTCGCCATGCTTTATTTTCCTTTGCTGCCTGAGTGATATTATGAATTAATGTGCATTGTGTGAGGTGCAGGTATAGCTTATTGTTTTACTTCTGTATGTCAGCAAAATGAATCCTTCGCTCCTTCCATCCGTCCCTGGGAGTGAGCCGTTTCTGTTGCAGTGGATGTGCTCCCGATGAACTGATAGCCTGTTTAATTGTGAGTGCGACTGAAAAATACGTGAGCCCAGCTCTAATCTGTAGCGGGGTCTTTTCCCAGCTCTCACTGGTGCTTCTTAGTGACGGTGTGCCCTGGCAGCCAAAAGGGCCATCCATGTCCTGGGATGGATCCAGCACAGCGTCTCTGGCCAGTCGAGGGAGATGATTGTTCTGCTCTGCTCTGCGCTGCTGCAGCCTCACCTCGAGTCCTGTGTGCAGTTTTGGGGACCACAACATAACAAAGGATCTAAAACTATTAGAAAGCATCCAAAGGAGGGCCATGAATATGGTGAAGAGCCTTGAGAGGAAGCCATATGAGGAGCAGTTGAGGTCGCTTGCTAAGTTCAGCTTGGAGGAGGCTGCGGGGAGACCTCATAGTGCTCTACACCTGCCTCGTGGGGGGAAGTGGAGTGGCAGGCACTGATTTCTCTCTGGTGACCAGGGACAGGACCCGAGGGAATGGCCTGAAGCTGTGTCAGGGGAGGTTTGGGCAGGATATCAGGAAAAGGTTCTTCCCCCAGAAGGTGGTTATACAGTGGAACAGCCTTCCCAGGGAAGTGGCCACAGCACCAAGCCTGACAGAGCTAAAGAAGTGTTTGGACAACGTTCACATGGTGCGATTCTTGGGGCTGCCCTCTGTAGGGTCCCCCTCCCAGCTCAGTATACTCTGTGCTTCTATGACTGCTGGAGTCACCCCTGCTCCTGAGGAGAGCAGGGCTCAGGAGAAACCCTGTGGTGAAAAGGTCCCCCTTGTCCTTATGTCTGCCATCCCCTGGAGCAACAGTAACGCTGCTTGGATGTCCTGTCACATAGCTCTGCCCGCATTGCTGCGCCTTCTCCCTTCCCGCTGGGACGTTTGTTACTGTTTCAGCTCTCAAAACTCCGTGCACAGCCTGTGGGAAGACCCCAGGCACCACGCAGCCTGCCCTAAGGGCTGAGGGACGGGACTACCAGCTTCCCGACCTCGCTGCGCTTTGGGGAGAGCGCGGTCAGGAAGCAGCGGATCCTGGGCCCACGCCGCTCCCGGAGCAGATACCGGGAGCCGCCAGGGCACTTCCAGACGCCTTCGCGGGGCGCGGCGGACGGGAGGCGCCGGGCGGAGCTGC